>JBBBDQ010001952.1:0-157500 GCA_037127315.1 Ascarosepion bandense
TATCTATCTATCTATCTATCTATCTTACACAAGCTTATTATGCAAGTTACTCAGTGCTTCGAACCAGAACTTTATCGTCAATATTTCTTGGGAGTACCAAAGTCTCCATGCAGACTTTCCTCATTATGTGACATATATGTGTTAACTCATTTCTGTTTATTCTAATCACAGCTGTCCGTTTTTTTCCAATTTTTTTCTTAAAACCTTTTCGTTGTTATCATGCTCCGTTCATGATATTCTAAGCATTTTTCAGTAGAACCACATCATTGTTGGTTGCAGTCATTTTTTCATTTGTCAGCAAGTTGTTATTCATTCTCAGTGATATATATATATAAATGGATATTACATCTCAGTTCAGCACATTTTTGTGTTTTTTAACGAAATTTTCCTGTCTCTCTATACTTTATTTAGGATTTAGAAGGCATCTTTCGCTAGTCCAATGCTCCTTCTGATTTCTCTGTCTCATTTTTCGTAGTCTCTTTTGACCCTTTCCAGATTTCTGTACTTGCTTTATTTTGACGTCACTAATTTTCATCTCGCAACTTCTATCTTATTAGCGACAATACAATCTCTTATTACAATTGAGCTGAACTCTTTTGCTCTTGCTACTTACGATATATTCTTCATAAGCAATCGACCAAAACATTGTGGTAAGACAAAGAACCACAAAAAGAAATGGTTCAATATTTCGGATAATTCTTAAAGTAAGAATCATTTATTCCAAAATTAATGTCTTTGATGTTTGTCATCTGACATAATCTTTTGTTTTGTGTTCTAAATAAAACACACATTCATTCACGCTTGCAAAGACACGTATATACGCCCCAAAAATACGTATTATTTTCACCATGCGACCTGTTTGGATGTGCCTTGTGGTCCAGTGGATATCGACTCGGAACGAGAAATCGGAGAGCCAAGTTCGAATTCCAGTTGAATTCGTTGCAATCATATACGCGCAAATACCCTTGGGAAAGTTATTAATCCGTCTTTTCCTTCCAGTTATGGGTCAAATAACAGGACAGATTGGGTTCTTTAGCCTTGGTTGGCAACCAGTCTAACGCAGAAAGCAATGGCAACGTACTGTGGGATAATCTTCTGCCCAGTCAGTCATGTCTCTTTCGAGACATGATCGCCCAAGCGTGTATCACGTCTGGCACTTAACTGACTGACTGACTGACTGACCTGTTTGGAAATGGTCATTTTACTCTTTTAGTTTTCTCTCGCTTACTCGACTTTCTTCGTAACTTAATTTCAGATATAAGAATTATTGTTAGAAAAGATTTTGGCACTTTTATTTCGCAATCTCAAAATAGATGAGAAGCAATTCAGAAAAAAACCAATATGTGGAGAGGCTCGGCAGTACTATATACTTGGTAAGATGAAAAGTATTGTTAAGGCAATAAGAGATGTCGAGTCTACATAAATATACGAAGATGCTGTATATGGAACATGTGAGCAATGAGGAAGTTTTAATGCAAATTACGTCTTTAATTCATGATTTTTTGGGAAAGGATAGTAGAGTTGTTTTTGATGACTTTTCTTGAAGCACAATTTTTCATAGCTCACTGTTGATTAATTCGACTTCTTTCACCCATCACTTTTTGTCATACAAGATTTCTAACTCGTACTCATATTCTGAGGATTGGTTTAAGGCAAGGCGGTTTATTCTCCGACCACTCGACAAATACGACAGACAATGTGACACCAACTGCTGTTCATCTCAGGATTTTCGACAGGCTCCAAAGGAGAATCTGTAATGTGATCGGTCCCGACCTGGCAGCTCGGAATGTGGCTTCCCCCTGTCTCTTCTACAAACATTTTCAAGGCTTCTGCTCTGACGAACTTAGGTCACTGGTACCCCTCCTCAAGAATTTACTCATGCAACCAGACTGACAACAAGGTCCCGCATTTTTACAGTTAAATCGACCAAATGCAATTCTACTCCAGCAGCTTGTTTTTCTCATGCTTCCTGCCTGTGAAACTCCCTTCCATACACTTGCTTTCCTGATGGCTACAACCTTCAAGAATTTAAATGCAACGTCGATTCCAATCTCTTATTCACTTGACTCCAGTCCTTTCAACATCACCCAGTGTATCTTGTTCTTTACCTTTCTATCTACCTTCGCAACTGTATTCATACCTGTGTTTTCATCCTTCCCTTGCTCTTTCTCTGTCACTCCCTGTAACTGGTCCGTCTTCACTTTCCTCCTGCCTAAACTGTTACTCTCATATGTAGCCCCCTGCGCATCAGTGGCAGTACCACCTTGCTTGAGGTGAAACGATTAAAAAAAAATCTAAAGAAAGTATAAATAGACAGGTAAGGTTCGTTAGAAAAAAATCAAATAGTATTGAGCTATGGTGTTATATCAATGACAGTCGATCTTGAACATTTCATTTACTGATGAGGAAGAAACTTCAAGTGGTTTAATAGAAGAGTGATGAGAATACAATGACTGGAGCAGGTAGATAGTGGGAAAGTTTTGAGGAACATAGAAACAAAAATGGCACTCAGAATCAGTAAGAATCAATACCATTCTGGGACACATAAAGAGGAAAAACGGCTTAGAGAAGTTGTTACTCACAGCATATACTGAACATAAAAGATACAGGGATAAGCAGAATAGATCATAGCATAGGCAATGTGAGGGATAATAAAAAGACAGACATTGCTAATATCTACAAACGATAGGAAATTGGGGAGCGCCACGATTCTCAGATCTTGAAGGGAAGAAATCACGGAAAAGAAGAATGATTGGGCACATAATCAGCGGTAAAAATGGAGTCACCGTGAACATATGCAAATAAACTTAAATCATTTGAAAATTGTCTTTTTTTTTTTTGTTAATCCACAGACAGAAATATTCAAGTTTTTTTATGTTCAGAATACAGAACGGAGAAATTTATGCATTCATCCAAGAGAACCTTCAATATCTCATGGAATTAGCGCTGCCGAAACTAAAAATTGAGACAGATTCTCAGGGAAATTAGTAAAGTTTGGTTGTGGCGAGAAATCAGCCTGGCTTCCACTGGTTGGCGTGATCGGACGCGAGTTAGACGCAGGCAGACGGAGAGAAAAAGCAAAGCTTGTTACTCGAAATAGAGCGATTGCATACATTAGGAGAGGATACATAACACGCACGTTGGCGTACTCAGACGCGTGTCAGACGACTAGCCAGCCAGCCAGCACTCGCTTGCCGTCTGTCGGACGCCCAGCACCCGTCTACGGGTCAGCCTGGCACATTCGCACGTTCTAGGCTAATTGTCGACGAGATCGGGGTACAACACGTTGGCGTGGTCGGACGCGCAGCCGACGAGAACACGCCGGCGTGATTGGACGCGTGTCGCACGGGCAGGCAGACCGAAACTAAAAATTTCCTTTGTTCGAGCGTAATTTAAATTTAAATTTATATTTATATTTATTACTAACAGTATAGCTCGGCGTTGCTCGGGTGTAATGAAAGCTTTAAAACTAATCCATGGTCCTGGAGCTCAGACTCTTTGGACGTTGGCACAAAAGACTAAAAAGCAATAGTTGTTTCCAGTTAAAGCGAAACCATAGACTGAAAGAAAAATTATTGGATGTAAGTCAAATTTTGTTTTCCTGGTATCGATAGCAAATAAGTGTTTTTCGTCGTAAACTGAATTTTGAAGGCTAAATAAGTCCTCTGAGTAAATGGTATCTTGTCTGGGACTAAAAACTATAATTATACCTACTTATAGCCAAACCCGAAGCAAAAACTAAAATAATAGGGTTGAAAAAAATACAGACATACAGGCAGATAAGTAGACACATTCACAAACATCTTGCCTTTTATATATATATATATATATATATATATTATCGATTTTCTGCACTATTGTAAGAACTGCAACTTTGAAACATCTGAATATCGTTTCTTATGTCTTTGTCTATGAGTGTATCAAATTTGATTAAAATCGGACCACTCCTTCTATAACCGGATTTTTTCGATTATCGATTTGCGATATTTATCGGGTGTACCTCAACACAAAACCTAGCTAAAAACACTCGCAGACGCTTATAGTACAACTGTGTAAATTTACAAGAAAATTGGTTCAGCCGTTTCGGAGTCTATATGTAACAGGCACACACACACATACACACACAGAGACAAAGTTCCATTTATAAATAAGTTTAGATATTTATGGACGCTTACGGATCCACATTGAAATAACGATTTTCATACGATCAGCAAAGTTACGCAGCTTCAGTTCAAGTCATTACTTCGATGAGAAACCGTTTGAGGGGAAGAAGGCGCTGTATGCTTGTCTTTTTGAGTTATGTAATGGATAATGCGTTGTGCGTTTTGGTGCAGTGGACATCGGCTTAGAACGAGAAATCGGGGAGCCGAGTTCGAATTCCAGCCAAATTCCTTGCATTCACTTACGCGCAAACACCCTTGGGAAAGGTATTAATCCGTCTCTTCCATTCAGTTATGGATTAAATAACAAGAAAGCATGGGTTCCATAGCCTTGGTTGGCAACTAGTTTACCGCAGAATGTAATGGCAACCTACTGCGTGAAAATCTTCTGCTCAGTCAGTAATGTCTCTTTTGAGACATGGTCGCCCAAGCGTGTATTATGTATGACACTTTCATTACATCCGAGCAACGCCGGGCTATACTGCTAGTAATCTGTAAATCCCTGAATAAAACACACCTTCCAAATACAGAATTTCTATGAAAGACAGTATTTTACTTTTTATTTGTGTACAAGAGTGCAGCCATTTTGAAAAGTGATTGTCGGCAAGAAAAGAGTAATGAAACAAACAAAATGCTGTTTTGGATTTCTTAGAATTTTATTATTTTTTTTTAGAAATCGAAATTCTATGGAATTATGACTGATTTTTTAAAAAATTGAATTAGAATAGGCATTACTTTTTGACCAATTCTCATAAATGGATATCTTGGATGATCTGAAAGCAAGTGTCCAGTGTACTTTCATAGGTACAAAGAATTTAATAACACTGTTAGATAGACTTTGAGTTTTGTTTAACAATCTGTGGGTTATTTAATGCCAAAGACGTAGGGTCATTTTAATGTTCAGTTATAGAGAGAAGGTTGCTTGTGTTGCACAAATCAATGGTGGTTCTTCAAACTCCTTGCACCATCGGATAACGTTAAAATGCGCGCCTATGTTCTGAAAAGGAATCACACGCAGATACATATCCAAACGTACATAGAAAGAGAGAGAGGGTGATTAAGAGAGTGAGAGAGTGAATGAAAGAGTGAATATGGGAAAGAGTGAGAGAGAGAGAGAGAGAGAGAGAGAGAGAGAGAGTTGGTACGAAATTTAGTGTGTATGTGTGTGTGATAGGGAGAGAGAGATTGAGTGTTCGTGCGTGATAGGGAGGGAATGTGTGTGTGAGAGAAAGAGAGTGAAAATTAGTGAGAAAGAGAGAAAATGAAAAAGTGAGAGTGTGTGTAGGATATATATATATATATATATATATATATATATATATATGTGTGTGTGTCTGTGTGTGTGTATGTGTGTGTGTGTGAGAGAGAGAGAGAGAGAGAGAGAGAGAGGCTAAAACTATAAAAATAAAGACACCTAAAATTCACCCCTCCAAAAGAAATAAAATTTTTATTTCCACTGAACATTATTTCTCATGGGATTTCTCAAAAAAAAACAAAACAAAAAAAAAAACGTTTATTACGATCGGCAACCGTTTCTTCTATAAATAACGTCCTCACCGATTCTGTGTGCCTATCTCTAGCCCCCCCGCTAAAAAAAAAAAACAGCATATTTTCCCATAATGTTTACGACGCATTTTGATTTTATTTCTATAAACAAATAAATAATCATTACCCTTTATACAAATTTTGAAATTGCAGACTTGTTAAACTACCGCCCAGTTCACTCTCCACTCATATCTATCGAACAGGTGAAGAGTCTCATCCCTTGTTTCCTGTTTAGGATGGGGTTTCCGGTTTTCTCTTTTCTAATCTTCTCACTTTGTTTTTTTTTTCTTTCAATTGGAGTAGATAGACTAAACTATCGCCCGGTTCACACTCCACCCACATCTATTGAACAGGTGAAGAGGCTCATCCCTTGTTTCCTGTTTAGGATGCGGTTTCCGGTTTTCTCTTTTCCAATCTTTTCACTCTTATGTAGCCCCCTGCACATCAGTGACGTTACCGCCTTGCTTGGGGTGATATGATTAAGAAAAAAAAAGAACTTTTGCAAGATTAAATTCAATCACTCGAATAGACTAAAAAATACTTTTTAAATTGTAAAACAAAAACATTTTTGTATATACAACAGTCAGTCAGTTAAGTGCCATACGAGATACACACTTGGGCGATCATGTCTTGAAATAGACATGACTGGACAGAAGATTATCCCGCAGTAGGTTGCCATTGCATTCTGCGGTAGACTGGTTGCCATCCAAGACTATATACTCCAATCTGACCAGTTATTTGACTCATAGCTAGAAGGGGAAGAAATGTATTCTATTTTTAAGTAGTAATTAGTGGGGAATCAGTTTATTACTTCATAACAACAGAAAACCGATCCCCCACTTTATGCCCAGTAGAAGATTTAATCGTATTTCTAACTATTATATTCAGTCAGTCAGTTACGTGATACACGCTTTGGGCGATCATGTCTCAAAAGAGACATAACTGACTGAGCAGAAGATTATCGCGCAGTATGTTGCCATTGCTTTCTGCGGTAGACTGAACTCATAGCTGTAGGGAGAAGAGATAGATTTTATTACATTATTATAGTAAGTATAATTAGTGGGGGATCAGTTTATTACTTCATAACAATATAAAACTGATCCCCCACTTTATTTCCAGTAAAAGTTCTAATTATGCTTCCAACTATTATATATTCAGTCAGTCAGTTAAGTGCCATACGGGATATAGGCTTTGGGTGATCATGTCTCTAAAGAGACATGACTGAGTGGAGAGAAGATTATCCCGCAGTAGGTTACCATTGCTTTCTGCGGTGGACTGGTTGCCAGCCAAGGCTATAGAACGTAATCTGTCCTGTTATTTAACCCATAACCGGAGGGAAGAGACGGATTAATACATTTCCCAATTGTATTTGCGCGTAAGTGAATGCAAGAAATTCAGCTGGAATTCGAACTCAGCTTCCTAATTCTTCGTTCTGAGTCGATATCCACTGCACCACAACGCACATATACAACAGACATAGATTTATTAAGAAAATCTTTACACGTTGAATTGATTTTTTTTTCTAAATAAATAGTGCAACTGTTGTGTGAACAAAATCAGTTTTGAGTTATTATAATTTTTTCATAGAGAAGATAGCTTCCATTGTTATTTTAAACCGCTTTGTTGAACGCTCGTAATTTTAATAGATTAGTTCCATAGGTCGCTGATCCATTGGATTGAAAGCAAATCAATCAAAACATGAAAACAAATCTTTTGTGTTTTGAAGAGAATTTCGCGTTGCTATTTACAGGTTTGTATTTATTAAAATCAAAGGAGAAGCGTATATCTATTTTTTAAGTTGATATCATTATAACAATCCTAACATTAGTCTTCAGAACTCTTTCTTAGAACTAAGATCTATCTATCTATGTATTCAGTCTTCATATCTATCTATCTATCTATCTATCTATCTATCTATCTATCTATCTATCTATCTATTCCAGTCTTCATATCTATCTATCTATCTATCTATCTATCTATTCCAGTCTTCATATCTATCTATCTATCTATCTATCTATTCCAGTCTTCATATCTATCTATCTATCTATCTATCTATCTATCTATCTATCTATCTATCTATCTATCTATCTATTCCAGTCTTCATATCTATCTATCTATCTATCTATCTATCTATCTATCTATCTATCTATCTATCTATCTATCTATCTATCTATCTATCTATTCCAGTCTTCATATCTATCTATCTATCTATTCCAGTCTTCATATCTATCTATCTATCTATCTATCTATCTATCTATCTATCTATCTATTCCAGTCTTCATATCTATCTATCTATCTATCTATCTATCTATCTATCTATCTATCTATCTATCTATCTATCTATCTATCTATTCCAGTCTTCATATCTATCTATCTATCTATCTATTCCAGTCTTCATATCTATCTATCTATTCCAGTCTTCATATCTATCTATCTATCTATCTATCTATCTATCTATCTATCTATCTATCTATCTATCTATTCCAGTCTTCATATCTATCTATCTATCTATCTATCTATCTATCTATCTATCTATCTATCTATTCCAGTCTTCATATCTATCTATCTATCTATCTATCTATCTATCTATCTATCTATCTATCTATCTATTCCAGTCTTCATATCTATCTATCTATTCAGTCTTCATATCTATCTATCTATTCCAGTCTTCATATCTATCTATCTATCTATCTATCTATCTATCTATCTATCTATCTATCTATCTATTCCAGTCTTCACTTATCTATCTATCTATCTATCTATCTATCTATCTATCTATCTATCTATCTATCTATCTATTCCAGTCTTCACTTATCTATCTATCTATCTATTCCAGTCTTCATATCTATCTATCTATCTATCTATCTATCTATCTATTCCAGTCTTCATATCTATCTATCTATCTATCTATCTATCTATCTATCTATCTATCTATCTATCTATCTATTCCAGTCTTCACTTATCTATCTATCTATCTATTCCAGTCTTCATATCTATCTATCTATCTATCTATCTATCTATCTATCTATCTATCTATCTATCTATCTATCTATCTATCTATTCCAGTCTTCATATCTATCTATCTATCTATCTATCTATCTATCTATCTATCTATCTATCTATTCCAGTCTTCATATCTATCTATCTATTCCCGTCTTCATATCTATCTATCTATCTATCTATCTATCTATCTATCTATCTATCTATCTATCTATCTATCTATTCCAGTCTTCATATCTATCTATCTATCTATCTATCTATCTATCTATCTATCTATCTATCTATCTATTTCAGTCTTCATATCTATCTATCTATCTATCTATCTATCTATCTATCTATCTATCTATCTATCTATTCCAGTCTTCATATCTATCTATCTATTCCAGTCTTCATATCTATCTATCTATTCCAGTCTTCATATCTATCTATCTATCTATCTATCTATCTATCTATCTATCTATCTATCTATCTATCTATCTATTCCAGTCTTCATATCTATCTATCTATCTATCTATCTATCTATCTATCTATCTATCTATCTATCTATTCCAGTCTTCATATCTATCTATCTATCTATTCCAGTCTTCATATCTATCTATCTATCTATCTATCTATCTATCTATCTATCTATCTATCTATCTATCTATTCCAGTCTTCATATCTATCTATCTATCTATTCCAGTCTTCATATCTATCTATCTATTCCAGTCTTCATATCTATCTATCTATTCAGTCTTCATATCTATCTATCTATTCCAGTCTTCATATCTATCTATCTATCTATCTATCTATCTATCTATCTATCTATCTATCTATCTATCTATTCAGTCTTTCTATCTATCTATTCCAGTCTTTCTATCTATCTATCTATCTATCTATCTATCTATCTATCTATCTATCTATCTATCAGTGTGATACTGGTCACTAAACGAGACAACTGATGTATTAGCAGTTGTATGGGTTGAAATATCTCAATGAGTTGTGAGTAAAATTCTTGAAAGTGAAGCATTGTGAGTATAGCGTCCTAGAAAGACTGATCTTTTGCAGCCTCGTCATGTGAAGTCATGAATCATAGCAGTATTGAAGAAATTAAAATGTGATAAGTTATTATGCTTTCACAATTGAATACATGGTAGTTGATTATCAGCTTTTGTGCATATACATGTTTGTGTAGAAATAATTACTAGAAGCCATGATGTGCGTATTTTGTGTTGTAGTTTAAGTTATATTTTAGAATACAGTTTGATTTAAGGAATTCTAGGAAATTATAAGGATTAATGTTATAAATGTTGCTTGTTTGATTGGTTGATTTTCTTTAGCTTCCTATCAACCCCTATGCGTTATCTAATGCCGAAATCTATATAATTTGAAAACAGTTTTATGCTTACAACTATATACACTACCGGCCATAATTATTAGGAAACCCCAGTTTTTTAAAAAAGAAAAAATGTATTTCATCCTATTTTTAGTATTTATTGCCAAGTGAATAATTCTACATGAAGACAGAAATGTTCTTTGTTAATACTGCACAATAGCATGGGCGTCAAATGAACTGTTCTGGCGTCTAGTTTTTTGTGATCTATTCTCCTCGCTATTCTTTTCTTATTGGCTGGCGGAAGCAAAGGCTTATTGGCTGCCTTGTAAAATTTTGCAAAATGACATAAGAACCATTCTATTTGCATTTAGAATTATCCACTTGGCAATAAATACTAAAAATATTTATTTTTATTTTTTTTTTATAAGCGTTTCACCCCGAGCAAGGCATGTCACTGCCACTACTGCGTAGGGGGCTACGTAGAGTGGAGAAAGGATGATTAAATATAGGAAATGTCAGAGGGTGGGTGATAGGCGGGTAAGGATACCGAGAATGAGGGTTGGGTAGATGAGAGTGTTCTGAGAATAATTGGGAGTTAGTGTGATAGGAGGTGTCTATTGACCCTACATTTAAACACCTGGAGATTGTAACTGTCGGGAAAGCAGACTTGTGAAAGGGAGTTCCACAGGCGGGAAGCGCGAGAAAAGAAGCTGTTGGAGTAGAATTTACGGTTACATCTTATTTGTTTAACTGTAAAAGGGTGGGACCTAGTTGCTAATCTAGTATCTCGTGTAAATTCGTGCTTAGGCGGCACCAGTGATCTAAGCTCATAAAATGCATAATTTTTTAAAAAACTGAGTAGGTCTAATAATTACGGCCAGTAGTTTATATATATATATATATATATATATATATATATATATATAAAATCTACAGGGTGCGATGGCTAAATTGTCGCTATTTGGCTTGTAAAATTTTGCAAAGTAATAATAACAAAAGAACCATTCTATTTTCATTTAGATTTATCCACTTGGCAATAAATACTGCAAATAGTATGAAATACGTCATTTAAAAAAGAAAATAAACCCAGGTGGCATAATAATTATTACCAGTTGTGTATATATATAGATATATATCTGGGAAATATACAGGGTGCGATGGCTAAATTGTCGCTTTCTGCCTTGTAAAATTTTACAAAGTAATCATAAAAAAAGAACCATTCTATTTTCATTTAGAATGATCTACTTGGCAATAATACTATAAATAGTTTGAAATACATCATTTTTTAAAAACTAGGGTGGTCTAATAATGATGGCTGGTAGTGTATATTTTGGACAAATCTATGACTTCAACTATAGATAAGATGTAGTACTGATTATATATTGTCGGTCTTTTTTATATAAAAATGTATTGCTATCATTTTTACTATTAAAATGTATTTTTTAGACATATAGTGATTTTGTGTTTGCCTGGGGGGGCTCAAATAGGCGCAATGACCTCAAGTCGGGGTGGATATACGGCAAATAAGAGAGGGTTTGTAGGTTTAGACTCCTTGCTAATGGATGTGTTTATTGTAATGCCCAGGATTTGAACGTTGCTATTTCCTGGACAACATAAAAAGAGAGCTTATTGAGAGCATGTCCTTTTAGAAAGACTGATCTTTTGTAGCCTCGCCAGGTGAACACATGTTTGGAGTGTGATGCAGATCATAACTGAAAAAGTATGATGAAATTTTGACGAAAACACTACGATCTGATGAAATAAAAATGCGTCTTTGTCTATATTTCTAAGTTGAGGTAATATTTACAGTATTTACATTATTCGAACTATTGTCCTCATCTTTCTTGCTATTTGCACGACCTTTTGGCCATTGTACGCCCCGGCCTTCTTCATGTGCTAGGAATTTCGAACCGAACCCTTTATTATAATCACTGGGGTGTATGAACTCCATTCCCTGCCTAATACCTCTTCTGGAGGTCATGAGTTATCTCCCTCTAACCCTGTAAGTTACTTGTTCACTACTGCTGTAGCCTGGTATTGAACTCACAACTCATACAATGTAAAGAAAGGGATCTTTCGTTGCCTTTCAAAATCGAGCAAAAATCATAAGCGGCGACTCAGAGTCATATAAACAGGAAATGGTCAGTATAAGCAGTACCTTACAAAGAGTCAGTATAAGCAGTACCTTACAACAAAACAATTATCAAGGGTACATGAAAACCACTCCAACATACATGGAAAGTAGGATGCATGAGGATAACAACTCTCAGAAAACAGCTTCGGTTTGTCTACCCTATGTGAAGGGGTTATCAGAGAAATTACAAAGTGTCTGTGGTCCAAATACCATCAGGACAACTTTCAGAAGTGGTTCTACACTTCGCAGGTACCTCTCCCGAGCAATAACCCCAACAAAGAGGACATGTAGTTGTGGAAAGAGATATAAAGGAGAAACAGGCCGCCCCCCTTAAGGTAAGTCTACAAGAACACCGCAAGGCCCTAACACGAGGGAAGATAGAAGAATCAGGCGTAGCTGACCACATATGGAGGGAGAAAAGTGATCACCGCGACCAATGTGGTGAGGTCAATAATAGATAGAGAACATCACTGGAAAGTATATAAACTTAAGAAATCAGCACATATGCTAGGCTTCAAAATCTCTTAAGCATAGAGATGAACACAATATGGGAAGCAGTAATACGGAGTGCCAGTGAAAATTATTAGTGTCAAAAATTGCAATATGAGCTCTGGTAAAAAATACTAGAGAAAACTATTAACATAAGAAATACTAGAGAAAATATTATTATTAAAAATTGCAATATGGGTTACTGGACATTAGGTTTATAAGTCCCCAAAATTCAGCTGTTCTTGTTCTTAAGGGGTCAATGGATATAGGCGTTGGTTATTTCCTGGGTCTTGACCCAGAGTTGTGAGTTCAATACAAGTAGTGAACAAGTAACTTACAGGGTTAGAGGGAGATAACTCATGCTTTCTAGAAGAGGCATTAGACTTAGATTGGAGTTCATATACCCCAGTGATTGTAATAAAGAGTTCGGTATGAAGAAAGCCGAAGCGTAGAACGGCTGAAACCTCGTACAAATGGCAATGATGAGGAAAACAGTCCGAATAATGTAAATAGTGTAAAAATGGGTCGTACGAATTTGTCGTACGTTTGAAGGAAAAGTGGAGGAGCACATCTAATAATGAATATTGTCGCCGCAATTGAGGATTTGATGTCCGGCGGCTGTTTTGTGACAAAATTCGCCGTAATACCATACATTTACTTAATGGTATGACAAGAAAGGCAAAATGTGCGCATTGATATTTTAAGTCACAAATTGATGAAGTCTGCAAGTCAAATAAATATGGAAATCATTGGTTGTTCAAACAGAAGATTGATCCTAAGAATACTTTAAACTTTCTTGATGGAGACAAATAGGATGAATGTTTTACTATAATCAGGACAAAAAGACAAACAGTAATTCTACAGAGAATATGTGGGTTTAGTTCAATCTTCAAATGTAAGCGTTGCAAAATTGAACTGCGAAAAATTGACGGCAGCTCGCTAACCGATATCGTTGCTGGCGGAGTATTCTTAGAGATGGATACTTTATGCAGTGACACTTTGTCCTCGGGCGATGGATGTCATCTGTCTACCGTCACACGTTGCCAGGTCGCATAAAATGAATTACATCAGCGGGGGCCTATCCTCACAATCCGTTCCCTGTCGACTAAGACCATAGTTTGTGTGTACAACGCCCGTATTAAAAGCACGATGCTAAATGACAGGCCCATGATACGCTGGACGTGTGACCTTTTCACTGAAGACGATGTCAGCTCAAACTCGTTTCTCGAGAAGCCAGGCCTTGACGACCTTCAGGAAAGCGAGGGTACACCCGAACCGATTTATGGGTTGATGGTTGAAAGAGGCAGAGGTAAAGGATAACATAGAAGGATGTTTTTAGGACTAACCGGGAAAGATTGGGCCTAGAAATAGCTGATGCTTGTGATAGGGGTATGTAGAGAGGTAAACTGCGAAACTCTGTCAGATAGAAATCCAATTTTGCTTTGTGCAAGATTAGTTTTTGCCTCAACGAATAAACAAGGATAATGATGATGGTAATGGCGAGTTGAAGATTAGTGTACGACAAAAGAAATCTAAGATTACTTACGAATTAGGCTCGATATGCCAAGACGAATTAATTACTTTTACTTACGCACAAATGTTAGGGAAAAATTATGCAGCCATCTTGTCTCTCTCCTGTTATGGTAATACCGAGCAAAGCGAGGGACCGGATGTTTGCACTCTCAGGACCAGAAAGCAAATGGCCAAAACTGGTCTTTGCGCACCCGGCTCCACACATATGTTCCGGTAGAAAACCAAAAATTAATAAATATCAAATTCCTGTTCGCGAGCCTACGCGAATTTTATTTATCATCCAATGGGAAGCCCAGAATTAAATATGGATGTGAATTTCCAAATGACCTGCTGACGAAATAAAAAGCCGACACAGAAAGCATCGCGAGTTGAGAAAGTGATGAGCGTAATTAGCACGTCCCTTGACCACCTCAAGCGATCCACTATGCTCGCCTTCTTTACCTCTCATCTTTTTCTTCGCTGTCACTGAGCCACTTACCCGATCATCGAAGCGGATACACCAAAGGCATTCCTAACATACAAACGATCCCACATACTTACGCACGAACTCTTTTTTCAGTATTTATTGCTATGAGCATTTTAATATCCGTTGGACCCATCCTAAAAAACATTTTATTTGTAAAAGAACCTTAATTGTAGATAGATATAAAATGTTGTTTCTATTCTCAATTTCATCTTCTTGTTTTATAACCCCTTTTATAACTTATAGTGGGCCATCTTCTAACGAGGCCAAATTCAGTTAATCAGTTTCAGCATACAACTACGTTTCACTAGACCACTATACTGCTATAGGTTAAATAGCAGGACAGTTGGGTGGCAAATATTCTACCATAGAAAGACTTGGCAATCTACTGCGGGAAAATCTTCTGCCTAGTCAGTCAAGGATCGAAAGAGATATACGTTTATCACGTATGGAAACAAACTGACAGACTGATGCTGAATGGTGAAAAGAACGAGAAGATTGTAAAATGTTACAAACTTAAAACAATGGCCTATTATTAACCTTAATCTTTTTGCTTGTTTTTCGGCTTAATTTAATTCATTTTTCAAAATTTTTTAAGGACTGCAATTTACTAGGGCAAATTTCATTGCTTTTTAATTTACCATATTAAATCAAATTAAAAAATTCAACCTACAAAATACTTTTATTTAACTATGTCAATAATTTTGATGAACACTCTATATACCGTACGTTTTGAACGTGTTTTTGAATAGCCCAATCCGTATATAGTAGTTTTGTTTATCATGATTTGGAAATCTATTCTCTGTTTTTTTTTTTAAAGATGTTCTGGCTCAGGGTTCTTTTGGCACCAATCGACAGATAATTAAATCCAAAAGATAATTTAAAACCGGGATCTTGTTTTTTTTCTCTCCGGATAATGTATTGTGAACCTCGACGTGATGTAATGGTTAGAAAGCTTGTCTCGCTAGAAACATTACAACTGAACAGTGAGTTCGATTCTTACTGGGCACGCCATACTTTCGGCTTTGTTCCACATCTAAGCGACTCTTACAAAAATGAACTCTCCGGGTAATGTATTGCTGGATGTGCGTTGTGGTGCAGTGGATATCGGCTCAAACGAGAATTCCGAGAGCTGAGTTCGAATTCCAGTTGAATTCCTTGCATTCACTTACGCGCAAATACCCATGAAAAAGTTAATAATCTGTTTCTTCCTTCCAGTTATGGGTTAAATAATAAGACAGATTGGATTCTATAGCCTTGGTTGGCAACCAGTCTACTACAGAAAGTAGTTGCAACCTAGTGCGGGATGATTTACTGCCCAATAAGTCATGTCTCGAAAGAGACATGATTACCCAAGCGGGTATGACGTATGGCACTTAACTGACTGAATGTATTAATGGTTTTGTATAATGTCAATGGAAAAATCTCATTTCTAACTTAACATTTTGTTGCAAATTTGTTTTTATATGAATTAAAACACAAAAAAACTGCGCTTTAACTTTCTTCAGTATTAAATCTAGTCTTATTTTGTTTTCTGGGAGAGGAGCACACATAATTAGATTCGCTTTCTAATTAGAGGTTTCAACGGAAACTCCTCATTGCATTAAAGGATAGTTTCGTAGCTCGACTTAACTCTTCTTTCTCGTAGATAGTATGTATGGTTTACCTATTTTCATAAATTCACGCATGGGTGAATATATCCCGGAATGGGATATATATATATATATATATATATATATATATATATATATATATATACACGAGAAAAAATCGCAAGATCGCCAAGACCTACCGCGGTTTCGCACAACGGCTCGTCAGGGGCCCTGACGAGCCGTTGTGCGAAACCTCCAGTAGGTCTTGGCGATCTTGCGATTTTTTCTCGTGTGTTTTTGCTCTACGTAACTGCCTTTTAGTTTATCCTTTTTGGTTAGTTTAGTATCGAGCACTTTTCTTTCTTTGTGGTTTGTTCCGTTTGAGGGTTTTTTTTTCTTTGCTGTGAAGTGCTGTATGTATTGTCGGTGCTCCGCAGTTTTCTTTTTTTTTCCCCTCGTTGTCCAAAGCTTTATAGCCGAGGGCGATAACGGAGTTAGATTCTGCCGGTTATTCGTGGTTCTTAAAAATTACTTGTGTAACATTTTAAGATTTGAATACGTACAGAGTCAATTTTATTATATATATATATATATATATATATATATATATAGAGAGAGAGAGAGAGAGAGAGAGAGAGAGAGAGAGACGTCAGATAACAGGTAGACACCTACACACGTATTTATACTATTTACATTGTTCGGACTGTTGTTCTTATCTTTACTGTCACATTCATGACGTTTCGACCGCTGTGAGCTCCTACCTCCATTCATTGGAAATTCGAACAGAACCCTTTATTTCGTCCTCTGGGGCCGATTGTTCTAGTTCTACGTGTCATGTCTTTTCTTTTCCTTTTGTAAGTCAACTCTCCATGGTTTTGTTCGCCTCTGCTGTGGTCAGGTTTTAAACTCGCAACTATTTGGGTCCTATCACATAAGTGCTTCAACTAATGCTTTTATCTACCGGCTTATGTGTCGACACAAATGGGTTGAATTATACCTTATTTCTGAAGATATATGTTTTTTCTGTAATACGATATGTTTGACAGGGACAGTTGACGATCGCAAAGCATGTAAGAACAAAAAGGGGGAAAGGTAGCTTCTTTCTACGAATAGCTGTTTTGTGGGATCGGCTCCCATTAAGATGGTTGACCGATCAATACAATATTGGTCTGTTCTAGAGTCAACCATTATTTTTCCCCGATTTCTTCATTAAGTGTAACTTTTACGTGACTCACAAAGCAGTGATTCGTAGGAAGAAGAAGCTCGAGTGAAACTTACGTCTCATCAATGAAATACGAAAAGATATAAGAGTGATTTCACACAGAAAACTAAACTGGGATTGTATACACTACCGTTTAGAAAAATGTTATTCATACGCATATTCATCCTGTTGGCGTGCCTGCATTTACCTGAGAAATAAAATTGTCTAATAAACCAACATTTATAAAGTAGAAAAATTTCTTGGTAGCTTGGAAGTCTAAAAAACTAAGCAACTAATAAAAATACATTTGATGAAATGTCAGTGTGAGGATTACTTTGTCATTTTAGATCTAGCAGTAAAGAACCTGGAAAGATGACCAATGACAATGAGACAATATTTTTTATCAATTTTGTCTAAGTTTGAGTTTGGTTTTGACCATTGTCTTCATGTCTTACCATAAATCCATTTTGTCCCAAGCCAAATTATTTTAATAATTTAATTTCCATAATTCAAAAACCCACAGAGATAATGATATGCCTACCCACCTGAGAGATGACGTTCAACATGATGTATCTATTTGAAAGATGTTAAGTTTTGGCATGTAAATGTCAATATGGAATAAACAAACGGGCATTTCTTTTTATATACACATGTAATAACGAGCAACCCTTACATTCCTCGTTTGATTTCCAACCTATCCGAAGATAATTTCAGTGACAGACAAAGTTGGTTAGTTGTTTTTTTTTATGGCAAATCAACATCGGCGGGTCATTTATTGCCAACTAAACTTTTATTTATTTATTGCTGGTAATACCTTTTTCTTTCAACAATTTATTCTTGTTTTTTATATAAGTTTTTCATATAAGTTTTGTGTCTAGTAATACTTTTTTCTTTTCGAGTATCAAGATTCATTGGGATTTGTTTTTAAGGGCAGAGTTTCCCCAGTCCTACCATTGTTATTTAGCCAATAACTGGAGGGAAGAGAGAGATTAATACCTTTCCCAAGGATACCAGTGCAGGGTATTCAACGGGAATTCGAACGCGGCTCACCACCGATTTCTCTTTCGAGACCATATCCACTGCACCACAACGCACATCCGTCACTATACGTTTGATCGCCTACGTCCTGAAGAAACATGGCACATAGAAGTTATTTAAGATCTCCTAGATTATTGACCTTATTTCCGAGACAGTTTTAAGAAGTGTGATTTTCCCAACCTCTCTTTCAGATTAGAGCGTTGCAAACTTGAATTTGATTCAAATCCGAATTAAACCAATGAATTGGATTTTCATTGTAAGTGAAAGATATATATATATATATATATATATATATATATATATATATTAATAATAATATTAACTCTAGCAAAAACAATACCAATAGTAAAACTAGTATTAATCAAGCTATAATTTAAATCGTCTTGAACAACCCACCGAGGACGAACTCAGAGGGAAAATAAGGGGAAGCAAAAAAGAAACAAACGAATTACATGAATAAAAAGTCAACCACTCGTAAGAAAGGAAAAAAAACCCAAGAGGAAAACCCTAACACTAAAGCGCTCAATACGAATGTAGAGCAAACAAAAGACAGAAAATCTAAGTAAGAGACAACAACCAACAACGGTTTCGCCTAACGGCTCGTCAGGGAAATTGTCACTTCATTTGGGCGAAACAGTGGTCGGTTGTTGGCTCTTGCTTAGATTTTCTGTCTGTCTATATATATATATATATATATATATAATATGTAATATATAAATATTCACAGCGCTATACATCATATATCGAGCCCTGTTTTAAATTAATCTTTTGGACGGAAAAAAATATTCTTTCTTCGGTCTGTACCCACTCGGATATATATATATATATATATATATATAGAGAGAGAGAGAGAGAGAGAGAGAGTGAGAGAGACAGAGACAGAGATAGAGAGAGATACAAATAGAGAGAGAGAGAAAGATGATTTGCTTTTTCTTTATACGAAGTGACAAAGGGATTAATTAGATACGGAAAAAATGACTTATCGATTAATTAAGGTCATCTTTCAAAAATCGATTTTCGCACGTTATCGTTCTCTGAATTTATTCTTATAAAAGCAAAAGAGACTCTTTGGAAAACTCCTCCCAACCCGCACTGAGTAATTTGAAACCGCCATAAAAGCGGTCATGGAGGGTATTTTATTGAGGTTTGACCTAATGTTTTAAGAAAATACAACCAACAAGCTGTCAATTAAAATCCCTACCACCAAATATATTTGAACAATCGGTAATATTCGGAACACTCTCTTACCACCGAATATATTTGAACAATCGGTAATATTCGTAATACTCTCCTACCAGAAATATATTTGAACAATCGGTAATATTGGTCATAGTCTCCTACTACCAAATATATTTAAACAATTGGTCATATTCGTAATACTCTCCTACCATCAAATATATTTGAACAATCGGTAATATTCGTAATACTCTCCTACCATCAAATATATTTGAACAATCGGTAATATTCGTAATACTCTGCTACCACCGAATATATTTGAACAATCGGTAATATTCATAATACTCTCCTACCATCAAATATAGTTGAACAATCGGTAATATTCGTAATACTCTCCTACCACCAAATATATTTGAACAACCGGTAATATTCGTAATACCCTCCTACCATCAAATATATTTGAACAATCGGTAATATTCGTAATACTTTTCAAACCCCAAATATATTTGAACAATCGGTAATATTCGTAATACTTTTCAAACCGCAAATATATTTGAACAATCAGTATTATTCGTAATACTCTCCTACCATCAAATATATTTGAACAATCGGTAATATTCGTAATACTCTCCTACCACCAAATATGTTTGAACAATCAGTAATATTCGTAATACTCTCCTACCACCAAATATGTTTGAACAATCAGTAATATTCGTAATACTCTCCTACCACCAAATATATTTGAACAATCGTTAATATTCGTAATACTCGCCTACCATCAAATATATTTGAACAATCGGTAATATTAGTAATACTCTCCTACCACCAAATATATTTGAACAATCGGTAATATTCGTAATACTTTTCAAACCCCAAATTTATTTGAACAATCAGTATTATTCGTAATACTCTCCTACCATCAAATATATTTGAACAATCGGTAATATTCGTAATACTTTTCAAACCCCAAATATATTTGAACAATCGGTAATATTCGTAATACTTTTCAAACCCCAAATTTATTTGAACAATCAGTATTATTCGTAATACTCTCCTACCACCAAATATATTTGAACAATCGGTATTATTCGTAATACTTTTCTACCATCAAATATATTTGATCAATCGGTTATATTCGTAATACTCTCCTACCACCAAATATATTTGAACAATCAGTATTATTCGTAATACTCTCCTACCACCAAATATAGTTGAACAATCGGTAATATTCGTAATACTCTCCTACCACCAAATATATTTGAACAATCGGTAATATTCGTAATACTTTTCAAACCCCAAATATATTTGAACAATCGGTAATATTCGTAATACTTTTCAAACCCCAAATTTATTTGAACAATCAGTATTATTCGTAATACTCTCCTACCATCAAATATATTTGAACAATCGGTAATATTCGTAATACTCTCCTACCACCAAATATATTTGAACAATCGGTATTATTCGTAATACTTTTCTACCATCAAATATATTTGATCAATCGGTTATATTCGTAATACTCTCCTACCACCAAATATATTTGAACAATCGGTATTATTCGTAATACTCTTCTACCATCAAATATATTTGAACAATCGGTAATATTCGTAATACTCTCCTACCACCAAATATATTTGAACAATCGGTATTATTCGTAATACCCTCCTACCATCAAATATATTTGAACAATCGGTAATATTCGTAATACTCTCCTACCACCAAATATATTTGAACAATCGGTAATATTCGTAATACTCTCCTACCATCAAATATATTTGAACAATCGGTATTATTCGTAATACCCTCCTACTATCAAATATATTTAAACAATCGGTAATATTCGTAATACTCTCCTACCACCAAATATATTTGAACAATCGGTATTATTCGTAATACTCTATACTTAAGCACATTATTACTGACATTACAGAGAATTTAGAAAGGGTGTTGAAAATCTCCGAACTTACAAAGGACTGTTTTAAAATTTCTGGTATTTGGTTAGCTTTTGGAAAATTGATTGAGCTGTGCACTTTTCGGCTCCCCTCCATAACTTTGAAGATTTTCAAACTTTTAATAAGACAACATGTAAAAATAAATCTCCAGCAAGGATGTCCTCTGGTCCAGGAATAGATTTTGTTATAAACGTTTGGCGCCTGGCTTCAATAAAAGTCGCAGAATCACACGGAACGACGTGGGACGCTGCAAAAGAAACTGATAAAAATAAGTAGCAGAAGCAATGATTTTGGTTATTCATAAAAGTCAAAGAAAAATCGAATCGGCTAGAACACCGACTTCAATCGTCAGTTGGTTTTCTGTTCTTCAGTAATGTTTTAATATAAAGTTTTACGGTAGAAAAAAATCCTCTTTTTGAAAATATAACAGAAGTTATCTGTCGATATTTCTGAGAAAAGAAAAAGTTATTTCTAAAACTTCAGAAATATTAATGTTCTTCTTTTCGCTTATCCGAATTATTCATCAAAGATTTTTTTCACATACCCGAATTTATTCATCAAAGATGTTAATTGATAAAACAAATTTCAAAAATATGTTATAGATGTGCGCATTTATAACAAAATGCTTGAGTCGTCATATAAACAATGTTGACAAGCAATCTTAAGTTGTCGAAATCCCTTAGATAAAACCTGTCGTTATCGGATGAAGCAAAGTATGTAATCATGTCGCAGTCGTGCGCAGATTTGAAAAGAAAAGAAACTATTGATAAGTTAATTTTCAGAGCTGACGAGGAAGTTTAAGTTATTTAAATTGGCAAAGAAAACATCCTTGAAAATTTAATATTCAGTAAAATAATCGTTTATGTCGAACTAGCAGTATAGCCCGGTGTTACTCGGGTGTAATTAAAGCTTTAAAACTAATCCATGGTCCTAGAGCTCAGACTCTTTCGACGTTGGCACGAAAGACTAAAAAGCGATAGTTGTTTCCATTTAAAGCAAAACCGTACACAAAGAAAAATGAATTGATGTAAGTCAAATTTTGATTTCCTGGTATCGATATCAAATAAGTTTCTTTCGTCGTAAACTGAATTTTGAAGGCTAAATAAGTCCTCTGAGTAAATGATATCATGGCTGAGACTAAAAACTACAATTATACCTACTTAGAGCCAAACCCGAAGCAAAAACTAAAATAAAATGGCTGAAAAAATACAGACATACAGGCAGATAAACAGACACACACGCAAACATCTTGCCTTTTATATGTATATATTATTGATTTTCTGCACTATTGTAAGAACTGCAACTTTGAAACTTCTGAATATTGTTTCTTATGTCTTTGTCTATGAGTGTATCAAATTTGATTAAAATCGGACCACTCCTTCTATAACGCGATCTTTTCGATTATCGATTTTCGATATTTATCGGAGGTAACTCGACACAAAACCTAGCTAAGAACACTCGGTTCAACCGTTTCGGAGTCTATACGTAACGGACAAACACACACATATACACACAGACAAACTTCCATTTATAAATAAATTTAGATAATCAATTAAAAATAATCTAAAACTTGAATGTTTCCTCTCATCTGATAATTTAACTTAAAATAATAAATACAACTATTTTGAAGTAAACGATTAAGTAAAATATTAATGCAAAGAACAGAACCAAATAACTAAAAATATATAATCAGTTTACTTTTGGCGAATTTATACAAATTTCTAGAAATGTTTAGGTGCCACAAACATAATCAAAGGAGAGTCTTAACTTAGATTAATAAAACTGTCACGTATTCTCTATATTCAATAATATCAAGTCAGGCCAAAAGTTTTTGCTGATTTAAAGTTTCATCTTGAAAATGAAAAACTGTGTGTTTTTGAGAATCTTTATTCATAACAATAACGATCTTTTCTCTCTATAACTTGATTCCATTAGTCAAGGAGCGTATAAATGACTGGCTTGTAAAATTATTTAGGTTTTGATGTGAAATATGAATCTAACTAATCTTCAATCTGCTCTTGTGATTGTAACCTAAGGCTATCTAAATGGTTTTGTAATCCTCGAAATAAGTGATAATCCGAGGGAGCTAGGTCAGGAGAATATGCAGAATGGGGCAAGATGGCGCTTCTCATCGCCTGTGATAAGCTTATCGGAAAAATGGGCGTCTGAAGGTTTCGTAGGTTGTCGCAGGTTCTCTGGAGACAGTTCGTGTGGGATCCATTTTCCGATTACTGAAATCTTCCCCATTCTTTTCAGTTGGCGTGGCGCAGTTGTATCGGATACATTAAAAGTACGTGTAATGTTCTTCAGGTTACGGTAAGGCTTCCAGTATCAGCGGCATTCAACACATCTGAATCAAGATTTTTGGGCAACCACTTCTAGCCTCATCTTTCAAGATGAAATGTCCTTTCTGAAAACAGGAAAACCCCCACCTACAAGTTTCTTTCACTGCATCAATTCCATAAGTATCCTGAATAGGTCGTGGTGCTGCATTTTCACGGGAACCTCTGAAACTCGTAGAGTAGAGCATGCGTAATGTGTTTTTTAGATGGAAAGAACCTGGGTGAGAATATTGCAGAAAAATATGAATGATGCTTTAATAATCGGAATGAAAAAGTTATGAATTAATCATGGTGATATTTTTCAAAATATGCATAAAATAAATTGCAATGATTTAAAATGCCCCTTTTACAAACCGGCAAAAGAATTTTGCACCGACCTGAAACTATTTATTATCACCGTGTACCATGAAATAATTTTTTTTATTTAAAAGAATGGTTACTGAGCCAAGTTTTCAAGGTTTTTTTATGTAACCCTTGACTATAAGCAATAAGAGGAACAAGAAAAAGATTAAATGGACTTCATTGATTTGTTAGTTGATTTGTTTAACGACCTATCATCTTGTGTGAAATTCAATGCAAAAATTTTATTTGAAATAAAATATTTGAATCATTTGAATCATTTGAAATAAAAATAATGTGTTTCTGCTTTCACAACTGAATACATGCTGGATGATAGTTTGTGCATATGAATATTTGTGTGGACAAGGTTACTAGAGGCAGTGATGCGTGTTTGATGTTGTGGTTTTGTTGAAGTTATATTCTGGAATACAGTTTAATAAATTTAAAGAAAATGAGATATTTTTTAGACTAATGACATGTAGGAGTTCTTTCATGTTGGTGATCTGGTTGGGTCATTTTGCTTGGTGGAATATTAACTTCTATGGTTTATTTAATGCCGAAATTTAGATAATTTGAGCAAAATTATAGCTATTTGTTTATATTTCTGAGATCAGGTTATATTTATAGTATTTACATTATTCGGACTATTGTTCTCAACTTTGTTGCCATTTGTACGACGTTTCGGCTGTTGTACGTTCTGGCCTTCTTCAGGCACTAGGAATTTTGAACCGAACCCTTTATTACAATCACTGGGGTATATCATATTCATTCCTTGCGAAAAGCCTCGATTGGAAGTCATGAGTAGTGGTGAACAAGTAACTTGCAGGGTTAGATGGAAAATATAGCTCCAACTAAATATATTTTGAACGCAATTGTATGTCTTAAACTACAGATAAAATGGTCATGCATTGTCGGTCCTTTTTTACAAAATATATTGCTGATATTTTTGGTGGGGGCAATATTTGCTTACTATTTGCTCATAGCAGGGAACCAACCAAGTGCTACCTGGGAACAACAGCAATTCAGTGGTTGTTCTGGAGACATGAAAACCTCCGTTCCTCAATCAGAAGCCTTTCTGTCGGGGTTAGTTTATTGTTATACATATTATTTTGTCGGAGTTAGTTTATTGCTATAGACATTATTTAACGTTGCTAGTTTGTCGTCAATATAAAAGTACTGCTAATATTGAAAACAACTAGATGATATATAAGTTGGTGCTGTGGATATCTACTCGGAACGACATATCAGGGTGCCGAGTTCGAATACCAGTTGAATTCCTTTCATTCACTTACACACAAATACCCTTTGGAAATGTATTAATCCGTCTCATCCCTCCAGTTATGGGTTAAACAATTGAACAGATTAGCCTTGGCTGGCAACCAGTCTGCCTCAAAAAGCAATGGCAACCTACTGCAGACTAAGCTTCTGCCCAGTCAGTCATGTATCTTTCGAGACATGATCGCCCAAAGCGTGTATCACGTATGTTACTTAACTGACTGAATAAATATAATAGTTACAAACATGATTAAGTCTTCTACTGGGCATAAAGTGGGGGATCGATTTTCTATTGCTGTGATGTAATAAACTGATCCCCCATAATTACTACTTAATAATATAATACATCTCTTCTCCCTCTAACGATGAGTCAAATAACAGGACAGATTGGGTTCTATAGTCTTTGGTGGCAACCAGTCTACCGCAGAAATTAATGGCAACCTAGGGCGGGATAATCTGCCCAGTCAGTCATGTCTCTTTCGAGACATGATCGTCCAAAGCGTGTATCACGTATGGCATTTAACTGACTAACCAGAATTAATTATAAACAAACGTAATCCTAACATACGCTACGCTCACGAAGCCATATGCAGGACAGATTTCGGAAGAAAACTGAAATAAATATTAAAATGAGCGTCAATGGAAGTCTACGTAAGCACCAAGGAATGAAAAAATATCTGCAAGAGGATAGGAGAAGACTAGTTGTTAGCACAAGAGGCATTCAAAGATGTCAGTTACATATCGGGAACGTCAAATCAAGCAGTTAAATATAACTGTCTGAGTAGATGTCATAGAATTCCGAAGGTTCATCATAACAACGAAACATGCATGCTTTTCAAAACTGAATACGTCAGTCATCATCCTTATCATCGCCATTGTCATCATCATTAACACCATCACTTCCTGGACTACCTTAATCGATGGGAGCGGGACCTAAAGACAGACAAAACAGACGTGGATGTTCTTTTAGCTGTGGCTCTTAAGAGTTCCGGCAATATCATGTCCGTCCACTCTTTGATGTTGTCTGACCAGTTCTTCCGTTGCCGTTCTCGCTTATGTCTGTCTTTAACAGTACCTTGCATAATGGCCTTACAGAGGATGTTATGCCGTCTAACGTGGCTAAACCATGACATCTGACAACGATTATTTGTTGCGAGGCGAGAATCCTGTCGGCCAACGAGATATTTTACCTTATTCCCTACCTAGTGTGTCCCAAGTAGTAGATGCAGAGAAGCTTTCATTTGTTCTCGATCGTCTTGATCGTTTTTTAACAAGAAGGACCCAAGTCTCCTATTGGTAAAGTATGACGAATACAACTAGCGATGTGTTGAGTTTGAATTTGTTCTGGAAGCTGATGTTACTTACTTTATATGCCCTTTCCAGTCTAGTCATCTTTGCCGAGGCAGCGGCGCCCTTGTGTCCGTTTCTAGTTTGCAGGTGGCATATTTTGACGGGATTTCCGCCAAGAATTTGAAACTAAACTTTCTTCAGTGGTTTGGCGCCAATGGTGACGCGGTCACTGCGGTTGCATGTGCTATTCACTATTGCTTTGGATTTGAATTCCATTCCATATGCACCAACAACTTCAACGGATTTATTGACCATTTTTATTGTTACTGGCCCCCAAAAGAAGAAACGAAAATTACAGATATGTCTACAATGGATAGAGACAGAAGTGTTCTAGTCGTAGATGGTCTCCACCACAGCTGCAGAGTGTTGGACAGAGCAGACACACATGTCTCAGTCAGTCAGTCAGTCAGTCAGTCAGTCAGTCAGTTAAGTGTCGTATCTGATACACGCTTGCGGGATCATGTTCTTGAAAGCGACATGACTGACTGAGCAGAACATTTTCCCGTGGTAGATTACCATTATTTTCTGCGTTAGACTGGTTGCCAACCAAGGCTATAAAACCTAATCTGTCCTGCTATTTAAGCCGTAACTAGAGGAAGAAGAGCCGAATTAATACCTTTCCCAAGAATATTTGCGCATAAGTGCTCACAAGGCAAAAAAATACGTCAATAGAAGATCTAAGTGTACTGAGATACAAAGACAAAATTATAACTATTCTCCTACTTAATAAACTTGGTGTGGTAGAAATGTTTCTATCAACAGGAGCTGAGAGTCCTTCTGGCAGATTATGTAAGAAACAACAAAGTTAGGAACTTTATAAAGAAACTACTGCTAAAAATCAAGAAGGTGAAAATTTAGGTCATTTAATGAGGAAAGAAGGCTTGGAGAATTAAAACCTCATTGGGAATCTCGAAGGCAAAAGAAGCAGATAAGTAGCGAAGAATGAAAAATAAAATGTATCAGAGAGTAGCAAGACTTGTTGAAATAAGAGGCTATGAAGAGCCATATCTGAAAAGAAACAAAAAAGAGAGCTATAGATAGATTGATGACTTCTTTTTCAGTCATTAATTTTTGTAGCAGTCGAGTTATTTTGAATGCGTAGACTAAGTTCTTCAGTACGGCTGTGAATGCTGGACAATATCATCGAAAATGAGGACAAAACTGGAAGCGGCCGAAATGTGGTTCTACAGAAGGATGCTACGTATATCGTGGACTGAGCATACAAGCAACGACGAGGTGTTAGAAAGAATGGCAACAAAAAGGAAATTGATGCTGAGCATCAGGAAGAGACAACTGAAGTTCCTGGGACATGCAATGAGGAAGGAGAGCCTGGAGAACCTGATACTGACTGGACAGATAGAAGGAAGGAGAGACAGAGGAAGGCAGCGGATAACATATTTGCAGGGTCTGATCAGGTGGATGACGGAACGGGGGTTGCCAGGAGCAACAGGAGCAAACATACTAAGAGCCACAAGGGATAGGGAGACGTGGAGAGCCATGATCGCCTACGTCCTGAAGGGACAGGGCACATAGAAGAAGAAGAAGAAGAAGACTAAGTTATGCCTCTTTACATTCAGAGGAATAATTACTTATCAGAGATCTTTCAGGGGACAATCGGCGCAGACTTATTTTTCTCATATCATTTTCTAGTGTATTCAGGTATTAAAAAAATGATGTATTCATCCGAAATAGACATTTTTTTTTATTTGACATTTTGACGTCCTAAAACGTGAATTATTCTGAATAGGTAAAAAACGAGCATTGTATAGAATTGTATATATCTAGACACAAATTCTGAAATATCATTTTAGAGTTAAAAATAAAGTCAGATCGTAACAGGTGTTGCCAATACCCCTCAGATTTTGTTTTCTTCTCACATAAAAATAAAATATTATTTAGCAGCAGATTAACATCATTTTTTTGTGACTTCGACGAGAATTTCTGAAAATAACAGATTTTTGCGTGCTGATTGAATATCAGATGATATAAAAATTTTGATTATGTCTTGGACACGAACGAAGATTCGCTTGTAAACACGACATTCTTTCTTCTTTTATGTGCTATGTCGTTTCAGGACGTAGGTGATCATAGATTTCCACGTCTCCCTATCCCTGGTGGCTCTTAGCACGCTTTCTTCTGTTTCACCACCAAAAACCTTGCTCGGCCATCCACTAGCTCAAGCCCATAAATCTAGAACATAAATGTAGAGACACTAGCGTGGCCACAAAATGAGGGAACAGTTTATATATTGATTATAATATAGAATTGATCACCCATTTTATATCCACATTATAATTTCTTATATACAGTTGGCATATATATTCTTCTTCTATGTG
Organism: Ascarosepion bandense; assembly: GCA_037127315.1. Taxonomy (NCBI): domain Eukaryota; kingdom Metazoa; phylum Mollusca; class Cephalopoda; order Sepiida; family Sepiidae; genus Ascarosepion; species Ascarosepion bandense. Next base: position 29,241 of record JBBBDQ010001952.1, read on the forward strand.
CTCTGTCCTTTCAGGACATAGGCGATCATGGTTTTCCACGTCTCCCTATCCCTGGTGGCTCTTAGCACACTTTCTCCCGTTACACCCCGCAACACTCGTTTCGTCATCCACCTGATCAGGTCTTTCAAATATGTTATCCGCTGCTTTCTCCTATCTCTTTTTCCCTCTATCTGGCCCGTTAGTATCAGGTTCTCCAAGCTCTCCTTCCTCATTGCATGTCCCAGGAACTTTAGTTGTCACTTGCTGATGCTCAGTATTAATTTCCTTTTCGTCTTCATCCTTTCCAAAACCTCGTCATTGCTCACATGCTCGGTCCATAATATCAGCAGCATCCTTCTGTAGAACCACACTTCAGCTGCTTCAAGTTTCCCTCTAATCTTCGTAGATATTGTCCAACATTTACTGCAATATTGAAGAACCGACATCACACAGCAATCCAGTACTCTCCTCTTTGTTTCTAGTGAAAACGTACTGTTCCTATATATCTTATAATAAATATTGCAAAGTTATGTCAACATGTAATATAAATTGGTTGTCCAAATCCATTACATTCAAATAAAAAAATAAATCATTCTAGAGAAATAATCATCATTTTCTAATGGCTCTGAATTATTGAAGTCTGCACATGCAAGAATATCAAATTCATTTCGTTTCTAATATTAGACCGACTTGTTTTGACTGAAACTGAAAGAAAAAAGGAGTTTCGCCCCATGTTTATCTAGAAGCATATTCATGTCTTTGTCAAGTCTTTTCTATCGATTTTTCTTTTAGTTCACTCAAGAGAGGCACTCACAGTAGAGGATTAGTAGATGAGACTGTTTTAAGTACATCAGTCAGACAGTTAAGTGCCATACGTGATACGCGCTTTGAACGATTATATCTCGAAAGAGACATGACTGACTGGACAGAAGATTATCCCGCAAGAGGTTGCCATTGCTTTCTGTTGTAGGCTGGTTGCCAGCCAAGGCTATATAACCCAATCTGTTCTATTATTTAACCCATAACTGGAGGGGAGAAATGGATTAGTACCTTTCCCAAAGGTATTTGTGAGTAAGTAAATGCAAGGAATTCAACTGGAATTCGAACTCGATATTCCCATTTGTCGTTCCAAGTCGATATCCACTGCACCACAAATGTGTATAGTAAATGGGGAAAAAAATCAATCGCGAAATTTAAGTTTTCTTAACCGGTAATCTTCTACATCTTTTTCAAGTGTCTATTACCCCAAGTTTAATAGGGCCCTGGGCATGACGATAAACTGCATCCGGCAGCAAGGCCTCTAATTGGGAGGCTATGAGGAGCATGGAACAACCTCTTAATTGCTGTTGTTTTCAGGTACGCCCTGATCCGGAGTGGTAGCACCTGTTAGGATCCCAGATATGGGCAAATAGTTAGCGCTTAAAATGGGATCCAAACACTATGAAAGTAAAAAAAATACACTTTTATAGAAATATTTACATAAAAATAGACTTTTATAGAAAAATATACATTTTTGAAGGAAAATATTAGCAACAATTTGTTTTTGAAGAAAAATTATTAACATAACAAATTGTTGAAGGTAAACAATTATTCTCAGGAAAACATTTTTGAATACAAAACAAAATAACATTTTCAGTTTTCTAAAATAAAAAAGAATAAAAACAAAAAAGTTTCATTAAAAATTGACTAAATGAACCTTCTCACTATAACCGTACATTAAAAAAAAAACAACCTTTAAATCACAACTTTTGTCATTATAGGTGCTGATATGCCGTTAAACAAAACTCCATCTGCAAACCAAATAGAAAGACTGATCGGTTTAATAGATCCATGCTAGCAGCCATTATAACAGTCAGTTAAGTGCCAGACGTGAAACACGCTTAGGCGATCATGTCTCGAAAGAGACATGACTGACTGGGCAGAAGATTATCCCTCAGTAGGTTGCCATTGCTTTCTGCGGTAGACTGTTTGCCAGCCAAAACTAATGAACCCAATCTGTCCTATTATTTGACTTGTATTTAGAGAAGGAAGAGATGTATTATATTATTAAGTATTAATTAGTGGGGGATCAGTTTATTACTTCATAACAATATAAAAGTGATCCCCCACTTTATGTCCAGCGTGTAGCCTTAATCATGTTTCCATCTATTATCAGTCAGTTAAGTGCCAGACGTGAAACATGCTTAGGCGATCATGTCTCGAAAGAGACATGACTGACTGGGCAGAAGATTATTCCGCAGTAGGTTGCCATTGCTTTTTGCGGTAAACTGGTTGGCAGCCAAGGCTATAGAACCCAATTTGTCCTGTTATTTAACCCATAAGTGAATGCAAGGAATTCAACTGGAATTCGAACTCGGCTTCCCGATTTCTCGTTCTGAGCCGATATCCACTGCAACACAACGCACATCCATTATAAAAATGACCTCAAATGCGTTTGGTCAATTAGGGCAAGGAACAGTTTGTAAACTATTCTGTTTTAATCATCTGAGAGAACCCTTTTTAACTACCATGGTTAATGCTAACTCTCTGGATAATAACTCATTTCGCCTTCTAGTACTAACGTCTTATCCTGACATGATGTTAAAAGATTGGTTCTGGTTTACTGTGTTGTTCTAAGCAGTTTATCTCGAAAGCCAGACCATATTACATATTTATAAATCTGACATTACTTCTTCTTTGAATATTACTGCCACATTTGGTCTGGTTCTTCCGTTATGTATCCAGGCTAGCGACTAGGCCCTCCCCCTTTTGCAGTGAAACTGATCAAATGTACCTGGAGAAGGAAATTACTGGAAAGTAATTAACACTCACCTAAAGCGAGCTGAATATAAAATGCTCCTCATACCAATAACATTTCCACCGGCATATGACTTCATTGAATTTCTTTTGATCCTTTTGAATTTATATTTTAATTGGGGTCATCAGGAGAGAATGTGCACCATTTCGGGGCCTTCCTCTCAACGGTTTCACTTGCACACCGCCCCCCCCCTCACTGATGGGAGAGCTTCTTTGCTCGCGCTTCCTGTCTGTGGAATTCTCTTCCGTATACTTGCTTCCACGAAAGCTACAATCTCCAAGAATTTAAATGCAAAGTCAATTGTCATCTCTTATCTTCTTGACTCACAATCTTTCCCTGACAACCCTTGTATCATGTTTTTCTTCCTTTCCACTCCACTCTCATGTAACCCTCTTCACACCTGTATTCCCATCCTTTTTTTATTCATTCTCGGACTCCCCTGTCATCTGTTCCTCTTTCCCATCGCTCACATCTTATATAGCCCCATGCGCACCAGTGGCGGCAGTTCTGCCTTGCTTGGGGTGAAATGATTAAACACACACACACACACACACACACACACACACACACACACACACACACACACACACACACAAAATCGCCCACTGACGCCAATTCGGTCAGGTTTCAATCCTGGGTTAAAAGCAATCGGATGTCTAACCGTACTGATGAACTGTGATCCAGAAAAACAGATCTGGCTGCGGATGGCTATATATATATATATATATATATATTGTAATAGTTGTTACAATGGTTTATAAATTCATAGTATCACTACACAAAAATTTTCGTGTTTCGAAGCTACCTTTTTTTCATGTGCTTCTCATCGGGTGAGGAAGTTGGAATGAGAATTATCTGGTGAAAAACGGTTTATTTATGGTGAATATGCTTTTTAAGTGAAGTTTTGATGATTTTTTTTGGCTGTATTGTAGTCTTAGAGTTAGGGGTTGGGAGAGGTAGCTTAGTTCAAGACAGGTTTTCTATTTATCTTGTCTTGGTGTAGTAGTGGCGTCGTTGTTAATGATATATGTGGTGTGTGAGTTTAGGATGGTCGAGTCGTTCGTTTATGGTTCTTAAGGTGCTGCTATTTGGTTTAGAGGAGGATATGTGTTATTACAATATAACGCCCTACGTTTGTATCGAGCACTCTTTATAAAAGTAAATGCATGAACAGCAGGTTAAAAAACCTACGAGTTCCACAACTTTGTTACAATACACTATATATATATATATATATAGTTAATTGATAAAATACAAAGAAGAATCTGCAATGTTGTTTGTCCTGGCCTGACATATTGACTTCAGTCAGTTTTCCCACTGCCGTAACGTAGCTTCTATAAATAATTTCTTTGTAATTGTTCAAGTGAGCATTTCTCTTTGGTAACTAGACTTTAAGAGTTTAGGTGCAGTACTAAATTTGCAACGAGGAATCATTATTTTAGAGTTCAAATAGCTGAATGTAACTGTTAGTTCAATGGTAACAGATTCTTCACTGGTTGTAGAAAGTTCGTCTGGCTTCTTCTTTGCCATTTAACTTTGATTATCAATATTTTAATGTAATGTAAATCGTTGTCTTTTGTCTTTTTTCCCCTAATCATTTCATCCCAAGCAAGGCAGAACTGCCGCTGGTGCACAGGGGCTTACATAAGAGGTGAGTGATGAGAAAGAGGAACAAGTTACAGGGAAGTCAGAGAATAAGTAAGAAAAGAATGAGAATGCAGGTGTGAAGAGAGCTGCATGAGAGTGGAGTAGAAAGGAAGAAAAACATGATACAAGGGTTGTCAGGTATAGGATGTCAGTTAAGAAGATAAGAGATGGCAATTGACATTGCATTTAAATTCTTTGAGATTGTAGCTGTCAGAGAACCAAGTAAACGGAAGAGAATTTTACAGGCGGTAAGTGCGAGCAAAGAAGCTGATAGATATGAAGTTGCGGTTACATTTGATTTGTTACACTAGAAAAAGGTGGGAAGCAAGTCTAGTAGCTCAACAAAATTCACACAGAGGGGACACCAGCTCATCGAAGCCGAAACTGTGAAAGTATTTGTAGAAGCCACATTACAACGGTGAGAAAGATACTGGAGTTGAGCTACCAGGTCGGGATCAGTTGCATTATTCTTCGTTGGATTTTGTCACCAAACACCAGATAAATAACAGGGACACAAGACTGGATGTGACAGCAGAATTCATTGCACGGGTGGATGGTAGATTTATATATATGTGCAAGATGGATTTAGACGAGAAAAACCTTCTGGCTCTACAAAGAGAATCAACTTTTCAAGTAGAAAATTTAGCTATCGATTCAATGTAGTCATTCCATTTAAGGTCGGCTGAATGATTTAGGCCTATGAGGTGGAGTGGTTTTTCTTTCGGGGAGACTAGACTGATTCATTCTAATGGGGAGGCGTAGAAACGGTTGTCTATGGTGGTTAAAAGATAGCAGCTTCGTTTTGGAAGTATTAGAATTTACGAGCCATTTCTTACAATAGTCCACCACAGATTGGAGGTCCTTTTGAAGATTAGCAGGAAAGTTTGCTTTGTCAGCCGCGGCAAATTTCTTATGAAAGCGGAGATAAATTGTTGTGTCGCCAGCGTAAATGCCAACTTGGGATCTGATTACATCAGGGAGATCTTGATAAAGATCAGAAAAGGCTTAGGATCTAGAATAGAGCCTTGAGAGACACCCACGTTCGTATGATATTATCTGGAAGCAGGCACATTCAATACTACCTTAATTACGTGATTTGAAAAGAAAGATTGGATTAGGTCAAACAATCGTCCAGTTATACCATAGCCATGAAGCTTGCGTAGAAGTTCAGCATGCCAAGCTGTCAACTGCTTTGGAGATATTTAGTGCAATAGCTCGAGATTCGCCGTTCTTATCGAGAGCCTGGTATATATACTCTGTGATGATCGTTAACATATCAGCAGTAGACCTGGTGAAGTGGAAACCATAGTGTTTTTTGTAGAAAAAGCCGTGGCCGTGTGATGCTGAACCACTTGGGCATTAATACTAGCTTCGAGTACTTTGCAAAAATCGTTAAAAGGCTGATAGGGCAATAATTAGAGTAGTCGGCGGTTTCTCCAGCGTTCTTAAATACAGTAGAAACAGAGGAGAACTTCCAGCGGGCAGGGAAGCAGGAAGCAGAGAGGCAATAGTTGTAGAGTTTGGAGAGGACAGAAGAGAGTTCAGGAGCACATTTATTCAGGACAATGATTGGAAGTCTGTCACCTCTACTAGCCTTATTGGGGGTCAAGCTTTAAAATTATGATAGAGATCAGCGAGGGAGTAATGTGGACGTCACTTAGTTGAGCCTCAATTCTAGGAGAGACGTCGGGTGCATATACATCAGACGAGTCAAATGTTGAGTTGATCGAGAATCTGCGAGCAAAGCATTCAACCTTGTCCGCTGAAGGGGGTATTGAGGGCTTGCTGTTATTTAACACATTTTTAGAGAGCCTTTTGAGCCGAAATTGCAAGATGCTTTATGCTGTTTTATTCTTTCACCAAACAACAGCTTAGCATCATTTAGGATCGTCTTGTAATGATTACGAGCAAAGGCAAAAAAGCGCACATTATGGTCAAAGGCGTGTCTTCGATAAAGCTGGAAGAAGGTGTTCCTATGATCAATAGCAATCGAGCAAGCAGGGAGAACCAGGGATACAAATGAGGTTTAAGTTGTAACTTCCTGGTTGAGATAAAAGCGTTGATCATAGATTTTAAGCCAAAAAGGAACCACTCCGAGCTTTTGGTAGTAGTAAGACATTCTCCTCGTCTACCTTTCCTGGGAGGAGAGGAGATCAAAAAGATATAGTAATCGAAACCAAAGCATGATCCGGGTTTCTAAGAATATGGCAAGAATCAGTGATAGAAGTCAAATCGATATATAGCAGTGAGTTTTATTAGAAGAACGCATTGGGAAATCAATTACTTGCATAAGGGGTTGAGTGATTGAAAAATTCAGGATATATACACCAGCAAGATGTGAGACAGGGTTTTCTAGCCACTTGGGAAGGTGGGCATTGAAGTCTCTAAACACAAATATATGGGCGAATGGATGAGAGAAAATGGCCTTATCTGTATTTTTAGAGATGCTGTCAAGTACGGAACAGTCAGGAGAAGAAGGGGATTGGTAGAGATAGAAGAGATACCTAACCAAGTTTAACAGAGAGAGACAAAGACACATATAGGAATGATCAGGTGATTCAAGAGAAATCACTCTAGCTAGAGGGAGATGTTCGCTGACATAAACGCCAATTCCATGCATATGGACATTGTCGTCCTTCCTAAAGAGTGGAAGGTAATCAGGGATATACGAATCAAAGGAAGGGATAGAGAGACCAAGGTAAGCTAAAATGAGTTTGCTTTGATGAAGGACGCAAAAGTTGGTAGAAATTCCAGGGACATTAGAGAAAGAGAAGTTAATAATTTAGGTGATTTATATTTAGCTAGTTTAGTTTTTGTTCTTACTTTATTTTATGTCATAATTAGTGATTCTTTTCGGTAAGGCAATGCCTAGAGTGGTAGTACAGTTGGTCGTCAAATGCAGCATGTGTAGGAATGAAATTGGCGCAGACTGCAGTATAATGTAGCCTCAGGTTTGCCCACCGGAAGCACTTGCAGGGCATCCATCCATGCGCGACATGACACTACAAGATACCACAATATTATTCAACTGTTGATCAGAGCAACCTTTCAAGACACTACGCAAGTGTTCGGGCTTCTAACTACCAGTGCTAACCCGGTACCCTCCGAATGAAGAGACGTCGCCACCATCCGCACACATTGCAAACTCTTACAACATCACTACTATTAAGACCTAAAGAGAGGCAAGAAACCGGGAACATCTTCCTAAACAGAAAATAAGGCTTGAGCTTCTACTGCCGTTCAAAAGAAGCGGGAGAAGTATTAGGCTTCTTAGTGGCTTTATTGCCTTATCTTGCTAAAATGATTAAAAAACGATCGGTACCAGACAGATACACAAGAAATACTCTATTCTTGATCTGATGTGACTCTTGTCAAGATAGAGCATCGGGAGTTAGGTATTTTCTAAAGCGTTAAAAGGTACCAACATCTTCAGCGATGACACGAACATACAAAATCTATTTGAGGTCTAGTGTCAGGTAGAGACCAAACAGGGGTTTGTGTCAGAGAGACGCATTTATAGATTGGTCGGAACATGGCTGAAACAAATTTAGGCTCTAAATGAAATATTGTTAGCTTTCTTTTGTATGTAGTGTATGATACAAAGATGAGGATAAACCATTGAGTTGTGAGATTTCGACCAGAGAAGAGATCAGGTACAAGTAGCTTTTAATCATCTATATATTTTGAGGTGTGCCAATACACTGTGCTATCTCCTGACGAGTGGACAGAGTGATTCCTCGAGTGTCTGTCTGCTAATCCCTGGAGTCGGGATGCTAAAGGGAACATCAATTAGTTAGGTGACAAACTTTATATCTGTATCTATTCTACATATATATTTACTAAAGAACTGAAAATATTTTTTAAGTCACATACTAAATCTTAAACAGACAAAACAGAAAAGTCACAGATTAAATGTCAAAGTCACAATGCCTCAACTCAAAGTCTCAAACGGAAAGTCACATATTAAATCTCAAACAGACAAAACAGAAAAGTCACATATTAAATCTCAAAGTCACAAAATCTAAACTCAAAGTCACAAAAGTCTCAAACAGAAAGTCACATATAAAATCTCAAACAGAAAAACAGAAAAGTCACATATTAAATCTCAAGGTCACAAAATCTAAACTCAAAGTCTGAAACAGAAAAGTCACATATTAAATTTCAGACAGAACAGAAAAGTGACATATTAAATCTCAAAATCATAAAGTCTAAACTCAAAATCACAAAGTCTCAAACGGAAAGTCACATATTAAATCTCAAACAGATAGAACAGAAAAGTCACATATCAAATCTAAACGTCACAAAGTCTAAGCTCAAAATCACAAAGTCTCAAACAGAAAGTTACATATTAAATCTTAAACAGACAGAATAGAAAAGTGACATATTAAATCTCAAAGTCGCAAAGTCTCAAACAGAAAGTCACTTATTAAATCTCAAACAGAAAAAAACCCCCAGAAAATTTACATATTAAATCTTGTTGGGACGCCCGCGTCCATTCGGCTATAATGGACTATTACATTACTATGTAAAGTAATGGTGGCATCTACGTAGGTAGAGAGTGTGCCGAGCAGCCGATCGACAAGTCAGTCGTAGACTTCCGGTGACGACCCGGAAGTACCCATTGCTCATACTAAGTCTTACGACGGTTGAGACGATTAACCTTTATTCTTGTATTGGATACTAATAACCTTTGTAAATACTATTTTCACGGAATACAACAATTAACCTATTCCTGTTGTTGAGTTATTTATTCTTACTCACGACATAACAAATCTCAAAGTCACAAAGTCTAAACTCAAATCACAAAGTCTCAAACTGAAAGTCACATATTAAATCTCAAACATAACAGAAAAGTTACATATTAAATCTCAAAGTCACAAAGTCTTAAACACAAATCACAAAGTCTCAAACTGAAAGTCACATATTAAATCTCAAACGGTCATCTCACTATCACTGGGCGATTGACTGCTTAAAAAGTTTTCATAGCTGGTTAATTGGTTGTTGACAATTCTTAAACACGTTTGTTTTCTTGGAAAACTAAATATTTTCATGAAACGCTACTAAGTTCATGAATATGAAAGAAATGACAAGTGAGAAAAAGTAGATAAAGAAGACCATGGATCCTACAGTGTCGAGCGGCATAAATAAATCAGTCAGTTTAGCTCTATATGTGGTACACACTCGGGTGATCATGTCTTGAAAGTGAGAAGATTTACCCGCAGTAGATTTCGGAAGTAATGAATATGCATACACCTTGGTTCCCCCTCACAGTAATGTGATTGGCTGGTGTCAGCCATAAATACAGCCAAAGGAGAGGTCTAAGTCCAGAGGTCTACTGGTCTTCGCCTAGAGATCTATGTCTAAAGGTCTACAGCTATTGACTAAGATTACGTCTCAAGATAATGCATACGGCTAGTACTGTTTATTACGTCTACGTACTAGATTGTCCTACCCGGTTACATTTGCCTAAACCACGTAACTTACCCGAATGATATATATATATATATATATATATATATATATATATATATATATATCCCTTACCGGGACATAACAGTTTCCATTACTTTCTGCGTTAGACTGGTTGACAGCCAAAGCTATAGAACCCAATCTGTTCTGCTATTCAAGTCAGTTAATTACCATCACATACGTAGTACACACTTATGGGGTCATGTCTTGAAAGAGACCTGACTGACTGGGCAGAAGATTTTTCTACAGTAGGTTTCCATTACGTTTTTCGGTAGATGGTTTGCTAACCAAGGCTATAGAACCCAGTGCGTCCTGCTATTTAACCCATAGATGTGACCAATTAATAATTTGTTAAAAGTATTTAGCGCGTAAGTGAATGCAACGAATTCAGCTGGAATTCGAACTCGGCTCTCCGATTTCTCGTTCCCAGCCCATATCCACTGCACCACAACGTGCATAACCGCATCAATAAATCACTTATATTAAAAAAATCAATTTCCTTAATTTTTACTAAAAGGTTACAAATATTCGACAATGCAGTCTCATGCGTACTATCGCTGCTGAATCAGAACTCTTACGGAAGTTGTTGCATTCATATGAAGAGAGTACAAAGACCCAGACGCATCGTGATATTGGAAATCAGACATTCAATAGTTATGAGCCATGTGACACGCGTCAAAACCAATATAATCTCAGGTAAAGATCCGCTTGCAAATTCTCATCAAACTGCGTAGAGGACAGAGTCTTTAACATGCCTTTAATGTAATTGATTTCAGATTCATTATAAGAAAAGTCCTTTTAGAGAAGAAGATTAGAATTATTGAAATATCACAAATGATGGATGAACGTAAAACAGTTTGAAATATCAATTCATGCTGTCTAAATCATTTCGAAGAAGCAAGCCGATGTTGGGAGCATTATGGATATGAGAAATTACTGGTATAACTTTGAAAAAAAGACACAAGCGTTTAAAAAAAATAATCATCAAAACATCATTATCCAGGGTAGTATTAACTGCTCGTCAAATAATGAATGAAAATAGCATTACTTCGGAATTGTCAATTCATATGAACCGAACTAAATTCTAATGCCAGAGAGTATGTCTGAAGACAATGTATTTCAAGAATATAAAATGAAATGCTATAAAATGAAATGCTACACGAATTCTAACTTGAACATGGCCAGTATATTTGTATTTCAGGCTTATAACGGATTGTAGGGATGTGCGTTTTGGTGCAGTGGATATCGGCTCAGAACAAGAAATCTCAGAGCCGAGTTCGAATTCCAGTTGAATTACTTGCATTCCCTTACGCGCAAACACTCTTGGGAAAGTTAATCTTTCGCTTCTCAGTCCAGTTATGGATTAACTAGGAAGACAGATCAGGTTCTATAACATTTTTTGTAATGGCTAACTACTACGGGAAAATCTTTTTTCCCCCAGTCAGTCATGTCTCTTTCAAGACATCATCGCCTAAGCGTGTATGACGTATGGCATTTAACTGAATAGAGTGCATATGTTTTGAAAAAAACATTATTTATAATTAAAGAAATGTCTTAAAACAGTAGTCGGTAACCCCTGACTCCCGGCGCACATCCAAATAAATGAAAGAATTATTAAAAGGAGATAGAAAGGAAAAGGGACAAGCAGTATTAGAAAATGTTTTAAGTTAATAGTGTTAATATACGGGGTTAAAAATTTCATAGCGGGAAGATAAAAGATCTGAACAGTTTTTACGTATGAATTATTAAACAGGTGTTTCTCTCTACTTCTGTTGTGGACCCAGGAATAGTCCAGAAGAAAAACACCAACTCGGGTATTAGTGAAACATATATATATATTTAACGAGAGAACAAATACAAAATGTGTTACACATCAGTCGAACTGCCAAGTATTAGACCAGGGTGACTGAAGACAATTCCACTCAACTCCACCCCGAGAGGCATATTCTCCCGGTATTCATAACAATAGGAAGAGTTCATTATAGTCCAAAAGGGGTTTGTCCCATAAATTCACAACCTGCCTAGAAGTATACGACATTTATGATATTAAAGTTGAAAATAACATTAAACGGTCGTGTTCATTTCATTCTGAAATTACCACAGCGTTGCATGTTTTAGTGTAGAGTGAAAAAAAAAAGCAGCAGCAACCAGAGCCTCAAAGTTACTTTTTGTTTATCTTCTCGATTTTGATCGACTTCAGTAAGTCGATCAAAATCGAGAAGATAAACAAAAAGTAACTTTGAGTATTGCCTCTTTTTGCACTCGCACTCGCTACTTGGATATTATTTATCATCTCATTTAGTTTTCTCTGCTAGCATTCGCATATACACTACCGGCCATAATTATTAGGCCACGCCAGTTTTTTAAAATAAATGATGTATTTCATACTATTTTTAGTATTTATTACCAAATGGATAATTCTAAATGAAAACAGAATGGTTCTTTTATTATTATTACTTTTTAAAGTTTTACAATCCAAAAAGAGACAATTTACCCATCGCACCGTGTAGATTTGCTATATTTATATATATACTACCGGTCATAATTATTAGGCAACCCCAGTTTTTTTTTTAAAAGAAATGATGTATTTCATACTATTTTTTAGTATTTATTGCCAAGTGGATAATTCCAAATGAAAATAGAATGGTTCTTTTGTTATTATTACTTTGCAAAGTTTTACAAAGCAAATAGCGACAATTTAACCATCGCACCCTGTAGATTTTATATATATATATATATATATATATATATATATATATATATATATATATATATATACACTACCGATCATAATTATTAGGCCATCCCAGTTTTTTAAAAGAAATTATGTATTTCATACCATTTTTAGTATTTATTGTCAAGTGGATAATTCTTAATGAAAATAGACTGGTTCTTTTGTTATTATTACTTTGCAAAACTTTATAAGGCAGCCAGGATGCCTTTGCTTTGCCCAGCCAATAAGAAGAAGAGACTAGCATGGGGAAGAGAGCACAAAAACTGGACACCACAACAGTTCATTTGATGCACATGTTATTGTGCAGTATTAACAAAGGAATTATTCTTTTTTCATGGCCAATTATTCACTTGCCAATAAATGCTAAAAATTCTATGAAATACATTATTCTTTTAAAACATTGGGGCTACCTAATAATTGTGGCCTGTGGTGTAGATACTTATTATTTTAATATATATTTAAATATAACATCATAATTAAGTTATATAAGTACTAATTAGAAATATTAAAACAAATATACACTAACGGCCATAATTATTAGGCAACCTCAATTTTTAAAAAAAATTATGTATTTCTTCAATTTTTAGTATTTATTACCAAGTGGTTAATTTTAAATGAAAATATAATGTTTTTTTGTTAATACTGCACAATAACATGTGCATCAAATAAACTGTTGTGGTGTCCAGTTTTTGTGCTCTCTTACCCATGCTAGTATCTTATTATTGGCTGGCCGAAGCAAAGGCTTCCTGGCTGCATTGTAAAATTTTGCAAAGTAATAACAACAAAAGAACCATTCTATTTTCATTTGGAATTATCCACTTGGCAATAAATACTAAAAATAGTATGAAATACATCATTTCTTTTAAAAAAACTGAGGTGGCCTAATAATTATGGCCAGTAGTATATATATATATATATATATATATAGCTAATCTATAGGGTGCGATGGGTAAATTGTCGCTATTTGCCTTGTCAAATTTTGCAAAGTAATAATAACAAAAGAACCATTCTATTTTCATATTCTATTTTTCTATTTAGAATTATATATATATATAAAAAACTATTTTTCATTTAGAATTATCCACTTGGCAATAAATGCTAAAAATCCGCTGCTATGAAAGTATGCAATACATCATTTTTTTAAAAAATGAAATCGCCTAATAATTATGGCCGGTAGTGTATATCCTCCTCAGTCAAGCTCTGCAGAAAATGTTTCGCGTTTAACCACACCTCTACCCATCCCGTCACGAGTTTTGCGTACCGTTATTTTTTTATGGGCATCAGTATTGTCTTCATGTCAAACTCTCACTTCAAATAGATGAACAACTGCCCTCTCGGTGCATCATTATATTAAGCCCTTCGCCTCTTTTGCTAAAGGCGTTACGCACACGGGTTGTTTAACTGTAATCATAATAAAGACAAAAACGAGATTCTTACCTCTGCTTGTCAGAAAAGTGTCATACGCGATACACATTTGGGCGATCATGACTCGAAACAGACATGACTGAAAAGACAGATGATTTTCTTGCAGTAGGTTGCCATTACTTTCTACTGCAGATTGGTTCCCAACCAAATCTACAGAACCCAAGCTGTCCTGTTATTTGACCCATTGATAGAGGAAAGAGACGGATTAATATTGTATTTACGCGTAAGCGAATGCAAAGAACTCACCAGGATGTGGACGTTGGTTACTTCCAGTGATTTGACCAAAACATTTGTGAGTTCAATACCAGGTTAATGCAGTTGTGAACAAATAACTTAGAAAGTTAAGTTAAAGGGAGATAACTACATGGCATCCGGAAGTTGCATCGCACATGAAACGCGAACAATCTACACCATTCATCAAAATAAATATTTCGGTTCAAAATTACTAGCACCTGAAGAAGGCCGGAGCGTACAATGATCGAAACATCGTAAACATGTCAATAAAAATGATGACAAGAGCACGAACAACGTAAATAATGTAAATAGTAACTCATCATAGAAGCATAGACGAGTAATGTAACAGGCTTAAAGAAGAGAGATGTAGCAGGCTTAAAGAAGAGAGATGTAACAGGCTTAAAGAAGAGAGATGTAGCAGGCTTAAAGAAGAGAGATGTAACAGGCTTAAAGCAGAGAGATGTAGCAGGCTTAAAGAAGAGAGATGTAACAGGCTTAAAGAAGAGAGATGTAGCAGGCTTAAAGAAGAGAGATGTAACAGGCTTAAAGATGAGAGATGTAACAGGCTTAAAGAAGAGAGATGTAACAGGCTTAAAGAAGAGAGATGTAGCAGGCTTAAAGAAGAGAGATGTAGCAGGCTTAAAGAAGAGAGATGTAACAGGCAAAGAAGAGAGATGTAACAGGCTTAAAGAAGAGAGATGTAGCAGGCTTAAAGAAGAGAGATGTAACAGGCTTAAAGAAGAAAGCTGTAACAGGCTTAAAGAAGAGAGATGTAACAGGCTTAAAGAAGAGAGATGTAACAGGCTTAAAGAAGAGAGATGTAACAGGCTTAAAGAAGAGAGATATAACAGGCTTAAAGAAGAGAGCTGTAACAGGCTTAAAGAAGAGAGATGTAACAGGCTTAAAGAAGAGAGATGTCGATTAAGATTGTAATTAAATATGTGGATATAATAGATGACCGGCTAGGGAGAAATCGTGTGTTTCTCAAGTGAGAAGTGCGAAAAAGAAACTTTTAGAATAGAAGTGGCGTTTGCATCTAGCTAGCTCAATAGTAAAATCGCGAGGCCTAGTTTTCAATTGATTAGCACGATTATATTCATGGAGGCAAGGCTCCAGCGAAAAAACACGTCAGCGCAGTTTTCATGCAAATAATTTTGAAAGGACAGAGGGAAGTCACATCACGATGCTGATAAAGTAATACAAGAATATTATCAATATAAAGAAATGTTTATATGGCCTTTGCATATGAAGTATCAATTAACGTCAGTATTATATTTGCGCAACTAAGATACATATACAGTATTGTGCAAAAGTATTAGGACAAGAACTCTTTTATCTTTTATAAGGCACATTGACAGAAAATAAACAATTTAATTAAAGTATTTTTATTTGATTTACTCAACAAATGCTTTAACAAAAAAAAAATACTTGTTACAAAATAAATTTAATAGTTAATATAATATCCTTTTGCATTGAAATAACAAAATAATTGCGACAATTTACCAATCGCACCTAGTGTGTGTGTATATATATATATATATATATATATATATACAGTATTGTGCAAAAGTATTAGGACAAGAACTCTTTTATCTTTTATGAGGCATATTGATAAAAAATAAAAAAATTAATTAAAGTAATTTTATATGATTTACTCAACAAATACTTTAACAAGGAAAAATATTTCTTACAAAATAAATTTAATATTTAGTATAATAGCCTTTTGCTTTGATCACAGCCTTCATTCTGTCAGGCATTGACATCACAAACTTCTTCAATGTATCTAATGTTATTTTCTGCCAAGCAGCTTGTATTTCTTCCCAAAGTGTGCCTTGCGAAGTAACGTTACATTTATCAATTTATTATCCATAATATTCCATAGATGTTCAATAGAGTAGTTTCAAAATAATTTAATAGAAAATAGGAAAAATTAAATGTAACTTCTTTAAAATACATTTCTTTTATACCTAGTTTTAAATAATCAATATTTATTAGCAATTTACTTGACTTTTCGTCCTGTATTTGAATTTCAGTAAGGTATTTAGGAAAACCACCCTTGTCCTTATACTTTTGAACACTACTAGTGTGCAAAAGTGTTAGGGCAAGGGAGATTTTAAACTTTATTTTGCTACCTCATAAAAGATAAAATAGTTTTTGTCCTTATACTTTTGCACAGTTCTGTAGTTACCACCTTGCCACATCCTAAGTATCAATCAATGACACGCTTAGGAATTAGTAAATGCCAAAGAGAATCATACCAGGATTAATGCGGTTACTATTACTAATAGTATCAAGCAAAGAGAAATTGTCAAGCGTAAGAAATATTCCAACCTACAAATTTGAGTAGCTACTACTATCCAAGTTTTCATTGTGATGCTGCGGTCTTTGAGAAAATCGGATTGAATATTAGTGTGCAATCATTTCGGAAGTCGGAGTTGCTTGTCATTGTAAATATTTTACTAAAAATGTTCTCTGACTAAGGTTGAAGGATCTGATAAGAAATACAAGATCTCCGGCTGAAAAAAGACAAAAACGCCCATTCCGAGTTAAATCACAGACAAATATTTAATTTACAAAAACATTAAATAAAAAATATTTACAAATGTACAATTTTGCATTCAAATAGAAAACGCATAGTTTACTACTGGCAGGGGAAGTTTTACGAAAGGGAAGTGAAGTGTCAGGTAATTTGTCAAATATCTTTACCTAATTAATTTGGCGAGGAAATTAAGTGTTATACTTTTTGGAAATCCTTAAATGTGTATATAAAGACTAATTATTTGTTTGGTCAATGAAAGAGCCAAAAATATGTATTTACCCATATAGTCCTATGAGGTTCTCTTTAAGATTTTAGTTGGTCGGCAACTTTTTAAAGATTCTTTCGGCTGGATATAAATCCTTGAATCAAAACCGGAGTTGATAATGTCAGCAAATCCTTTTAACAACTCTTTCAAATTTTAGTCAGTACGACTTTTCTATGAGATTCTTTCGGCTGGATATAAATCTTTGAATCAAAGCCGGAGTTGATAATGTCAGCACATCCTGTTAATAGTCTTTTCAGGTTTTAGTCAGCACGACTTTTCTATGAGATTCTTTAGGCTGGATATAAATCCTTGAATCAAAGCCGGAGTTGATAACATCAGCAAACCCTTGTAACAACTAACTACTCCCTGCCTCTCACCTATTTTATAGGGGCTAACACCAAATTTGCATATTTCTAGAACCTTTCGAATTCTCTCGATTTTACTTGAATTTTCTTGGAGATTCTAGCAAACGTTCTATTTCTGGTTTCCTTATTTTTACGACTGCTTCATGAATTAAAACCTTTTTGTTATAACAATAGGACTCAATAGAATCCCTTACTACAACTTTCTAGACATTATTAATATTATCTTTATATAGAAATGCATCCTCGTAACACTACTACTACTACTACTACTACTAATAATAATAATAATAAAGTCTTAAACGAGATTTTTATTTTAGCTGCATAGGACTAATGCTTGCTAGCTAGAAATTACCAAGCAAACGTACTGAAAAATTGTGTTAACCCGAAATGCAGATTCACTGATAATTATCCAGAAACAATTGACCATTAGATTCTACTGAATATAAAATTCGACATGATAAATTTGGCCAATATCAGCACAGAAAATGTGCAAATTTTACAGGAAGGAAACTGGTATGGACATCAACCAAAATCGGTTAGAGACATAAGACCTATAACAATTTTGTAAGGCTTTACAATAAATATAGAAAAATAAAAGGTAATCGGTCCAAAGACTGTAAAAAGGAATGTTCTTTCTCAATGACATGGTAATTCCTGCATTTTTAAATGTATCTTTGAAGATCGTTAACAAATGTGAAAATAAAATGATCTTGAAGAGGAAATCTAAAACATCTGGCCCAGAAGGGCAGCAATAATTCTAGTTGTAGGTGGAGCCGTCGCATTGATTTGAAAAAGTGGCGATAGACTCATTGAAGAGATTCCTGATAGCCCAAGACTTAAGGAAATACAAAAATTGTACCCACAAATTTAACGCACACATTACGAAAATATTTACCTATGTAAAATGTGTGAGATGATTTATCTTTTTACAAATACTATCAATAAAAAAGTTATGACATTAAATCTCTGATTGGGACCCGAATAAATTTTGTATACAACGGAAATCAAAGAAAACAACAACAAAAAACAACAACAACAACTACAACAACAATAATAATAATAATAATAATAATAAGATAATGAAAGCTCATTTGGAAGTAGATAAGTATTTAAAAAATGTCGAAAGATAATATATTGAATATTATGATATCAGACATATTCAGTGTAGCAATGAATTGAACCAGAAATGAATAGCAATGACATTAGGAATTCAAAAGGAATTGAACTGAGAACCTGATTTCTGAAAATTTAGGCAAAGAAAATAATTCGTCTAGAACGACATAATATTAATAAATAGTTGACCAGAAGGAAAACTGAAAAACAAATTATCAACAGAAGAAAATAATTGGTTCATGCCTTATATTTGCTATGGCAAAATAGTTAGAATAAAGCCGCTATTAAACAACTCAACCCTCAGCAGAGAAAACACTAAGCAAATTCATTATAAACATAAAAAAAAACACAAATAAATATAAATATAGGGTGAGCCCCAAAAACGGGAACTTTTTAAACAACCAATAAAACCATGAGTGATGGAAGAAAAATATTTAAAGTAATTGAAACCTTAAAACATGCTATTTAAGAAGCAATAATGGGATTTTCATTTTTTAAAAACTACTTCCTGTAAATGGCGTCCTCCTGTAAGAATGAATTATTGAAATCTGCAGTTAAGATTCCTCATGACAACATCTCATCTGGAATACTGTGAATTTCATCCTAAATTCTGTTTTAACTCATCTAGAGTTCTTGGTCGAGTCGTGTTCACTTTACTTTTGAGATAACACCACAAGAAAAAAACACCAACGGACAAATCTAGCGATCTAGGGAGCCATGAAACCTTACCGAATCTTGAGATCACACGGTCACCGAACAATTATCGCACAGCCTCCAATGATTGCAGTGTCTCATGTCGCTCCATCCTGTTGAAACCAGGTTTTTTGAACGTGTGAAAAATTGTTCAATTCAGGTGTAACGAAGGATTGTAACATCCCCACCTAACGATTCGCAGTGACAGTGACTGACAAAAATTTTTTATGGCTAACGCATATTGTTGCCCGTTCAACTGATCCACGGTTACTGAAATGGCGAAGTGCTTTTGCCACTGTTTCATCGTGTTGCCACTTGCTCATGTCTGCTAATACAAACTTAAAAAAATCCCCATTTTTTTGATCACCCTGTATTATAAAAACAATTATTTAGAAATCATAACGGAGACAACATGACAAAAGGATGAGATTAGATTTAGCTCAATGGGTAGTCAGTTAAATGCCAAACGTGAAACACGCTTGGGCGATCATGTCTCGACAGAGACATGACGGACTTGGCAGAAGATTATCCCGCAGTAGGTTGCCATTGCTTTCTGCGGTAGACTGTTTGCCAGTCAAGGCAATAGAACACAATCTGTCCTGTTATTTGACTCATAGCTAGAAGGGGAAGAAATGTATTATATTATTATGTAGGAATTAGTGGGGGATCATTTTATTATTTCATAACAATATAAAAATGATCCCCCACTTTATGTCTAATAGAAGCCTTAATCAACTATTATATTCAGTCAGTCAGTTAAATGCCATACGTGAAACACGCTTGGGCGATCATGTCTCGACAGAGACATAACTGACTGGGCAGGAGATTATCCCGCAGTAGGTTGCCATTGCTTTCTGCGGTAGACTGGTTGCCAGCCAAGGCTAGAGAACCCAATCTGTCCTGTTATTTAACCCATAACTGGAAGAAAGTGACGGATTAATACCTTTCCCAAGTGAATGCAATGAATTCAACTGATGGGTACTAAATAACTAAAAACTGTTTTTCCTTCTTTTTTTTAATGAAACATTGATGAAAGATTCTTGAGGTCAGTTCCCAGAAAAGATTAAAATTTCTATATTGTTGGTGTTGAGTACCAATGTCGATTCGAAAAAGTTGAGATTTTCGCGCCTGATGTATAAAAAAAAATCACAAATGGACAAATCTGACGGAATTCCCTCTGCGAAGCTCTCAAGATATTCCCGTTTTTATAAAATATTTTTATGCCTAACTCACGCTGTTGTCCGTTCCACTGATCCATGGTTACTGAAATGGCAGAGTGTTTACTTCGTGAAGCCACTGTTTCACAGTGCTGCCACTTGCCCATGTCTGCCAATATCTATGTAAACTTATTTATAAATCGAACTTTGTCTCTGTGTGTCGATGTGTGTGTATATGTGTGTTCGTTACCTATAGACCCCGAAACGGCTGAACCGATTTTCTTGAAAATTTACACAGTTGTACTATAAGCGTCTGCGAGTGTTCTTAGCTAGGTTTTGTGTAGATGTATCCCGATAAATATCGAAAATCGATAATCGAAAAATCGGGTTATAGAAGGAGTGGTCCGATTTTAATCAAATTTGATACACTCATACACAAAGACATAAGAAACAATATTCAGAAGTTTCAAGATTGTAGTTCTTACAATAGTACAGAAAATCGATAATATATATCTATAAAAAGCAAGATGTTTGTGTGTATGTCTGTTTATCTGTCTGCATGTCCTTTATACAAATCTACAATTTTTATCCGATTCTCACTAAACTTCACACAAATATTCTTTAGGCTGAGTCTAAGCTCCATGACGATGAATTAGTTTTAAAGCTTTCGTTACACCCGAGCAACACCGGGCTATACTGCTAATACACGTAAAAAATTCCCGTTTTTTTAAGTCACCCTGTACAAAAAAAACAAAAACATTCAGTAAACAAAAAAAAAAATGATACTGTTGTGGATTAAGACTGAGTAATCATATTTTTGCCTATTATTGAAGCGTGAACTCAGCCATGCGTTATCGGTAGAACGCCTGCAAATGGAACTGTAGCAAAAAGTGAGTCGAAAAGGCGTAGCGCTTTTCAATAGTAATATTCTCGTGATTAAATCCAGTATTTTCCTTACGGTTTTACTAAGCAGTAATTATGAGCGTTGTATGAACTGTGTAACTCTTTAAAAAAAAGAAAAAAAAATTCTGAGTTTGTAAATTTTGAACTCGCTTCAAACAATGATTAGAAATATAACATGGAGAAAATGGAAATCGTTATAAAACAGTCACTGTAAAAAGAGCAACAGCAATCCCACAAATATGTTTAAACCAAAGAAAGATGTTTAAAGCAATATTGCAGAAATAAAATGAAATTAGTAGTACAGTTTCATTCCTCATTGATATAATCGCAAACTCTATTGGTAAATTTGTATACAACCCTGAAAACAGCGATAAATCTTTTGTCGTATTGTAGGAGGTACGAAAAAATTTTAAAAAATGTCCGAGCTGGATAAATGAAAAAAATTACAGAAAAGAACCTACAGGAATTAATTAAAGAAAGAAGAAAGATAAAACCACATATAAACTACAAATAAACTGAACGTATGGTAATCACTAAAAAGAGGATCCCAAAATACCAACTACAATTTAGTCATACCAAAAATCAAACAGGTGCAGAAATTTAAATAACTGGGAAGTGTTTTAACGGCGGACGAAGAGTGCGATACTCAGATCCGAAGGTGTATTGGAATCGTCAAGGATACATTCCAAAAACTGAATAGAGAATTAAGAGATGTGGTTCTACAGAAGGATACTGAGAATATCATTGACCGAACATGAAAGAAACGAGGTGGTTTTGGAGAGAATGGACACAAGACAGAAAATGAAACTTCAAGAAAACAGAGCTGAAGTTTTTGGGACATGTAATGAGGAAAGAAGGCTTGAAGAAACTGATGCTCATGTGATGGATACAGAGGAAGAGAGAAAATTGGAAGCAATGCAGAAAATGCTTGATGATGCTTGAGGGATGGTGGAGCGAAGATTGAGTGGGAAAACAGGAGAAAGGTTATTAAGAGCGACAAGGAATAAGGAAATGTGGAGGGCTGTGATCGCCTATCATATGAAGGGACGCGGCACATTGAAGAAGATAATTTTTAAAGAAAACGTATCCATTAGAGCAGGAAAAATATTTGAATTAGATTTTACCTGAAAATCCAAGAAATATTACGTTTCAAATTTTCAGTGAAAGAAGATCCTTATTTCATACAGGTTGGCAATGCTTTAATATCATAAAACAAGATGAACAAGAACTTGTTACTCATGCCAATATTGTCAATCGCTAAAAATATAAGCAAATTATCTCCAGATTTGAACAACTTATCGCCAGATATATTTGATTTTTGCGTAAAGTGTGACTTCGATGAGAGACACAGTGTTATGTCGTCAAGTATAAATGAATAACTCAACAACAGAATTAGAATATAAGTTGTATTCCGCGGAAAGACGGTTAGTATGTACAGAAGTGATTAGTAATATTTACAATAGAAAGCTACAAGAATCCAATCCGTCGTAAGACGTGTGTATACGTGATTACTTCCGGTACGCCACCGGAAGTGTGACTAACTCTTTACTGACTCGCACTGACTCTTCAGTAACTCATTAGAGACTCTCAAGTGACTCTCTACGACTCTATATTTAGTCGTCCCTCCCAGTAAGGGCAACATATGACACATGGTCAGTTTATATCTGGGCTTTCCGGGCTATATGGCCCGGCCAAAAAATGTCTGTCTATTTTTGCCCAGTCGTGCCTCTACCCTTCGGCAGAACCACGACTGGGTTATTGCTCTCTGCCCGGAAGCAGAGAGCGCCCTCTACCCGAAGGCAGAGGGCTGACAGTGTCGTAGAGTCGTCAGTCTAGTGACCCGGTACGACTGTATTTACTAGCCTTCCCACGCAAGGCTGGATGTGACACATGGTCATTTTATAGTGGGTATTCCCGGCCATATAGCCGGGCCAAAAAATGTCTGTCTATTTTTCCCCAGTCGTGGTTCTACCCTTCGGCGGAACCACGACTGGGTTATTGCTCTCTGCTCGGAAGCAGAGAGCGCCCTCTACCCGAAGGCAGAGGGCTGACAGTGTCGTAGAGTCGTCAGTCTAGTGACTCTCGAGCGACTCTCTTGTAGAGAATCCACCATTGCTACATATAGCAATGGGAACAGTCCATTTGTAGTCAAATAGGAGCGGCGCCCTAACACACAGTAATTTATTCTTGCATTCTAAAGAAGAGCTCAAAATTAAACTTGCAGGTAATGGCAGAAGAATACCACAGAATTCAGCGTTTGAGAGCAGATACTGCAAAAATTAAAGAAAAGGATATTATAAATGTTTAGACACTGCAACGAAATGGAAAACAAGACGAAAAAAATAACTGCACCGAACTCGCGTTACGGTTGCAGAGGACTTAATTTTTGGGGCTGATTGCTCGTCCTCCACCAAAAAAGTCTTCTCAATCTACAGTTACAGCAGAAGTAGATCTTCTACACCTAAATATTTCAGCAAATTTTGAAAAATTCTTAGGTCCAGCGTAATCGGCATGCAACCTAGAGAGATTAGGTCATTGACAAAATCATTCAAATGAAAGAAAGAAAAAATGTCAGATATTTTCATTCAGTAAAAGTCGTATTGACAACTTAAAATCTTATTGGTGGCAAGAACAGAAAATTTGTGAAGGCTAAGAAAAATAACGTTGGAGTAATACTTCAATTCGACGGAAGCACCGACATTAGAATAATTAATGCGAAAAATATTGGTGAACGAAACCGAAAAAGTAGCAAGTGGCATCTCGAGGAAAAATTATGATTTCGAAAGTAAAATTGCATGCAATGACTTGTTTTCCAGTAAAACTTTAAAAACTAAAGCAATCGTATAAAACACATGTTAAACTTATTAATCGTAGATTAGATAAAACTGCCGGTAAATTCGTTGTATAAAAAAGGGAATTGCTCCACAAGTATTGTGACTGAATCTTTTTAAAGAGTGTTAAAAATAAATTTTACTAGTGTTTTTTGAATGTCTTGGAAAATGTAGAAAGGTGAAAGCGAATTTTTACTTAAAGAAAGATGTTCAAAACGTCATCTTCCCTTTGCATTTGTCGGACTCATTAACAAATCATTTTTTTATAATCATATTGTCAAGGCATTTTACTGCCACTGTTTTGCAGGGGGTTACATAGGAGGAATGTTATGAGAAAGAGTGACAGGTTATGGGGGGTGTCAGGAAGTGGGTAAGAGAAGTATGAGAATACTGATGAGAATGGAGTGGACGGAGAAAGGAGCATGAGAAAGAGGATGCAGGTTAGTGAGATAGAAGATGACTATTGACTCTACATTTGAATTTTTGAGATTGTAGCTGTCGGGGAAGCAAGTAAATGCAAGGAAATTCATCTTGTGGCTCGAGTAAATTCATATGTAGGGGGAACCAGGAAGGTAAGTTCATCGGAGCAGAAGCCGTGAAAGTATTTGTAGAAGAGATACAGGGAAGCCACATTGCGCCGTTGAGTTGCCAAGTAGGGATCGATCACATTAGAGATTCTCCGTTGGATTTTGTCTAGGACAACTGAGTGCATAGCAAGAGCACCAGACCAGATATGGCAGCAGTATTCAATGCACGGGCGGATGCCAAGTCGGAATCTATCACATTACAGATTCTCTGTTAGATTTTGTCAAGGACCCCGAGGTTGATAGCAGGAGCACCCGACCAGATATGGCAGCAGTATTCAATGCACGGGCGGATGGTAGATTTATATATGTGTAGGATTGTTTCAGATGGGAAAATCTTCCTGGCCCTACACAGAGAACCGACTTTCTTAGCAGCAGATTTAGCTATGGATTCTATATAGTTATTCCACTTGAGGTATGCTGTGAGAGTTAACCCGAGGAGGCACAGTGTTTGGTTTTCAGAGAGACTAGCCTGATCCATGCTAATGGGGAGTAGGAGCGATTGTCCTGATGGTCAATAGATAGCAGCTTCGTTTTGAAAGCATAAAATTTATGATCCATTTCTTACCCCACTGCGCCACGGAGTGGAGGTCTTTTTCCAGTTCTGCAGCGAGGTTTGCTTTGTCAGCCTCGGCAGATTTTTTATCATTGCGAGAGTAAACCGTAGTGACGTCAGCGTATATGCCTACTTGGCATTTTATTACATGTGGGAGATCGTTAATGTAGACAAGGAAAAACATATTTTTTTTTAATCATTTCACCCCGAGCAAGGCAGAAATGTCACTGATGTGCGGGGGCTACATAACTGTAAAAAGATTAATTAAAAAAGAGTGATAAGTACAAACTAGTTAGAAAGGAGCAATAGAAAGCTGAGAATGCAAGTGCGATGACAGATACATAGGTGGAGAGAAAGGGAAGGTTGTACGGGGGTTGGGAGAGAGCTAGAGTCCAGTGGTTAGTAGATGAGTATTGACTTTGCATTTAAATTTCTGGAGGTTGTAGCCGTCAGGAAAGCAAGAATATGGGAGGGAGTTCCACAGGCAGGAAGTGCGAGAGAAGAAGCTGCAGGAGTAGAATTGTCGTTCGCATTTGGCTAACCTGACTGTGAATGGGTGGGACCCAGTTGCCAGTCTGGTTGCACGAGTAAACACCTGTTGAGGAGGCATCAGTGACTTAAGTTCGTCTGAGCAGAAGCCAAGTATTTATAGAAGAGACAAAGGGAGGGCACATTTCGACGGTGGGGAATGGGCTTCAGTCGAGCCGCTAGATCAGTACCTATCACATTACAGACTCTCCTTTGGAGCCTGTCAAGAACACTGAGGAGAACGGCAGGGGCGCCTGACCATAAATGGCAGTAGTACTCCATGCACGGACGGTTGGTTGACTTGTATATATGCAGGATGGATTCAGGCGAAAAAAGCATGACCTAGAATAGAGCTTTGAGGAACACTTGCGTTCGTATGACAGTATTAGGAGGCCTGTTCGTTCAATACTACCTTCATTGCCAAATTAGAAACTCTTGGACTCTTTATATTATTCTGTTAGGGGGCTTCAATAGTGCATGTGAAAAATGACAATAATAATATTCAAATATACGCAGATTTATCTACAGGGTTAAATGAGTGTCTACAGTCAGTCAGTTAAGTGCCATACGTGAAACACGCTTGGGCAATCATTTCTCGAAAGAGACATGACTGACTGGGCAGAAGATTATCCCGCAGTAGGTTGCCATTACTTTCTGCAGTAGACTGGTTGCCGACCAAGGTTATAGAACCTAATCTGTCCTATTATTTGACTCATAGCCTGAGAGAGAAGAGATGTATTATATTATTAAGTACTAATTAGTGGGGGTTCAGTTTATTACTTCATAACAATAGAAAACCGATCCCCCACTTTATGCCAGTAAGAAACCTTAATCATGATTTCAACTATTATATTCAGTCAGTCAGTTAAGTGCCATACATGATACACGCTTTGGGTGATCATGTCTCGAAAGAGACATGACTGACTGGGCAGAAGATTATCCCTCAGTAGGTTGCCATTGCTTTCTGCGGTAGACTGGTTGCCGACCAAGGCTATAGAACCCAATCTGTCCTTGTTATTTAATCCATAACTGGAAGGAAGAGACGGATTAATACCTTTCCTAAGGGTATTTGCACGTAAGTGAATGCAATGAATTCAACTGGAATTCGAACTCGGCTCTCCTATTTCTCGTTCCGAGCCGATATCCATTGGACCACAGTGCACATCCACCATCCACAGTAGTAACATTTATTCTTGATTACACGGTGAAAAATAATTTGACATTGACCTGTGTGATTCATACTTACAAGTTGAAGAATGAAAAAATAAAAAAAATGTTAACAATTAACACACATAAGGAACATCACAGTTTTAAAAGACTACCATTCAGGGTCAAAGTGGCGCCTAGCAATTTCTTGCAAGTAATGGATACGATGCTAACTGGCATAGATTTTGCCTTTGCATATTTAGACGATGTGCTTACACAAAACAAAACTAGTCTGCAACATCCAGAACACATACAACAAGTATTCCAGAGAAGCCTTGGATGTATTTTGGATGTTGCAAACTAATTTCGTTTTTATGAGCTCATGGAAAGTGTGGCACTGAGATCCGAAGACGGATTTCAAAGGTTGAGCAGAGTTTTTAGAAACAGAAGGATTTCGTAATAGACAAAGAAAAGAGTACTAGATTGTTATGTCATATATGGCATCGAATGTTGGATGATCACCTCAAGAATAAAGGAGAGATTCGAAACGGTAAAAATGTGGTTATACAGAAGGTTGCTGAGGATACCATGGACAAACCATGTGAGCAACGATAAGGTTTTGAAGAGATTTTAAACGAAAAGAAAACTCACACATCAGGAAAAAAGAAATGAGGTTTTTGGGACATGCAATGAAGAAAGATGGTTCAGAGAACCTGATGCTCACAGGACGGATAAAGAAAAAAAGAGACAAGGGAAAGCAGTGCAAGAGATACTTGATGGTCTTGAGAAACTGAGGGCTTTTAGAGATATACCATTAAAAATATATTAAGAGCAACAAGAGACAAAAACAAGTGAAAATCCATGATCGCTTACGCCATGAAGAACACGGTACATCAGGAAGAATTCCTGAGAATACAGGTTGTCAACTTTTCAGGAGCTGTATAAAATACTTGGGATAAATAACTGATACAAATAGTTTCAGCCTCAACAAACATTGTTGATTTACAACCATTTCTATGGTTTGCAAGCTACTAAAATCTTTATGTACCAAACATGCATACATGCAGAGCGCATTTAAATAAACTATTGAGAAAAGGTGAGGCATGAAATTGGCCAATGAATGTCAAAAATCTTTTGGACAATATAACGATCGTTAACATATGAATTATTGTTAATGTTTCTCAGACTGAGAAATAATCGATAGCATCTGATGCTATCGATTATGGCAAGGAGAAACGTATTTATCATAAATTCAAGGATGATAAAATAAAATCCCTTTCCCATGCTTCTTCTTCTTTTTCTATGTGCTGTGTCCCTTCAAGAGATTCATATTTTCCTGTCCATTGTAGCTCTTAACACCCCTTCTTTTGTTACCCCGCTCAACCTCGCACCGCCATATCTGGTCGGCTGCTCCTACCATTCATATTGAGGTTTACGACGAAGTCCAAAAGAGGATCAGCAATATAATCGACCTTGACTTGGCAACCCGCCTTCAGTCACTTTCTCACCGATGTGATTTTCTCTGTCTTTTCTGTACAATTAATTCAATGGAAACTGCTCTGACGAGTTTTTTTTCCTGGTAAACCCGCTACGTAGATTTTATTGTGCTACTAGATTGAAATCAAGGCGCCACCATTTTACCGTAGAAATAGTTCAATGTAACCACTTCTTCTCATACTGTTTCTTTTCTCGCACTTCTCGTTTGTGGAACTCATTTCCATTTGTTTGCTTCCTTGAGAGCTGTGATCTCTGAAAGTTTATATGCAACGTCTACTTGATTCCCATTCATCTTTTATCTTTTCTTTGACATTCTTTGTATGTTTTTTTTTCTCTTATCGTAACCCCCTGCGCACCAGTGGCAATTCTGCCTTGCTTAAGAATGAAGTGATTCTAAAAAAACGACTGAAAAAATGTAGAGTCAAAACAAAAAAGAAGCACTAAATATTTTTTGTGGTAAAAATTTTATAAAATTTGTACATGGGAAGAAATCTATTCTGCAAATAGATAACCACCCATGATTGATTGATTAATTTTGGTTCGGAAAAAATATTCCAGCACATGCTGCCATCAGCTTTCAAGGTTAGGGAACGATTTTATTAGCCTATAGCTTGAAGATGGTGTATATACCATCAAAGTAATTGGGATATGGAGATGGCTTGTCCCAATTAATCCTAAATTTTGATTAAACGGAGATTACTTCTTAAATTTCTGAAAATGAGATAATTTTTCTTTTGCGTAACACAATAAGAGAATTGGGACGAAATTAAAATATAATCCAAGACGGATGACTACATTTTGAATATGATGAAAGATGTCAAAGTGAGATGGAAAGAAAGAAAAATAAAGCATGTCTATTAAAAATAACAATTCTTTTTCCATCTGTAATGAAGTACTGATATACGCTGAAAGATTAGTAAGTCCTATTTCTTTACAAAAATTAGCTTTAAAGCAGTTTCACGATGGGCATGTGGTAATTTCAAGAATGGTCCGGTATATTCAATGTTTGGTTAAATCATGGACAGGTTGTGCCTCAGCGGCAAATTTACCACCTGTAAATTATCAGCCCTGGCCTAACCCAGATAAACTTAGGTCTAGGTTGCATGTTGATCACGCAGGACGTTAGAATGAAAAAAATGCATGAAATATACAAGTGCAGAAAACCTAATTTTGCTATAACTGTAAGTTTTCATCATGAACGGTTTTCGTGATTTGGTATTTTAGACGCTATCGTGACTGGTAATAGCATGCAATTTACTTTCTTTGACTTTCAAAAATCTTTCAAATACTAAGCAATTGAATATATAGCAACGTCGTTTTAACTAATTATAGCCTGGCCCTAAACCCTAATATCGCACCGAGGAAGTCACCAGCGGAATTAATATTTACAATTTTAACGCTAAAGAGAAGGTTTTTTCTTACAGGAGTTACAAGACAGTTAAAGAAATGAGGAAAGATGGTGAAATAGTAAGTTGCATTGGTGGAATAATGCATGATAGTACAAGTTGAAATTGGCGACTTAAATGCTATTTAAGTCAATTAAATCCAAGACATTTTTTATTCTATCTTTTTTTTTTATAATCGTTTTATCTCAAGCAAGGTAGTTCCGCCACTGATTCCTAGAGAGGTAGAGTGAAAGGAAAGGAAATAGAAAAAAAGAGGGAACAAGTTTCCAGGGATGTTGAAGAAAGCATAAGAGAAAGATGGTAATTAGAGATAAAATATGACAATTGAAGTTGTATTTAAACTTGGGTAGATTGTACCTATCAGAGAAACAAGTATATGGAAGGGAGTGCGACAAAAGAAACTGAGAGATTAGAGGTGGTAGTTACAGTTGACTCTTTGACGGTAAAAGCAACTGATGTGGTTACCAATCTAGTAGCACGAGTTAATTCATATGATCGGTGAATCATAGAAAGAAGCTTTTCAGATCAAAATCCATGTAAGTAGTGGTCGAAAAGACAGAGGGAAGCCAAATTCCGTCAGTGAGAAATGACAGAATTCAGATGTTATATTGGGATCAGTTAAATTGCAGATCCTCTTTTAAATTTCGTCGAAAACCTGAAGATGAATAGCAGGAGTACCCTCCAAAATATAGCAACACTATTCAATGCATGGATGAATGATAGATTTATCAATGTACAAGATGAATTTTGACAAAAAAAAACTTACTGAACCGACACAGTGTTTCGAAATTCTTAGCAGTCATTATATCAATAGATTCGATTTAGTCGTTCCACTTGAGGTCGGTTGAGAGAGCGAAGCCAAGGAGGCGCGGTGCATTACTTTCTGGAAGACTAGCGCTACCCATACTGATAGAATGTGGAAAGTTTATTTATGCTTGTTAAGGGAGAGCTTTGTTTTGAAAGCATTAAAATTTACAAGCCAATTCTTCACCCAATACATCACAGATTAGAAGTATTTTCTAAGAGCAGAGGTGTGGTTTACTTCGTAAGCATTGGCATGCGTTCTCATTGAGACAGAATAAAATAGTGGTTTCATCTGTATCTTATGAACTAATTACACCAGGAAGATCATTGATGAAGATTAAGAGAGCGTAGGACCTAGGAAAGTACCATGAGATACGTCCCCGTTCGTATGAAAGTATCTGAAAACATGCCCTTTCAAGACGATTTGATTTTCGCAATTTGATGGGAACGATTGGATTAGGCTGAACAATCGTAACTAAATATCGTAGCACACTTAGAAGGCCAGCATACCAAAGCATGTCAAACGCTGTTGATATATCCAGGGCAACTGCTCGAGCTTTACAGTTTTTATAAAGACCCCGGTATATATATATATATATATATATATATATATATATATATATTCAGTGATGGTCGGTAGCACATCTGGGGTAGACCTAGCGAAGCGAAATCCTTATTACTTGTCAGAGAATAGATTATGGGATGTGAGCATTGATAATAGCACCGAAAAACTTGCCAAAAAGCAGAAAGACAGAGTGATAATTAGATGGATCAGAAGGCTTCCCATATATCTTTTAAAACATGAACTACAGAGGAGGATTTCGAACAAGCAAGAAAACAGGAAGAAGCGAGGCTATAGGTATAGAGTTTGGAGAGGACAGCAGAGAGTTCAGGGGCACATTTCTTTAGAAAGAGGAATGAAATACTCTCACCTCCGCTAGTCTTATGGGTGTCAAACTTGGAAATTATAAGAGACGAGGTTATGTATATATCACTCAACTGACCCTGAATTCTAGATAAAATGTCGGGTTTGGTACTCCAGACAAGTCAAGTGTAGAGTTGGAAGACAATTTGCGAGCAAATACCCAACCTTGTCCGCTGTGGCTTTGAAGATCTCAAATTGATTAAAAGGAAAAGAGATCGACTGTTTGCTGCTGTTAGCAGTGACATGAAATCCCAACAAAGCAATTATCAATGGAAGTGCGTATGAAACGTTTGATCTGCCAACTCTAACTATGAATACTCAAACACACCGTGTTAGTAAAAGAAAAATAAACCCTCATAAATTAATAGAATTGAACCCCAAAAAGAGGAAAATACTTTCTTAAAAAGGGAATTGTCGTGTAGAAGGACTAACTTCGCTACATCTAGTTTTGAGACATGGAATCGTTCATCCGCTATCTATATCAATCATCCATCTACTGCTGTTGCAAAAAGAGGATTGCAAAAGGGTAAGGCTTTTCAGGCCTTCTATTTGTGACACAGATATACTGTATTATTATATGAATAAATCATTCACAAAAACTTTTAATTAGATTTTTGTTCTTACAATATTACTAACCAGTAATTATAATAACTTTATATAAAAACCTATCATTATAGTATATATATATATATATATATATATATATATATATATATATATATATATCATTTATAGAAGATAAACCTGAGTAAAACTGAATTACATTCAGCAAATAAAGAATCAGATGCCATCATTGCAGTGATCCTTATAGCAGATCAAGCTAACTGAAACCGAATGACATTAGGGGAAGAAAGCAGCATTTGTCTCCCTTATAGATGTTGTTGTAGCCGAGTTGTCAGAAAAAGTACTTTCTTGTTTTATTCATCATTCAACAATGAAAACAGCTGGTATATTTTTTATAATCATATCACCCCCAATCAAGACAGTTTACTGTCACTGGTACGCAGGGGGTTACATAGAAGGAAAGTTATGAGAAAGAGTGACAGGTTATAGGGGCTATCAGAAAGTAGGTAAGTGAAGGATGAGAATACTGATGAGAGTAGAGTGGACGGAGAAAGGAGCATGAGAGATAGGATGCAAGTCAGTGAGATAGGAGACGACTATTCACTTTACATTTAAAGATGACTATTTGCTTTACATGGTATCTTCATTAAATATATTATTTTGGGGAGACAAACCAGAAGAAAATATTATTTCTAAGAAAACTGCCCTTACTTGTCACGCAAACTACATCAAATAGAGATATGATTTTTAATCTTAATCCGTGAAAGATTTATTTATTGGTTGGTTTATTTTCCTAATTAAAACTTGTCAGCATTTGAATAATCAGATGCCACATTTTAAGGCCATTAATTTTTAATTTGCATTATTTGATTCCATGTTTGAATCGTTGAATAAAACCTATTTCCCAAAATCAATATAATTTTCTTCACGGTACGGTGCCAGACCGACTATTTTTGTCTCAAAGAATCTGAGCGGTAGGGGTGGTTAGAGGAACCAGAATTCTGACGGATGGGGTGTGACTGTTTAAGTAAAGGCGTTTTTTTCATCGGTGAGAATGAAAATTTTAGAAGCTTCGTCTCTTGGTCCACATGAACTTCCGTCACATACCCTCTGGTAAAGGATTATTACGATTACTACTAACAATAATACTACTACTAATTATCCTATCAGTGACGTACACTTTGCGACAGATACAAAGTACAAAAAACGAAAGGATGCAACATTTGAATACAGCTTTTAATGTGATTGATCCCGATTTGGCGGCTAGGATACAGTCGCTTTCTCATCGACACAGTGTGGCTTCCCTGTGTCTCTTCTACAAATACTAGTCTCCCTGAAACAAAACACTGCGCCTCATCTGGTTGACTCTTCCAACAGTCCTCAAGTGGAATGATTATATAGAATCCATAGCTAAATCCGCTGCTAAGAAGGTCGGTTCTCTTTGTAGGGCCAGGAAGTTTTTCCCATCTGAAACAATCCTGCACATATATAAATCTACCATCCGACCGTGCATTGAATGCTGATGCCATATCTGGTCGGGTGCTTATGCTATCCATTTAGGGGTCCTTGACAAAATCCAACGGAGAATCTGTAATGTGATCGATCTCGACTAGGTAGCTCAGATACAGTCACTTTTTCACCGGCTCAGTGTGGATTCCCTGTGTCTCTTTTACATATACTTTCACGACTTCTACTCGACGAACTTAGTTCGCTGGTACCCCCTATATATAAATTTACTCGAGCCTCAAGATTAGCATCTGGGTCCTAATCTTTTACTGTGAAACCGATAAACTGTAAACGTAATTTTACTCCATCAGCTTCTTTTCTCGCACTTACCGCCTGTGGAATTCCCTTCCGCATACTTGATTTCCCAAAAGCTATAATCTCCAAGAATTTAAACGTCAAGTCAATAGTCATCTCCTGTCTCACTAACTTACATCCTCTCTCACATGCTTTTTTCTCCGTCCACCCCACTCATCAATATTCTCTTCTTTCTCATACTCTTTCTGAAACCCTCTGTAACCTGTTACTCTTTTTCATGACATTCCTCCTATGTAACCCCCTGCACAACAGTGGCATTAAAATCCCTTGCTTGGAGCCACATGATTATAAAAAAATAGATTAATAATAAAACCAATTTAGAATCGGGACCATAATCACTATTTAAAAAATCTCTAAACTTCAGAATCAGCGAATGAGTGATATTACAGAAACGTAAGTGTTGATGTCAGTATCGGTAAACGAGCTGAAATAGGTTTTATAAATATGAAATTTGCTGCAATTCTGTCGAAGACAGTGAATACGAAGGTGAGATTAACCTGTCTCAAAAGACTTTGACAAAATGAAAAACTCTTTATTTGTAATGACATGAATAAATCAGGCATGGCTGATCATGTGTAAAGGAAACTTTTTACGTAATTAAGTTTGAACAATATCTAACAATGAAAAGAAGAGTACAGAAATAGTCATTGCATCTGGTATGCGTTAATAAAACCACCTGTAGAAAAGGCATATAAATAAACACGAAGCAGAAAATGTTGTATTAAAAGAGAATAAAAGTTTCGGTAAAAATAAAAATGCAAATAAAAATATAAAAATGCACATAGGCATGCAATAGTCATGAAATGAAAAAGAGCGTAAGAGGGAAATATTTTTTAACGTCTTTATCCATTCTGTTCCAATATACAAAACTTTGCATAAACGTTTTCTTACGTGAAATACCCGGGTGCCCCGCATGGAAACTTCGTAATATTTATTTTGTTAATATTTCCGGAATGACAACCCGTTTATCGTACAACAGTAAGTCTTGACAAATTGAAAAATATTTTTCTTATTTTCTTTTTTTTTCCAATAAAGTTTTCTTTTTGTGAGTTATAAACTTGTCAATCTTAGCTTTAATTTTAATCCCTTAAATTGTGACATGTAATTTCCTCAGAGTGTTGTAAATAACTTATTTCTTGTTCACAAACAAATGTGGATGTTATTGTTTCTTCTAGTAAGTTCTGTAATTCTCGGAATTATTCTTGATGATCCATCTGTATACGCTATCTATTTGAAAGTAAATACGCCATTTTAAAAGAATAATTGAGTAAGACAGACGCTTATATTTGCAGTCTGTTTTTTTTTTCTTAATCATATCACCCCGGGCAAGGCGATAACGCCACTGATGCGCAGGGGGCTACGTAAGAGTGAAAAGCTTGGAAAAGAGAAAGCCGGAACCCACAGGGAACAAGGGATAAGCCTCTTCACCTGTTCAATAGATGTGGGTGGAGTGTGAACCGGGCGATAGTTTAGTCTCTCTACTCCAATTGAAAAGAAAAAAAAAGAAAAGATTGGATAAGAGATAGCCGGAAACCACATCCTAAACAGGGAACAAAGGATGAGCCTCTACACCTGTTCAATAGACGTGGGTGGAGTGTGAACCGGGCGATAGTTTAGTCTATCTACTCCAATTGAAAGTGCTTTCGAATACCTTTCTTTGAGCTAAAAATTGTCACCAACGGACGGTGATTTGTTTGAAAAATAAACTGACTTGAATATATTTGCGAAAAGTTTTATTGCAAAAACCATTGCTAATTCCGATTTTACGGTTTGGGAGAATTTTTGTTCCGTTGGCAGAAGCGTCCTTGAGATGTGATAAAAAGCTTTTAGTTTTCCATCAATTTTTTTTATGAAGCAATACGGTTCCTAACCCTTGCTACATATATTTCCTTGTTCGGGTCAAAATCATTTTTTATCTTTTTTCAACAATTTATTGAAAGGTGATTGTGCGTATTTATGGTTAATATTAGGTTGTCCCAAACATTCGTAAACACTTGCGAAAAATTGATTTTTTTATGCAATTTTGCGTTTATATTGTTATAGTGATCTTCATCTTTTTATTCCAGATAGCAATTGATAAAATTGAGGTGAGAGTTTTGATTCGTCACTGCTTGAAGCGAGGTCTTTCAACCAGAAAAGCTGCACAAGATATTTGTGCTACCGAAGGTGAAGGAACAATTGCATATGCAGCGATTTCAAAGTGGTACAAGCGTAAGTGGTACTGGCGACATGAGTCTTTAAGATAAGCCTCGTTCAAGACGGCCGTTAAAGTTGGATGATGGAGACTTGTAAATCGGGTTGGACATTGCGCCTTCATCGCGCACTCGAGAATTGGCTGATGAGCTTGGAGTTGGCAAATCGACAATTCACCGACTTTTGAAGCAAGTTGATTTTGTTCACAAAAAGCCGCGCCAAGATTCGCACGAACTCACCGAAGCACAAGCCAACAGACGAGTTGAAATTTGCCGTCAATTGCTCAGCAAGCCATTGGACGAGTGTTTTTGGAAGCGCATTGTGACATCCGACGAGAAATGGGTCTATCTGGTCTAGCACAATCGAGACAAGCGATGGGTTCAGAAAGGGCAAGAGATACCGTCGGTTTCAAAACAAGATCGATTAGGTAAGAAAGTCATGTTGTGCGTTTGTTGGAACTTTGAAGAAATCGTGCATTTCGAGTTGGTTCCGAATGGTCGTGCCATCAGTGCTTTACTGTCAGAAATTTGAGTGGGTCTACGAAAAGTTGAAGCAAAAGTACCCGGCTCTGATCAACCGAAAGCGCGCTTTAATGCAGTAGGAAAATGCCAAGGCACAAACCGCCAGGAAGACCAGACAAGTTTAAAGAGGTGGACGGCGTTGAAGTTCTGCCACATCGAGCCTACAGTCCTGACTGTGCTCCATCAGATTACGGTCTTTTTTGCTCAATGCAACACTTTCTGAAGGGCCGCTGATTCGACTCGTTTGATGACGTCGAGGAATCGTGTCAAGAATTCTTTGATTCGAAGCCGGCTGAATGGTACTTTGACCAGATCCGAAAGCTAGCAGATCGATGGCAGGAAGTCTTGCAAAATGATGATCTTTATTTTGAGCAATACTTTTTGTTGTTTTTCAATTTGTTTCAAGTATTTTCTGGTAACCTTAAATTGCTTGGCGAGTAAAATTTCAATGTTTTGCAAGTGTTTACACACTTTTGGGACAACCTAATAGATAGATTGATAGAGACATAAAATGAAGAAGAGAATAATAAGATAAAGCATTGTAATAAAAGAAAATTTAAAATGATTAGGAGGGGGTATAGGCTAGGAGGGATGCAAAAAAAAAAAGAAAGAAAACACGAAAAATATTTGGTACTAATATTATTAATATCTTTCAATATTTTTATTGTCCTAGAGTGTGTTTCAATTTACAGAGAGCAAGCATCATTTTCAGTTCCTAATGCCACAGATTATCGACTTGTGTAACATGGTTTTCGTAGACATTTTTTCAATTTGTAATTATTTGTTAAGTGATGAAAATATAAATGTTTATTTTTCTGTAAGAAAACTTATCCGTACTTATAGATTAGATGAATCGACAGTCAATTTTAATAGGTATTGTTGTGGTGCAGTGGATATCGGCTCGGAACGTGAAATCGGGGAGCCGAGTTCGAATTCCAGTTAAATTCATTGCATTCACTTACGCGGAAATACCCTAGGGAAAGGTATTAATCCGTCTCTTTCTTCTTTCCAGTTATGGGTTAAATAACAGGACAGATTGGGTTCTATAGCCTTGGCAAGCAACCAGTCTACCACAGAAAGCAATGGCAACCTACTGCGGGATAATCTTCTGCCCAGTCAGTCATGTCTCTTTCGAGACATGATCGCCCAAGCGTGTTTCACGTATGGCACTTAACTGACTGACTAGTGTAGCACAATTTCATACTGATGTTAGCCAAGCTGCCACCAAACTGCGGATATGTCACTTGAAAGGGACAAAACTATTCTTCATTGTATTACCGAAATATAAAGGCTCTTAATACTGATACTCAATAAATTCTGTATATTCACTAACAGCTACTGTGTGAAAAAATTATTCTTTATTGGTCAGCGAAAATCACGAATAAAAATTTCGAAATAAGAAAAGGAAAACCAAATCATAGAAATCTAAAAAAAAAATTAGAGTAAGTAATGGTTAGCTATTTCTAACGCCTTTAAAACTAAACAGTCCCATTTCTTTTTTGCTTTCCATAAGTATGGCTGATGATAACCACCGAGGTATTAACTCATTTCGCCTTCTTTTTCTAACAATTTTTAATGCTCTGAATTGGAATTATTATATGGAAGCAATTTTTAAGTTTACTGCAAGGAAAGGTGGTTGACTCTGTTGTTCTAGAATATTTCCCTAACCAGAATCTGCCTAATAATTTTTATAACTCTAGAATTATTCTGTGTATTGATTATTGTTGCCACAATTGGTTTGTTTTTTCTGTTATGTATCTACAGATTCTTGGTAACAATTCAGAGAGGAATCTGCAGTGTTATTAGCCCTGACATGATATTTCGACTTAAGTTACTTTTATACCTCCATTAAGTAGTTGTCATACAAATATTTGCATGTCAATTGTTCTAATGAGCTTTCGGATTTGTTACGTCAACTTTAAGTTAATGTAAGCGTAATACTAGAGTACTTGCACTTGTGGAGATATTCAGCTGGGCGGATTAAGCTTCCCTCTAAGCTATCTCTGATCAGTAGGTTGCCAATTCTTGTTGAGGTAGACTGGTTTCTAACCAAAGCTATAGAACCCTGTCTGTCCTGTTGTTTACCAATAACTGGCAGGGTGGTAGTGGCAAAAAGTGATAGAATCATACCTTTCCAAAGTGTATTAAAACGTAATTGAACGTAATGGATTCGACTGGGATCCGATCCGTTATCTATCAAATCAGCGTGCTTTGACACAAGATTGCTAGACCGGTCTCACCGTTTTATTGTTAAAAGTGCTAGATGTAACCGTTAAGTTATTCTCTAATCGTTTTTTTTTGGTGGGAGTCATGTCTGTTCAGGACATGGCTGATCATAGCTACCCTCAATTCTTTTTCCCATGCAACTCTCAGTACAGCATATTATCAACACATTTTATAAAGTATCTAATTAAATGTGATACAGTTAATAAATAAAAAAAAAATTAAACACTGTACGTATTCACTTCCGCACAAATTCCATTGGAAAAAGTATTAATCCGTCACTTCTTTCCATGTATGGGTTAAATAATAGGACAGATTGGGTTCTATAGCCTTGACTGGCAACCAGTCTACTACAAAAAGCAATAGCAACCTACTGTGTGATAATCTTCTGCTCAGTCAGTCATGTCTTTTTCGAGACATGATCGCCCAAAGCGTGTATTACGTATGGCCTTGAACAAACTCACAGAATATAATAATTGGAAACATGCTTAAAACTTCTACTAGGCATAAAGTGGGGAATCAGTTTTATATTGTTATGTAGTAATAAACTGATCCTCCACTAATTACTAGTTAATAATATAATACATATCCCCCCCCCTCTAGCTATGAGTCAAATAAGAGGGCGGTTGGGTTCTATAGCCTTGGCGGGCAACCAGTTCACCACAGAAAGCAATGGCAACTTACTGCGGGATAATCTTCTGCCCAGTCAGTCATATCTCTTTCAGGACATGATCGCTCAAGCGTGTATCACGTATGGCACTTAACTGACTGACGTCTTAAGCATGAGTCCATATCAGAACTTCTGCAAAGAAAATGCGTATGCAGGGTGAGGGGACAAAATAATGGAAATGCCTTAAGATTTCAAGCAAATGTATTTTAATATGGAATAGTACCGCCTTTAGCAGTAATTAGAGCTTGGTTTCTGTATGAGACCGACTCGTACAAAGTTTGAATTTTGAAGTTTGAGGAATTTATATCTATTCTTCAGCTAAAACAGTTTTCAATTCTTTTCATTGATTATGGGGGAGAATGTCGATTCATCACTTGTTTTTCTAAAATGAACCATAAATTTTCACTGATGTTGAGATTTGGGAACTGTAGGGGCTAGATAATATGTTCTACTTCACTAGGACATTCCTAGTGTCATTGGGCTACAATTTTAGTAATATGAATGAATGCAATAAAATTCACTATATTTATTGAATGACACTCGTACATGTCCTTATACCGAAAAATTCACCTTATTTATTGAATGAACATCGTAGATTTCCTCATACCCAAAAATTCACCTTATTTATTGAATGACCCTCGTAGAAGTCCTTATACCGAAAAATTCACCTTATTTATTGAATGACCATCGTAGGGGTCCTTATACCGAAAAATTCACCTTATTTATTGAATGACCCTCGTAGAAGTCCTTATACCGAAAAATTCACCTTATTTATTGAATGACGCATGTAGAATATTTTATACCGAAAAATTCACCTTATTTATTGAATGACCATCGTATTATGGTACTATGTGTTTCTATTTTTCTCCCCCCCCCACACGTTCTTACCACCTCGCTTTAACCTATCTCTGAGATAATAACACGACAGGCGGTTGTACTGCATAGAAAACAAACATAGATACTAAAAATAATAATGATGATGATGACGTTAAAGATGATAGGGATGATGATGATTATCTCTTTGGAATAGGGATTTCTTCCTGATTGCCTGGTGTCAAAACCCTCAATTGGAAACTTCCAATTAATCATACGTAACTAACATAATTTACTGTTTTATTTGGTTTGATTAAAGATGAACAGCTTACAAGCTGATTATCAAGTGTAAACGAAATTATCTGCCAATTAATCAATTGCTGTTAAAATCAACAGCGAATTCGTAAATCGTGATGATTGAGTTTGTTAGAAAAGTGTGGTCAACCGTTGCTGATTGATAACGACATTTCTGCATATTAGAATTAAAATCGAGAATTGATTTACATTCGCAAAAAGTTTTGAACGTAAAAATAAACTTGCATTTGTTAATATTGTATAAATAATTAACGAAATTCGGAATTGAATTCATTTGATTTATCAAACATGACAGTTGGACGTTTATGAAAATGATGGTTAAAATTGTTTTAATTTCCATTTCATAATGCTTTCTTAAAAATAATCTGATGAGATTA
This sequence comes from Ascarosepion bandense, assembly GCA_037127315.1. Classification (NCBI taxonomy): domain Eukaryota; kingdom Metazoa; phylum Mollusca; class Cephalopoda; order Sepiida; family Sepiidae; genus Ascarosepion; species Ascarosepion bandense. The sequence continues at coordinate 70,335 of JBBBDQ010001952.1, forward strand.
TGGCAATGTAACACAATCAACTAAGATTAGAATTAAAATGAGAGAGAGACAAAGAGAGATAGAAATGGAAGAAATAAAGAGAAGGCGAAAGAAAGAAGAGAGGGAAAGGTAGAAACTGGTAGTGAGAGGAAGGGATAATGATGTAGAGGAAGAGAGAAAGTGAGTAAGAAGTAGACAAAAAAGGGTGTGTGAGGTGAAACAGAGATAAACAAAGACAGTGAGAGAAAAAGAAAAGAGAGAAGGTGGTAGAGAAAAAATCAAATAGAGAAAGGAAGGGAGGGAACGTAAGTTAGAAGAAGAAATATATATATATATATATATATATATATAGTCATCCGCAGACAGATCTGTTTTGCTGTATCACAGCTCATCAGAACGGTTAGACAGCCGCTTGCTTTTTACCCAGGATTGAAACCCGACGAAATTGGCGTCAGTCGGCGATTCTACCTCTGAGCAACGGGCGCTCGGTAGAAGAAGGCAGACTTTTTAGCGTCTATATTATCATTATACATGCCCAATAGCTGAGAGTGTTCTAATTCATTGCTGAATGAACGGCCAGAGTAGCTGATGTTTTTCAAAGTCTACCATTCTTCCAGAGTTCTCAATCAGGGTGTGAGAGCGTATATATATATATATATATGTATGTCTTTTGGGGTCTGTTCCTATTGGTATTCGTTTTCGCTTACTTGAGCGATTCTGTTGTACGTCGGGCATGTTGTAAATCGCCGTCATATGTTCCCCACTTTGTTGAATTGCGTCCGCCGTTCATCTTTCTAATTGATTTAAATATCTCTTAATCACCCATTTTGGGTGTTTTATCAAGTACAATATTTTGCCAATTCTTTTATCAATGGTTCCTTTTTACTGCGTTGCTTTTTTTAATTCCTATATTTTAGAATATCTTTTTGGCTTGTATTATAGTGTTTACCATTAATATTTCTTCTTTCATCCTTTCCTTTTCTGTAGGTCTCAGTTTATCGAATACCGAACGAATTTTCCAAGCAAACATGAGTTTGGCTCGGGTCATTTCTAAATTTATCCTATGGATAAAAACTTTTGTAATTCTTCGTTTACGGTTTCAGTTCCGGTTGCCTTTATAACTGCCTTTTTGAACGTATCAATAAATCTTTTCGCCATTCCATTTCACCTTCGGTAATAGAGCGAAGAAAATTTCAAAACATTTTGAAGAGAATTGTGTACCATTGCCTAACCCGATAGACTCTGATAAGCCGAATCTAGCGAATAATTCGTGCAAAAAATCTATCGGGACTCTACCAGTTAGTGTTTTACATTTAAAAACTGGCTTACGGCCATACCACATTGAATACACCGGTTAAGCAACGTTGAGTCTGGTCAGTACTTAGATGGGTGACCGCTTGGAAATACCGGGTGCTGTAAACGTATTGTGACAGATGTGCGTGTTTACTGCCATATCACGTTGAATACACTGGTTCACGCTCGATTACCGAAGTTAAACAACGTTGAGTCTGGTCAGTACTTAGATGGGTGACCGCTTGGGAATACCAGGTGCTGTAAGCGTATAGTGACAGAGGTGCGTGCTTACTGCCATATCACGTTGAATACACCGGTTCTCGCTCGATCACCGAAGTTAAACAACGTTGAGTCTGGTCAGTACTTAGATGGGTGACAGCTTGGGAATACCAGGTGCTGTAAGCATATAGTGACAGATGTGCGTGTTTACTGCCATATCACGTTGGATACACCGGTCCACGCTCGATCACCGAAGTTAAACAACGTTGAGTCTGGTCAGTACTTAGATGGGTGACAGCTTGGGAATACCGGGTGCTGTAAGCGTGTAGAGACGGATGTGCGTTGTGGTGCAGTGGATATCGGCTCGGAAAGAGAATTCGGTGAGACAAATTCGAATTCCAGTTGAATACCCTGCATTCACTTAAGCACTGGTACCCTTGGGAAAGGTATTAATCCGTACCTTCTCTCCAGTTACGGGTTGAATAACAAGGGTAGGACTTGGGGACCCTCGCCTTAAAAACAAATCCCAATGAATATTGATACTCGAAAAGAAAAAAAAGTATTACTAGACACAAGACTTGTATAAAAAACAACAATAAATCGTTGAAAGAAAAAAGGTATTACCAGCAATAAATAAAATTTAGTTGGCAATAAATGACCCTCCGAGGGTGATATGACATAAAGACAAAACAACCAACCAACATTTAAAAAGTTCTGGCCACTCAGTGAAGCTTTCAGCTACAATAAAGTAATAAGACACCTTTATTAGTCAATGGATAGTCTGTACCATGGTTCGTGCGTCTTTGGTCAGGGACCGGATTTCATAGATAGCACCTTTGCAGCCAACGCACAGGTTTTACAAGTTTTTCTTGATTTTCAATTTCTTTGTCCATGCCATACCAATAGACGTAACTTCTCATGAGAGCTTTTATTCTTGATATTCGTCGATGTTCAATATGAAAATCCCTCAAGAATTTTTGTTGTTCAAACAGCTGGTATTACCAGACGATCTCCATATAAAAATATATGGTTACATAAAGATAAATATTATCTTTCTATTTTTCTTATGGTTAATTAACGCATAGAAACGAAGAAAAGAGTTCTAGACGGCTGTGAATGCTGGACAATATCATCGAAAATGAGGACAAAACTGGAAGCGGCTGAAATGTGGTTCTACAGAAGGATGCTACGGATATCGTGGACTGAGCATACAAGCAACAACGAGGTGTTAGAAAGAATGGCAACAAAAAGGAAATTGATGCTGAGCATCAGGATGAGACAACTGAAGTTCCTGGGACATGCAATGAGGAAGGAGAGCCTGGAGAACCTGATACTGAGTGGACAGATAGAAGGAAGGAGAGACAGAGGAAGGCAGCGGATAACATATTTGCAGGGACTGATCAGGTGGATGACGGAACGGGGGTTGCCAGGAGCAACAGGAGCAAACATACTAAGAGCCACAAGGGATAGGGAGACGTGGAGAGCCATGATCGCCTACGTCCTGAAGGAACAGGGCACATAGAAGAAGAAGAATTACCGTATTCCTTTTCTCTGTAATAAATTCATCAAATTTTTTTTGAGTCTTATTTCTTCCACCGTGACTGGTAGTTCTTTTACTTTTTTATACAGAATTTTTTAGTATCCAATTCGGAACTCAGTGAAGTAGTAACAGTCTCTTTTAATGTTTTCTATTTATTTTTTTGAATTAACCTAGACAAACCATCAGCGTGTGCGATTTCCTTAGATGGTAAAAAGTCCATTTTGAAAAAGTAGTTTAACAAGATGATGATTCCCGATCTTTGTAGGCAATTAGCTGAAGGTATAGAAATTCCTTTTTTTAAGCCGAATATAGACAATAGTGGGCGGCTGTCAGTTTAAAGGGGGAACTGTCTTCCATGTATGTATTTGTGGAATGTCTTAACAGGAAATATCATACCTAAACCCTGTTTTTCAGTTTGTGAAGAATTAGTTTCTGCCGGAAACGAAGTTTTAGAAACATGATATACGGTCTTTAACTGACCATCTTTTTCTCTTTGTAAGAGTCAGTCAGTTACGGGCCATACGTGATACACGCTTGGGCGATCATGTCTCGAAAGAGAGATGACTGACTGAGCAGAATATTATCCCGCAGTAGGTTGCCATTGCTTTTTGCGGTATACTGGTTGCCGACCAAGGCGATAGAACCCAATCTGTCCTGTTATTTAACCCATAACTGGAAGAAAGAGACGGATTAATACCTTTCCCAAGGGTATTTGCGCGTAAGTGAATACAATGGATTCAACTGGAATTCGAACTCGGCTCCCCGGCTTCTCGTTCCGAGCCGATATCCACTGTACCACAACGCACATCCGCCTTTGTAAGAGTACGGCCCCTAAACCCAGATTACTAGTATCGCATGCAACATAAATCTCCTTATTTGAGCGATAGTGTCTGACAAGTCAAGTTAGACGTTAATGTAGTTTAAAAGCTATCGAAAGCCTTTTGGAAATCGAGCAACCAGTTCCAGTTTACGTCTTTCTGAAGGCGTTTATGATGAACTTAAAGTGTACATATTTGAATTGTAATTGCTGTAATAATTTTCTAAACCTAGGTATTATTGTAGAATGAAACATCTGTTTGAGTGGGCGTGATCTTTATTGCGTTCACCCGGCTAAGGTCAGGCCTTCTACTTTTTGTCTATAAACTTTTCTAAATACTTAGTTTTTGGTAAAAAATATTTGCATGTGTCAGTACTCAGCTTAAATTCAAACACTTTTATTTTTTTTGTTTTTGATAACTTTCTTTAAAATACAGTCACATTTATTAAAATTATATTGCTCGTAGAACATATATTTAGGAATTCATTAAAAAAAAACAGATTAAAAAATATTCCGCAAAAATAAAACCAATATTTATTAACTCAAACGTTTACAGAACATTTTTGTATTTACAACAGCCTTTTATATGCTTTACATGTTCTTCTCAGGTTTTAATTCTTATTAATACATCGTTTAGATATGCAATTGGAAAATCTAGCCCACTGAACATGGTATCCATCACCTGCTAGAATATTGCTGGAGCTACCTTTATTCCAAAAGGTAGTCTATTAAATTTTCTGTTTGTGTACATTTTTTGTCGTTCTAGTTCTTCTAGGTGTCTTTCCAAGGCTTCTTGTCGTTCCTGTTTGCGTACAATTTTTTGTCGTTCCAGTTGTTCTCGGTGCCTTCCTGAGGCTTCTTGTCGTTCCTGCTTGCATAAAATTTCTTGCTGTTTAAGAAAATCCAGCAAGAAATTTTTAAAATACACTAAGTAAGCGAGTAGTACTTGTTAATTTATACTTCTAATGAATATTTCTGCGTATTCGTTTGTCCTTTGACTTGTAGTATTTTTTTATACAGTCGTGGTTTATATATTTATTTGCTGTAATTCATAGTCACCAGTCTGTCGAATGATGAATAATTGAATTTTCTGACCATAAAACTTTCAGACACTTCGAAATTAAATTGGGAGATATGTTATTTTTTCTCTCGTTATTAGCTCGGAAAAGCAAGTTAAGAACTTATTTTAAGATACGGTTTAGAAGTTTAAATGAGTTGAAACATAACATGAAAATATATAATGAAATATACACCTAATTATACAGTCACAAGCAAAAGTTTAGACATTACAAAAATGTTTCTTTTTAGGTATTTCTAATACAGTTACATTTATTAAAATTATACTGCTCGTAGAACATATACTTAGGAATTCATAAAAAAATCAGATAAAAAAAATATTCCACGAAGATAAAACTAATATTTAGTAACTCAAACGTTTACAGAACAGGTTTGTATTTACAGCAGGCTTTGTTTGTATAAAGTGTTTATATTTTACCAAAATATTTCAAATTAGGATGGAGTTGTTTATTTAGAAGGTTCCAGATTAATTTTATGTTTGTGTTTAGGAATTATTAAAAGTATTGTGTCATTCTTTCTTTGTCAACCGTCTTTTAAACATCATGGGAAAACGGATAATAATTGATGAAGACCTCCGTAAACGTCTTGTTGACTTTCACACAAATGGACTTGTTATAGAAAGATTATCTAGTCAGTTAAATGGAGTTCAGTTGTACAATAGTTCATCACTGGAAGAAGTGTCATTCAGTTCGTTCCAAAAACAGATCTGGTCGTCATAGAAAGGTAATGGAAAACACAGCAACATTATTGGCGAGAAAAGTTGGCAACGAGCCTCGAGGTACGCTTTAAGAACTTCAAAGAAGACTAGAAGTAAGTGGAATAAAAATGAATGAATACAATTAGTCGTTCGTTTCATAGATATGACAACTTTTCGAGGTAAATATCTTTTCGGGGAAAATGAAAAAAAAATACTTATGCGAAAACACGTTCTTGTTTGAATGGATTTTGCAAACGAACATTGTATCCTATTAGCAGTAAAAGTTTCATTAATTTAACTGAGTTAGAAATATGTAAAGAAACATTTTTGTAATATGTAGTAAAATTTTGTGTAGAACTGTATCTAATCTGCTTTCTGCTTAAACTGGTACACTCTCCTAGTTTTTGCAGGTTGTTAGCAACCCTGTAGGATGAAACAAACCTATCAAACTTTGGAAAAACCTCTTGACGAGCCAACGACTAGCTAACTTGAAGTGGTTACCCCGAAGAAAATACCGTAGCAACTGGAAAGGGCTTAATATTAATCCAAGAACATTAATGACTCGGAAATAGATGTGTTAAGTCAGCACTCAAATTGCAATACAACAGTCTTCTAAATGACCCGAATGTCAACGAGAAGTATGGGGACAACTTAAAAAAAAAATGTACGATAAATGAAATGAGACTGAAATTCAATGTAGCAAATCAGCAAACTAGAGAAAATCCGAAAGAAAACAAGACAAGATAAAAAGAAATGGATGAGTGAATGCTTCATATGTTGAAAAAGTGTTGTGGAGTAGTTTACGCACTGAAGGTTGTAATCGTGCTATGTCAGTTGCTAATACGCAAAACGTTAGGAACTTGGTAATCTTCCACTGAAAGCTGACTCCTTAGTATTCGTCTAACTGCCGACTAATATCAACTGCCTAGTAGCTCTACTGAACTCCAGTAGAAGTATAAAGAACTCCTATGAACGTCCCAAGAACTTCCTTTTAACTCTTATTAATATAGAAGGGAGCGTCCAATATCTGAGAAATAGGTCTGTTTCCCCATAACAAAAAGATACACAAAACATGTCAATGTGTGGCACGGAATAAAGAATATTGTCCAAAAATCTCGGAAGAAATGCAGACAGGAAAATGAAGATTAGTTTAATGAAATGTTTCCAAAAATAGACAAAATTAATATAAGAAAATAAAGAATAAAATAGGGAAAATGACTGTAAGAAAAATGAATAAATTGGAAACTTTTTAAAATTTCCAATAAAACACTAGTGAACAAAACTTATAATGATTAAGAATAATAAATATTAGTTAACTTTTGATTCTGCAAAGACTTACGGGACAGCAAGCAGCATAATTGAAGTATAATAGAGAAACAAACTTTAAAAGAAACGTCTCTTAAAAATTAAAGTAGACGAAATAACTTTCGACGGAGAACGTATTTGTGAGACATTTTGCCAAGGCTAGAAATTTTTTCAAAGCTGCGTTTGCGATAGGTCTATAAACTGCTACAGGTTCGATATACACTACATTTCTGACAGGTGTTTAAACTTTTACACGTATGATGTAAAGTACATTTATGACAGGTGTTTATACTGTTATACATTTAATGTATACTGCATTAGTGTAATATATTTAAACTGTTACACTGTTGATGTACAATGCATTTGTGAGGGGTGTTTATACTGTGATACATTAAATGTACAGTGAATGTGTCAGATGTACTTTAACTGTTACACATTTTAAGTATAGGTTATTTATCAGAGGTATTTAAACTCTTACAGGTTTCATATATAGTGCATTTATCAGAGGTATTTAAACTCTTACAGGTTTCATATATAGTGCATTTATCAGAGGTATTTAAACTCTCATAGATTTCAAGTATAGTGCATTTATTAGAGGTATTTAAACTCTTAAGGTTTTATTTATAGTGCATTTGTGAGAGGTTTTTAAGCTGTTACACATTTGGAGAAAAGTGCATTTGTGAGAGGTGTTAAACTATTACATGTTTGACGTACAGTGCATTTATAAGAGATACTTCAATCACTACAGATTTGAGGTGCATTACAATTGTGAGAGTTGTTTAAATTGCTATTTATTTGAGGCAAAAAGAATTTGTGAGAGGTGCTTAAGCCGATACACATTTAACTTACAATGCATTTTTGCGATGTGATTAGTTACACATTTGACATGAGGTGGATTTATTGAGAGGTGTTGATTTTGACAAACGTTACACTTGTTAAATATATAGAAACGTCATGAACCATCACTACATATTGGCTTCCGCGTTTTCCTAACAATCTGTTATCGCGATTTACAAATTCGTTGTTGATTTTAACAGCAATTGATTAATTGGCAGATAATTTCGTTTACATTTGATAACCAACTTGTTAGTTCTTTCATCTTTAGAGAAACAAAATAGTCAATGATTTTAGTCGAGCATAATTTAATTTTCAGCTTTCAACCGAAAGCTTGGACTCCGACGCGTTGAGAAAAAAGTCATTACATAAATCAAAAATGGCTACAACCATTATTGCTATATGCGTTTTATAGAGACATTTAAATCTTGCATCTAAAACTTCAGTTAATTAATGAGTTTTGTAAAATTATTGGACTAAAATTGTATTGATTTTTTAAAATTAGTGAGTATAACTTATTAACGTAATTTTAGGGCATAGTGGCGTAATGGATAACGGCTCGGATTTAGGAATCTGAGGTTCGAATTCTAGTCAAATTCCTTACATTAACTTAATGCTAATACACTTGGGAAAAGTATTAATCCATTTATTTTTCCCCATCTATGGGTAAATAGCAGAGCAGAAAAGGTTATGTAGTCTTGGTTGGCAACCAATATACTGCAGTAAGAAGTAGCAACCTGGAAGGGGGCAATTGTTATACTACATGCAGTTCAGAACCGCTCGTTGAGTCAGAAAGTCTCATGAACTTTCTAGAGAAGAATCTGACTCAGCCTTCTCCTTCCAAGGTAAACGTTACCACAAATAAATAATCTTACGTGCTTCAGATAAAATTAATTTACTTGAAATAGCTTAATGTGTTTATCAGTAGTTTATATAATAATTCCCAGTGCTCTTATTACGACTGGAATTACAGTTTTGTTTAAATACCACATAACGTGTAATTTCTATTTCTAGAACTTTAGATTTGGAAAGTCTATCAAAATATTTAATTATTCTTACAATCGGAATATTCATAGTAATGGTCTAAAACATCGACTATGAATTTAAGTGACTCTTTTAAATCAGTGGACAGTAAAAACTAACCTCAAAATATTTGTTGCGTGTAAGGTGACTGATTTTTATAACATTGTTAGGTTGATTGCAATTACAAGGTTTTAAAGATTTTCTGCAGATTCCTTGGAATTAAGAGACTCCAATAACATTCGGAACAACCTTGGCAGGGTATTCTACATTATCTCAGAATTTATCTTTTTCTCTGAGTATTTTCAATTCATTTATCCCTGCTGCTGTGATCTCGAAGTCATGTCACGTCCATTAATAGATACCCATGAGACTTTGTTTTTATGATATGTGTCATGTGTAGCTTTGGACGTTCAAAAACTTCGTCAAATTGAACTGCAAACTGTCACAGGTGTTTCAAACGCATATTTTTCAGTAGCTTTCCTGATTTATCTTTTTGATCACTTGCCAGGAGTTTGAAATCCAACTTCCAGCAAAAACCCAACAAAAACGTTAATGCTGTTGTCGGCGCTAATACTGTTATATAGCAAGAAACAGACAAACACGGGGGTATATATAAAAATATATATTATATTTTTATTAACGACGATGGACCGTGTCGCCTAGGAACAAAGAGTGAGAGAGCGCTCTTCCAGGGGCTGACGTGGGGTTCGACGTGAGTGTAACCTCTCTGCTTACTCGTCTAGCTTCTTCTTCGACTTCTCGAGACTTCTTCTGTCGAGGCTGACTTCTGTCGAGGCTGACTGTGACTCTGACTCTGTGGTTTCTTCGACTTCTCTCTTCTGCCGAGACTCTGACTCTGTCTCTGACTTCAAGACTGACTCGCAAGACTGTGTTTTTCGCAGTCTTTATATATCTTCCAAAACCGGGGACTCGTTTCTTCCGGTTTTGCCTTGATCACGCGACGCCTACGCGACGCCTACGTAAATTCTCAGAGACCCTGTCTGTTTGCTCTGAGCTATTTCCGCTCTGTCGGAAATAGGGTCAAAATGACATCCGCTGCTTTCAATGACCGAAAACACCCACGCTTCATCCCTTCTTCGGGTGGGGCCAGATTATTATATTACAATACTCTTTCTTCGTACTGATTCCGCAGGCCCTTAGAATATATATCATATTTAATATCCCCTAATCGTCATTGGTAGTAGAATGATCCCTGGGAATATACCCGAGTACGCCAACGACAAACGGAACAACTTGTGCTGCTGATTTATATATATATAAATAAATAAATAAATATATATATATATATATATATATATATATATATATATATATATATATTTCCGATTTTTCTCATTACATTTTGTTACAACTGCCTGTTCAATGCTACGTCTTACGTGGTCGTTTTTAATAAGTTAGGTCAAGACGATAATTATTCGAATAGATTAACTTCGTCTGTTATTCAACATTTAAACCCTCATTTTTTTTGCTCGTAACTTTTGTCTTCTTGAATGTTTGTAACTTATTGTTCTGTATTTTTTGTATATATTCGTTAGCACTGGAGAAAGTACTGAATAAATATATTAACCCATTTTAACCCAGTGTCCTCATTTGAGGACAGCATGAAAAATTCTAAAAAATAATGGGCATAAATCATTATATAAAAACATTATTATATATAGGTATTGAGGACATATTGATTCATCAATAAAATTACTTTCTAAACATTGCCCGGTTGGAAGAAAAATTATTGTGATTTGTAAATTAATGTAATGTTCTAAAACCTGAGGACACTGGGTAAAATGGGTTAAGCACTCATTCACTGGTCTTACTCGAAGCTCCACAACGTTCTTTAGGATCTAATTAAATCTACTCTTTAACCCAAGTGAGATATCAGTGTGATTGATCTTCAAGCGCTTGTTAGTCAGTATCGTGGCATCCCAGATGATATTTAACTTATTTATTTGCGAATACTGATGGTTGTGGATGCTTGTACCTCTTCTCAGTCCATTCGAGAGCATATCACCTAGGTACTAATATATCGTGTCATGGCGTTTTTTTGTAACAGCTGGGTATCACCCCTGATAAAGGATTCCACTCTTTCGGTTACTTGGACAAGGGTAAACCAGCTGTTCTATTAATAGCGTCAACCCTGTTTCCGTATCAGTCCTCTTTTGGATACCTTGTGCAAATGCTCCCTGCAAAGTTCTTTTACCTTACATGTATCGACGTTCTCGTCATAAATTATCTTCATATAATCTGCTAACATCTCTATCTCCACAATAGCTATTTCTCTTGATTCTCCTCGCAGCGCATATTAAAGTGGAATTTTAAAGCTTTTTACTGAAGATCATACTACTGTAATTTCTTCTTAGGTAAAAGCCGGTATCGATGGTTTTGTGGCCTCCTGGAAAACATCAAGTAATGCTGTAATATTTTCATTGGTTTAAACCATCTGTTTTAACTGCTCTAGTTCATAGGAATATTTCCTTGCTGTGCTAACGTGATAGTTCTCATGAAAACAGGCCTCTTCAGTTCTTAATAATTGTAAACGTTTCGACAAAGAGGATAAGTTTTTGTGAGTTGAAATAATGAGACACTGTATAATCTCTAAAGAATTTTGTTCTCATAACTACTGGCGTTTATCATGCGTTAAATAAGTGTAAGTCCTCAGAGGTGTTATCATCATCTGTTGATAAATACTTTGTCCGTAAGACCTCACCAAATTCTATTCTTGAGTCATCTGGAGAATTTTTACGCCAACTTACCGCTTAGAACTGTGTGATATACATATATACATATATACATATAGCTCCGTCTATGGTTTCTGCTATCGATATATATAAAAGGCAACATGTTAGTGTGTGTGTGTCTGTCTGTCTGTATGTTCTTTATACAAATCCACAATTTTTATATGACTCTCACCAATCTTTGCGCAAATATTCTTTAGCCTTTCGGTCAGGGTATGAGCAACTTATTTGTTCCGATTTCCCCCCGATATTGGAAATCGATACCCCGATATCCGATCAGGTCTGATCAAGATCAGGATTTCAGTACTTTTATCGTGGTTCTTGCTGCAGAATTTGCTCTAACTTGATAAAATTATAGTTTTTAGTCTCACACATTAGTAGATCTTCTCAGACGACTCATTCTTCCCGATATCGGAAATCGATACCCCCGATATTCTATCGAATCTGATCAAAAACCGATATTCCGCCATCAATATGACTCATTTTCTCCAGTTTTACGCCCGATGGGTACGATAAGTTTTCATGTATTTACTTAGGTTAGTTTATCCTTGGATGACTTATTTGACTCCGATATTGGAAATCGATACCCCGATATTCTATCGGGTTTGATCAAAATCAGGTTTTCATTTTTTTTTTTGTTTTTGCTCAGGGTTTTGCTGTAAGTAGGTATAATTGTAGTTCTTAGTCTCAGCCATGATATCATTTAGTCAGAGGATTTATTTAGCCTTCAAAATTCATGCCAACTGATGATGATCGGAACCTGAGTCAGGGTTAATACTGTCGAACACGGCACCAATTATATCGACGCTCTTGGGCCGCTAGTCGTGATGGTCAAGTCCCAGTAGCTGGTCTTTACGACGTCTATTACAACGGTGAACTTTCCTGCACACGTTGTGTATTTTGATCTCAGGAAAGACATGTTGAAAATCCGGTTGCCGTTTCTTTACCACCTCAAACCATATCGGACACACGTGGACACTTGTGTTGATAAAATAAACACGGCACAAAAAATAGATAAATAAATAAATGAATAAGTTGCAAGACGCCTGAATAAATTACGGAAAAAGTCATTATATAGATAAGAAAATAATTAACAAAAGCAGAATGTACAATTGTCGAATTCACTTTTCACAACGGAGAGAAAGATTCGTTTAAAAGAATCAGCGCTTTCAATTTTTCCAATTACTTTTAAAACAAAAAGTTGTTTTAGGGCTCTTTATCGAAACTTTACGGAAATAACGAAAGTGGAGCGCAAAAGGGTATGTGGCGACGGCGGTAGTGGGTTCGTTTGGTCTCTTTTTCAGCAGCTCTGAAAACTAATTTTTCTCACTGGGGTCTCGATTTTTATACTTGTCCCAAATTCTCTTGGGGGGGGTGCGGAGGGACCTGGATTAGCTTTATGCAAATCAAATACTTGACCAATGAGATTACTTCCACCTACTGATTTTAAGGTGGGAGTTTGGTTCAACCAAAAAAGGGCAATCTCTCCTCTGACGTAATCTCTCTTCGCCCTTTTCTTCTTAATTTAATTGATTACGTCAGCAAATCCAGCCTTTAGCTTGGAAACTTTAACTACAGTGAGATTTATAATTCATTTCTATTGTCATAGTTAAAGTCCCGAATTTCTTAACGTCGTCAAAACTTTTTGACAATTTGTTTTGACCATCGCCATTTCTCACTTCCACTGGCCGAAAACTCGCTTCTGAATAAAAATGCAAAAATCATATTTTTCCTTTCTTCAAATTCTCAGCTAATTGTTCTATTTTCCAGATTTTACAAGCTTCCAAGTATTAAATATTTCTAATCAGAGCTCATGTCGCGATTTACAATAAACTTCAAAATCAACAATACCACTAATAATAACTTCTTTCGCTCCGTCGTATTAAACTAAGAATTACATTTTTTCTTCTGTAGAAATAGGCTGACATTCAGTTTGCAACGGAAAGCTTATTTGACATCGATATCGGAAATCAAAATTTGATTTACATCCATTCATTTTTCTTTCAATCTACGGTTTCGCTTTGACTGGAAACAACTATTGCTTTTTAGTCTTTCGTGCCAACGTCTAAAGAGTCTGAGCTCCGGGATCATGAGTTATTTTTAAAGCTTGTATTACACTCGAGCAACGCCGGGCTATACTGCTGGTAGTAAATAAATCTATTGAAAGTAAGGTTGATAATCTTAGAAAATGAATTCATAGAGTTGTTAAATATTTTGGTCTTAGCGTAGTTATCAATTCTAAAATAAAACAAATTGATTTCTTAGACGTAACGTTAGACTTAGTTTCAAATAATTTTAGTTGTACTGCTAGTCACCTTTAAAAATGAATTATCACAAAGCGTGTAATTTTGATGGCTTCCCTGCAATAGTTCTTAAGAAATATGCACCTGAACTGGCTCCTGTTTTCTCTAAACTTTACAACAAATGTCTTGCTGGTTCTTGTTTTCCTTTTTATTGGAAATTCTTTTCTGTTCTTCAAGTCTTTAAGAAATCAGGCGAATCTTTCTATTGACTCATTGGAATTAGCCAAGCAATATGACTTTCTGCAGGTAAGTTGCTGACATGTTAGCGGTTATTGCGAAACGATACTTTTAAGCTATAGATAAGAATAGTGAAACTTGGGCTGTTAATTTAGTTATTTCGAAAGAGCTAGGCAAAATAATCTTTTAAACTGATACAAACTTATTTATCAAATTGTGATATCGATGTTGGCTGTGCCACCCACTCTTGTAATTCTTTTGCATTAATGTAGGTGTCCCCATACCTTTATCCTTGAAACCACTTTGTTCCTCATTTTCATCAATGATCTTCCTGGTGACATCAGTTCTTGACTAGCTATCTTTGCCGAAGGCAAATCTATTTACTGCTGTATTAATAAGTCTGATAGATTTGGTAAGGTCAAATTGGTAGTTGATCGAAAATATGACCCACAATCTGTTGTTAAATGGGACAAGAACTGGCTTCATTTAAGGCCTCCATAACGAAACCGCCAACTTTGAATAGTCAGTTGCTTTCCATTTATTTTCTCGGTCTTACTTCTTTTACTTACTTGTAATGTAACGATTATATTGAACTAATTCATATCTGCTATTAGGATAGTTGGTTCACTGTGTCGTTCAAGATAATTTCTCTCGCCTGAGTGTATCTTACACATTAATAAGTCTACCATTTGTTACTACAGTGAAGATACCGTTAATATCTGGCCTGGTACTTCTGCAATATATTTTTTAAAATATCCAAAGAATGTTATTTATTTTGACATCAATTTTTGTAAAGTTTGTTTGAAAAATATTGGCATAGATTTTTTAAAAACATCTTAAATATAATACCAGGTGAATCATGTTTCTACCGCCACTCCTCCTTGGCAGATACAGACTGTCAATATCTGCGTTATGGTGGTGTATTCTATTGCATATGAGTTGCTTGGGAATCTTTCTATTATTATTATTATGTTATCAGTTTTCATCATATTTCGATTTCTGCTATGGTCGCACTACCTACCTAGTCTGCGGGAAGACCTAATGCAGGACGTGGTGTGTCGTTATGGCTCCATTTCATGTATTTTTCTATCCCTCCTATCATCTCTAAGAGTTACATAGACAAAGTTTTCCTTAGTGTGTGGGCTGTACTTAACAAGACAGTTTTTTGTATATCTCTTAAGCTGGGGTTTCCAGGGATTCTTTCAATGTGTTTTTTTGTTCCATTTTTTATCATTCCAAGTGCACCTACTACCACTGGCTCAACTCTTGTTTTCAATTTCTACATTTTTTTTCTATTTCAACTTCCAGGTCTTTATATTTTGACAGTTTTTCAAATTCTTTGGTTGCTATGTTACAATCCGCTGGACAAGCCATATCAATTAATAGGCAAATTTTTTCTTTCTGGTTTTTAACAATAATGTCTGGCCTATTTGCTGCAGTTTTTCTGTCTGTATAGATGATGTAATCTCATAGAATGGTGACATCTTTTACTTCTGTAACCGGTGCTGGGTAATGTTCATACCAGTGTTTGTTTACATATTTTGCATAGTGTTTGCACATTGTCCAATATAAATATTGCCCAACTCTATCGTGACGATTTTTATATTCATCTGGTGCAAGTACAGAGTATCCTGAGATTAGATGGTCTATTGTTTCTTGGTGTTTATCACAGAACCTGCATTTTGGATCCACATTATTATGTATAATATTTGCCTGAAAGTTCCTAGTGAAAAGACTTTGGTCATGCACATCAAGAATAAAGGATTCAGTCTCAGACTTTAATCTAGATGCACGTAACCATCGATGAGTATTAACTTTATCAACATTGCATTTATTGGCACGTTTTGGATATTAGCCATGCAGAGGTTTGTCTTGCCAGCGTTGTTTCATCTGTTCAAGAGTTTTATCTTTGGCTTTCATTTTCATATTTTTTGTCGCAATAGTTGGTTCTTGGCTTCTGTTTTGCTTTTCTACAGAATCTACTAAATGTAAATCTTGTTTGTATTTACTGCCTTCTTTTTATTATTGAATATTTTTTCTTTCTTTCTTCATGTTGCCTTACTAATTGTATCATCCAATCCTTTGTTGTTTCTATGTATGCTAGTCAGCCAATAGTTGTTGTCTTGTATGACAATTCTAGCTGAATAAGACCTCTTCCACCTTCTTTACAGGGTTGTATAAACGGTCTACATCAGCCTTTGGATTATGCATCTTATGTTTAGAAAGAAGCTTTCTTGTTTTAGAATCCATTCGCCTGATGTCGTTTAGATTATTATTATGGCATTTTTTCATCATATTTCGATTTCTGCTTTGGTCTCACTACCAACCAAGTCTGCGGGGAGAACCTAAGGCAGGTCTTGGCGTGTTGTTATGACTCCATTTCATGTTTTTCTATCTTCCCTATCATCCCTAGCATTACATAGATAAAGTTTTCCTTAGTGTGTGGGCTGTACTTAATAAGACAATTTTTTGTATATATCTTAAGCTGGGGTTTCCAGGGATTCTTTCAATGTGTTGTTTTGTTCCATTTTTTATCATATCACATTTTTTATCAAGCCATATCAATTAATAGACAAGTTTTCTCCTTCTGGTTTTTAACAATAATGTCTGGCCTGTTTGCTTCAATTTTTCTGTCTGTGTAGATGGTGTAATCTCATAGAATGGTTACATCTTCTATTTCTGTAACCGGTGCTGGGTGATGTTCATACCATTGTTTGTTTACAGCTTTGCACATTGCCCAATGTAAATATTGCCCAACCCTATCGTGGCAATTTTTATATTCATTTGGAGCAAGCATTATTATTATTATTATTATTATTATTATTATTATTATTATTATTATTATTATTCAATTCCGTTAATTCCAGATACTCATGTTTATTGCGTTTATAAAAATATTTCTAAATTCTTTTTATTTTCCTCTTTATCCTCTTCTTCTTCTTCTTCTTTTAATAATAATAATAATAATAATAATAATAATAATAATAATAATACTTATCATTTTAGTATTACAAAACATCAATTCCTACCAATTGTAGGCTTTGTAGTAAACGCTATGAGAATGTAACTCACCTGATGAATGATTGCAAAATGTGGCTCAAAAAGAATATATATGGCACCTTGAAAAGTATGTTTGAATGTATATATTGCGTTGTAAGTATAAATAGCAACCTGTAGACCATTAGTACCAGCGTGTACTTTGAACAACAATAGAAGAAGTTGAAAAGCTCACAATATTCTGGGACGAACAGAGTAACAAGACATCACCGTCCAGATATAATTCGGCTCCATTAGCTGGCATTTTATTCATTTTACCATAAGAAATTAAACCAAAATTGCCCCAAAAAAGTGATTAAGAAATTACAAACTACTCTGAAAAGTTGAGAATGCAAAATTGTTCACAATGCAATCAATGAATAACAAGGTGATTCTAGTAGTGACTTTTTTTTAAAAATCATATCACCCCAAGCAAGGCGAAAACGCCACTGATGCGCAGGGGGCTACGTAAGAGTGAAAAGATTGGAAAAGACGTGGGTGTAGTGTGAACCGGGCGATAGTTTAGTCTATATACTCCAATTAAAAAAAAAAAAAGAGTGAAATATTGGAAAAGAGAAAAACCGGAAACCACAACCTAAACAGGAAACAAGAGATGAGCCTCTTCACCTGTTCAATAGACGTGGGTGGAGTATGAACCGGGCGATAGTTTAGTCTATCTACTCCAATTGAAAAAAAAAAGAAAAAAGAGTGAAAAGATTGGAAAAGAGAAAAACCGGAAACCACATCCTAAACAGGAAACAAGGGATGAGCCTCTTCACCTGTTCA
Organism: Ascarosepion bandense; assembly: GCA_037127315.1. Taxonomy (NCBI): domain Eukaryota; kingdom Metazoa; phylum Mollusca; class Cephalopoda; order Sepiida; family Sepiidae; genus Ascarosepion; species Ascarosepion bandense. The sequence goes on from JBBBDQ010001952.1 coordinate 88,171, forward strand.
ATAGATGTGGATGGAGTGTGAACCGGGCGATAGTTTAGTCTATCTACTCCAATTGAAAAAAAAAAGAAAAAGAGTGAAAAGATTGGAAAAGAGAAAAACCGGAAACCACATCCTAAACAGGAAACAAGGGATGAGCCTCTTCACCTGTTCAATAGACGTGGATGGAGTGTGAACCGGGCGATAGTTTAGTCTATATACTCCAATTAAAAAAAAAAAAAAGAGTGAAATATTGGAAAAGAGAAAAACCGGAAACCACAACCTAAACAGGAAACAAGAGATGAGCCTCTTCACCTGTTCAATAGACGTGGGTGGAGTATGAACCGGGCGATAGTTTAGTCTATCTACTCCAATTAGTTGTGAGCAATCCTATTAAAACTGTAGTACATTTTGACTAGTTGAGATGGAACCTTCCAAAAAATCAGCTCTTTCGGGCACTGCGTATATTTCGAGGAACCTGTTGTCTGTCTGCGGTCTTTGTTGTACCCTGACAGTTAACTTAATGTCTTTTGTGTATTTAAAAGCTTAATCAGCATGAAAAAAATACCGTTCCAGTGAGTAGCTGACTCTTCATCCTATCGTCTATCTTTACAAAAGTCAGTCCGTCAGATAGTCGGTTAAGTGCCATACGTTATACACGCTTGGGTGGTCTGAAAGGGCAGAAGATTATCCCGCAGTAGGTTGCCATTGCTTTCTGCGGTAGACTGGTTGCCAGCCAAGGCAATAGAACCCAATTTATCCTGTTATTTGACTCATAGCCAGAAGGGGAAGAAATGTATTATATTATTCAGTTGTAATTAGTGGGGAATCATTTTATTATTTCATAACAACATAAAAATGATCCCCCACTTTATGTCTAGTAGAAGCCTTAATCATGTTTTCAACTATTATATTCAGTCAGTCAGTCAAGTGCCATAACGTGATACACGCTTTGGGTGATCGTGTCTCGAAAGAGACACGACTGACTGAGCAGAAGATTATCCAGCTGTAGGTTGCCATTGCTTTCTGCGGTAGACTGTTTGCCAGCCAAGGCTATAGAACCCAATCTGTCCTGTTATTTAACTCACAACTGGAAGGAAGAAACGGATTAATATCTTCCCCAAGGATATTTGCGCGTAAGTGAATGCAAGGAATTCAACTGGAATTCGAACTCGGCTCCCAGAGTCAGATCAGATCAAACATCGAACAATGTTGCTACAATTGGGTGGAAATTGCCCATAACTCACTCTCCTGCCTAAACAGTTTAAAAGCTTATCCGAGCGAACGAAGAACAATTCTCTACCCATCCATCTCTCTCCTAGAGGCGGAGTATGGCTCTTACCTCTTCAACGGAAAGTGCTTGGATTAACTACATTCCCTTGCAAGGACATTCCACATCACTTATATAGTAGCAAAGTACCCACATTCTCTCCGTGTTCCATAGGTGAGAAGTAAATTCTACTGAAGTAGGTTCTTTGCACGAACCTCTACTAGGTTGAACCAACTCCCAAGTAGATGTCTACAATTCTAATCTGTTCTTGTCTAAGGTTAACCGCTATCTTCCCCTCTTATCCGCACAAATTGTCTCTTAACGTAACACTGTACCACGAGTACACCCCGGGCCTTATAAAGGTTACTACTACTACTATTAATACTAATAATTATTATTATTATCATCGTTATATTTCACTCACTGTGTGTCCCAATCAATCGTAATTGAAATATTACTTTACTCTTCTTAAGTGACAAAATGTAAAGATTGATGACTTAATTTTATTTAATCTTTGGAATTCGAAATTTTGTTCTCATCTTGGTTGATATGGGTGTTATAATAGACACAACGTTTCGACCAAGTACCATCTTGTCATCATCAGGTGTCCATAGATTGGCCGATGTCGGTTATCTCGTTGATTATTGCGAAATATCCTGTGAAATCAATTATTGTTCTTTCTTTTGGAATTTGGTTCTCTCGAACTCACAACCACTAGTTGATACTCGCACATGTATAACCAACAACTATATCCACTACGTCACCATCCAGAAGGATTTTAGTGGTGTATTTTTGGAGTCTTTTATATTCAGTGTCAGATGGATTTTCACAACTAGATTATGTTAGTGGGCTCGTGCCACTTGTCATAATTTTTATTTATATCAATCAAGACGAGAAATAAAGTTTGAAATAATTCCAAAGATTATTGAAAATTACTCATCTCAGAAATAAATACAAATTATTTTTATTTCTTAAAAAACATGAATAATGGATTGAAATGTTGTTGACATTTTCTTACTTCTTTCTTTCTGCGAGTTAAATTCAGAATCTGACCATATCTATTTTGTTTACTTGTTACTATTGTCTTCAGGAAAGGCATGAACCCATCTCCCACCAGCCGTTAAGAGAGAGATTTTGCTCTCATGCTTTGGGAAATAGCCAGTCTTGGAGAAAGAAATCGCTGAATTCTATCTTTCTTGTTTCTTCCTTTCTTATTTTGTCTGTTTTTCCTTTTTTTTATTTCGTTTTACCGTTTCTTTTAATTATTTCTTTTTTTCTTTCTTTTACATTTTCTCACTCGTCATATTTTTTATTTCCTTTTTCTTTCACTATGGATAAATTTATAAATGACATTTTGATGAATGTTTATGTAAAATAATTCCTAAGACAAAGTTTTCCTTTGGCTAAAGTCACTTCCAAAAGTCAATATTCCAATGCTTAGCCACTGAAATAGTGATTTGTGGAAATGGCTAAATTTTTCAGCATTTCATCCATTTTATATTGAAATCAAATTTGATAAAAAATATTTACACCTAATAGATTTATTCAGCCATGAATTACATTTGTTTTTTTACAAAATGAAGAAAATAAAAGTTCGGTTTTTATTTGTTTCAATTCATTATAGGAAACGTAAATATTTTATGAGTAGGATGTTGATTCAAATTAGTGGTTCACTCTCTGATTCTATTACCAAAATGCGTGAATAGAATAAAAACTAACCATTTACGAAGATCAGCGAAGTCATACACGACTCCAAATTGATGATGATAAACACAGGAATAATGCTTTGCGCCAATTTCTTCATATTAAGCTTCTGCCTACATTGAAAATCAGAATTTGAAATTTTGGGCAGGTCGAAAAACTGACAAATATTTAACATAGTTTTGTATAACTTTGAAAACCAAATTATCGATGTTCCTTTTTATGTTATATACTGTCACTGTAACTTCACAGACAACGAGGAACTTGTATATGCAAAGATATAGTCTTATATTTTTATTCTTCGACGTTGACGGTTGTGTAGAGCAGGGAGTTAGCCGGAGAGAGTTCGCACATACGAAGGAGCTGTCGGGATTCGTTAACCAGTCTCTGTAAGTTCAGCTAAAAATTCTAGATTTTATATCATCTTAAAATTCTTACGCGATACTTGGTTTTTCCCTTTCACTTTGTTGACATCACCTACGACCTGATATATCCGTCAACCACATTCTTGTCATTTGTTGACTTTTATCTACGGCCGGATGTACCTGGTCGCAGATTATAGTCAATCACATCCTTGTCGAGCCATCGCCTTTCAGGTCGGTTGTCAGTTTCGTTGGCCTAATCTACAGCCGGGCGTACCTGTCAATCACTTCCGCAGTTCAAGGTAATTTATTACGCATATAGTGATATTAATGATTTTTACAGTTACCATTTTATATAATCTTTTTTTCTTATTTCGATATATTATGGATTGATATGCTTGTTAGTGGGCACGATAATGAAGTGGTTACCTAGCACCTTCTTCACAGTTTTAGCATTCAGTAGTTACAGATAATTAAATACCCGGTAGTTTTCTAACAGAAGACAGAAATGGCGACATGGCCAAGGAAGCGTTCCAAAAACTCCGAAGAATATTGAGGGCAAGAAAGATTTCGTTGGAGACATAGTAAATGGTACTGGACAGTTATGTGATATCTGTCGTCTTTTATGGGATTGAATTCTGGACAAACTTCTAAAAGATGAAAAATAGCCTAAAAAAAACAGAAATATGGTTCTACAGAAGGATGCTAAGGATAACAAGGAGTGAACATGTGGGCAACGACAATTGTTTTGGAGAAAATGGAAACAAAAACGAAACTTAGGTTTAACATCAGGAAGAGACAGCTGAAGTTTCGAGAACACGTAATGAGGAAGAAGGGCTTGAAAACTGTGCGTGACATATTTGATAATCTCAGCACAAATGGATGACAGAGCAGGCGTTAAGAGAAACAAGGAACAGAAAGATGTGGAGTGCCATGATTGTTAACGCCCTGAATGGACACGGAACATAAAAGAAGATTAATCTTCCAGACTTGCATATCATATTTAGTAAGTTCAATCTACCCTAAGGTCCTGGGTACTGCGGTAAACTCCATCCGGCAGCAAGATTGAGAAGTTGTGAGGAACATGGAACCGCCTCTTAATTGCTGTTGTTTCCAACCCGACCCAAAGTGATAGCACCTGTTAGGGCCCCAGCTATGGGTAAATAGTTAACCCCTAAACTATGAAAGTATAAAAATAGACTTTTATAGAAAAAATATACATTTTCCAAGGAAAATTTATTATCAGCAATACATATTTTAATATGAAACTGTTGTGGAGAAATATCCTGTTCTACCCAATAATGGGTATGGCCCAGGTAATAAAAGACCGGGAATAGAACGAACTACAGAGATTGATCGAGAGTGACCGGGAGTGATCGTGACAATACGAGAGTCTTCGTCATTACCCGGGAGTGATCGAGAGTATTCGGTATTATACAAGAGCCATCGGCCTTAGACGAGAGTTAGACGTCACTAGACGGAAGCCTTCTTCTCAAGACGGGCACATACGTCCGATACAGAGACATTGCCTTCTTGATTGTTATTCTTGTTAACTGTTCGTTGGTGTACGTTTATTTGGTTTATTGTACTGAGGTATAATAAATCTCTATTAATATATTCTCTATGTTAAGAATTATTTCTTGCATTTTTCTTTCTCTGTTTATCCCCTAACAAAAACTAGAAGACATGTTCAGTTTTCTAAAGAAAAATATACTTTTAATTAAATTCTGACTAAATAAACCTTCTCACTAGAACCGAACATTAAAAAAACAAAACAAAACAACAAAACCCCACCTTTTTTGGCATTAAATAACCCACAGAGGTGTTGATATGCCGTTAAACAAAACTCAAACTCAATCTACACTACATTTTTACTTTTTTACACACGGCTAAAGAGAGAAAGGATGTGCGTTGTGGTGCAGTGGATATCGACTCGGAACGACAAATCGGGGTGCCGAGTTCGAATTCCTGTTGAATTCATTGCATTAACTTATGCACAAATACCCTTGGGAAAGGTATTAATACGTCTCTTCTTTCTAGTTATTTGTTAAATAACGGGACAGATTGGGTTCTATAGCCTTAACTGGCAACTAGTCTATCTATCGCAGAAAGCAATGTCAACCTACTGCGAGATAATCTTCTGCCCAGTCAGTAATGTATTTTTCGAGACATGATCGGCCAAAGCGTGTATCTAGTATGGCACTCAACTGACTGACTGAAAGAGAGAAAAGAAATAAAACATTCCTCAACGCGAAACTCTTAACACCAGAAACTCAGTTGTCATTTGAATTCGAACTACTGATTCCATTTTTCGCTGAGAAACGCCACCAACACATCTCGCTTGCGATCAGTTAGTTAAGTGCCATACGTGAAACACACTTGGACGATCATGTCTAGAAAGAGACATAACTGACTGGGCAGAAGATTATCCCGCAGTAGGTTGCCATTGCTTTATGCGGTAGACTGGTTGCTAGCCAAGGCTATAGAACCCAATCTATCCTGCTATTTAACCCATAACTGGAGGGAAGAGACGGATTAATATCTTTCCCAAGGGTATTCGTGCGTAAGTGAATGCAATGGATTCAGCTGGAATTCGAACTCGTTGCGAAAGCACATAAAAAATGCAACTATAAGCGGGTGAGGATTATTGTTTCAAGCCAATATTCCAAGGGAAGAGAGTTTTGTATCCTGAAAAATAAGCATTTGTCATCTGTGCATTTTATCAGTTTTTCCATTTTAATATACATTATCATTTGATGCTTTTGAAAACAACAATGACATATTATTTTTTATTTTAATGTTCTTTTTTATTAAAACTTTCTTGTTTACATACAAAAGATCGTATTTCGGGAATCATTATGCATTGCGATCAACTGGAGACTTGCAGAGACATTTGATGATTGCCATGTCATGTTTAGACTTTGTCATAGAATACGTTTGCTTGAAGATTTTTTTAAAACTTTTTTTCTTTCTAATTGTGCTGCAGTTTTAAGTTTGATTTTAATTTTTTATCACGTTGTTTGTACTTATGTGATTTTAAATTTAGAATAATATGTTATTTGGGAAATAATGTAAATCTACACTCTGCATCAGACACGACGGCGACGACGACATTTTATTCTCCCAAAGAAATTCGATGAAATAAATATAAAATAAAATGAAGAAATAATAAAAAATTGCCTTGGAGAAAAATTTTGTACTTGCAGGATAGCCCGGCGTTGCCCGGGTTTAATGAAAGCTTTAAAACTAATCCAAGGTCCTGGAGCTCAGACTCAGTCTAAAGGATATTTGAAATAATAAATTATCTGCGACAATTTACCAATCGCACCTAATACATACATATATATATATATATATATATATATATATATATATATATATACTAGCAGTATAGCTCGGCATTGTCCCGGTTTAATGAAAGCTTTAAAACTAATCCATGGTCCTGGAGCTCAGACACTTTGGACGTTGGCATGAAAGACTAAAAAGCAATAGTTGTTTCCAGTTAAAGTGAAACCGTAGACTGAAAGAAAAATGAATGGATGTAAGTCAAATTTTCATTTCCTGGTATCGATAGCAAATAAGTTTTTTTCGTTGTAAACTGAATTTTGATGACGAAATAAGTCCTCTGAGTAAATGGTATCATGGCTGAGACAAAGAACTACAATTATACTTACATAGAGCCAAACCCGAAGCAAAAACTAAAATAAAAGGCAGATAAACAGACACAAACAAACATCAACATATATATTATCGCTTTTCTGCACAATTGTAAGAACTGCAACCTTGAAACTTGTGAATATCGTTTCTTATGTCTTTGTCTATGAGTGTATCAAATTTGATTAAAATCGGACCATTTCTACTAAAACCCGAGTTTTTCGATTTTCGATTTTCGATATTTATCGGTGGTACCTCGACACAAAACCTAGCTAAGAACACTCGCAGGCGCTTATAGTACAACTGTGTAAATTTTCACGAAAATCGGTTCAGCCTTTTCGGAGTCTATAAGTAACGAACAGACACACAGACACACACATATACACACAGAGACAAAGTTCCATTTATAAATAAGTTTAGATTTTTCTTTCATGGATCATGTCCCTTCAGGAGGTGGAGTGATTATAGCTCTCTAAAATTGATTGTCTTTTTTAGCTCTTAATAAAGTTTATCTTTTTGCTATCTCTTCTAATTCTGTTATGTCAATAATTTAAACAAGCTCGAGAGTAACGTAATGCCCGGTTTCTTTATTATATGCATTATATCAACTCTAATAATATCTTCATGGGATCTTTCACACTTTCTCTGATTACGTTTACGTCGTCACTTGCCGTTGTTTTTCTCTTCCGACCGCATTTTTCTTTAAGTTTTGAACTGATGGATTTAGTTTGTTTCTTCGCCTTGATAACATGACTGACAGTTGAAAGGCTGACATTAACAATATCCGCGATCTCTCTGTAAGTCCTGCTAGTGTGTTCGTGCATCGTTACCAGTTTCGTGCACTTACTTAGAGTAATGTCCATCGCAGACAATGGTCATAAGACTAGTAATCTACAGTTGAGACAATACTGCCTTAGTGTGATAAAGATCTGATGCACTCACGGAGGACGCAATATTTTTCAAGAGCCAAGACGTTTCACCGTGTACTCTAAATTAGTTTCATATTACTGCACACCTCTGCAAATGATTTCATCTGAGGAAAAATAGAAACCAATTACACTCTGTTACTCCAGTAGGTCTAAAACTGACTGTATAAAGACGGAAAGGACATCGAAGCAGTTGTTTCAATTTGTACAAGGGTGTATATAAAATCCAATATTATAGGTATAAATTAAACATTTAAGCAATGAAACAAAAATATATCTCAAATTTCCGTACATTGAACTAATCTTATATTTAAAAATGAACTCTGCACAATATTATTTGAGTTATGAGACTAAAGGTAACAAAAATGTGGTTATACAGAAGGATACTGAGAATACCATAGACTAAACTTCTGAGGAAGGACGAAATCTTTGAGAAAATAGAAACAAATATAGATTTATATTTAGAATCAGAAAGAAACATCTAGAAACATCTAGAAATATCTAGGAAAATTAGCTTGGAGAACTTGATAACAATTGATAGCAAAAGAGCTTCAAATACAGGATGTTGCAGAGAGCCACGATCTCCCACCTTTTAAGGACCCAGCATATAGACAAACATTCCATAAACACTCTAATAATATCAAATACGCATAATCAATGGCATCCTGACGAGCAAGTAAAATTAATTTTATAGAAACCCCGAGGCGACAATATTTAAATAGTAAAAACTCTAACGCAATAAATTAATTCCAATGCTAGTAAACACAATAGAACGAGACACAGAAGCCATTAAAGGCATTATACAATAAACATCTCCACTTGAACATGATGTGTAATATTAAAAAATTACTACAGAAATTTAAAATCACTTAACTTCTTTAGCACTAAAAATTCCATCCCTAAAAACACCAGACCAATATCATTTAAGAATTCTCTTTCAACAGAACTTGCATTTCAAAGATAAAATTCAGACACAGGACTAATAACCAGGTTAACTAGTCGCATTTACGTGCAGTCCACTCTCACATCAATAAACATGTATCGCTTGCAAATATAATATCCGTGGACATAACAATACGTTAGAAGTCTTAACTATGAACCCCCCAATCAAAAAAAAAGGTATTAATCCGTCTCTTCTTTCCAGTTATTGGTTAAATAATAGGAGAGACTAGATTGTATAGCCTTGGCTGGCAACTAGGTTATCGCAGAAAGAAATGGCAACCTACTGCGGGATAATCTTCTACCCAGTCAGTCATGTATTTTTCGAGACATGGTCGCCCAAATCGTGTATCTAGTATGGTACTCAACTGACTAACTGAAAAAGAGAATAGAAAAAAATTATTTCCTCAATGCGAAATTCTGAACACCAGAGACTCACTTGGCATTTGAATTCGAAGTACTGATTCCATTTTTCGCTGAGATAAAACACCACCAACACATCTCGCTTGAGATCAGTTAGTTATGTGCCATCCGTGAAACCCGCTTGGGCGATCATGTTTCGAAAGAAACACGACTGACTGGGCAGAAGATTATCCCGCAGTAGGTTGCTATTGCTTTCTGCGGTGGACTGGTTGCCAGCCAAGACAATAGAACCCAATCTGTCCTATTAGTTGACTCATAACTAGAGGGGGAAGAAATGTATTATATTATTAAGTAATAATTAGTGGGGGATCATTTTATTATTTCATAACAATATAAAATTGATCCCCCACTCTATGTCCAGTAGAAGCCTTAATCATATTTTCAACTATTATATTCAGTCAGTCAGTTAGGTGCCGTCCGTGAAACACGCTTGGGCGATCATGTCTCGAAAGAGACATGAATGACAGGGCAGAAGATTATCCCGCAGTAGGTTGACATTGCTTTCTGCGGTAGACTGGTTGCCAGCCAAGGCTATAGAACCCAATCTGTCCTGTTATTTGACTTGTATTTAGAGGAGAAAGAGATGTATTATATTATTAAGTAGTAATTAGTGGGGGATCAGTTTATTACTTCATAACAATATAAAACTGATCCCCCACTTTATGTCCAGTGTGTAGCCATAATCATGTTTCCATCTATTATCAGTCAGTTAAGTGCCATACGTGAAACACGCTTGGGCGGTCATGTCTCGAAAGAGACATGAATGACTGGGCAGAAGATTATCTCGCAGTAGGTCGCCATTGCTTTCTGCGGTAGACCGGTTGCCAGCCAAGGCTATAGAACCCGATCTGTCCTGTTATTTGACTTGTATTTAGAGGAGAAAGAGATGTATTATATTATTAAGTAGTAATTAGTGGGGGATCAGTTTATTACTTCATAACAATATAAAACTGATCCCCCACTTTATGACCTGTGTGTAGCCTTCATCATGTTTCCATCTATTATCAGTCAGTTAAGTGCCATACATGATACACGCTTTGAGCGATCATGTCTCGAAAGAGACAGGACTGAATGGGCAGAATATTATCCCGCAGTAGGTTGCAATTGCTTTCTGCGGTAGAAGGGACATACAACCAATAACCAGGTTAATTAGTCGCATTTACGTGCAGTCCACTCTCACATCAATATGCATGTATCGCTTGTAAATATAATATCCATCGATATAGCAATCCGTCAGAAGTCTTAACTATGAAAAAAAAAACAAAAAAAAACAAACAAAAAACAAAAAACAAAAAAAACAAAAACAGAAAAAACCCCCAAAAACAAACCTCCGTTGAAACTACTGTGTTAAATGTAATTCAGCGAAAAAGACGGCATCACATGATTGATCGTGGATGCGTAATGAGGTTCGAGGTTGCATTTTCAGAATGCGAGGTTTGCCGTTTTGCAAAATTTTTCGTAAATCTAATTTCGCCGTTAGACATTTTAACTGGTATATCTACAACACATTTCTATATCGCCATAATGGGGTCTCACATCAGCAAGTGGGGCCGGTGTGCATTGAGAGGAAGGCCCCCCAAAAACAGTGCACATTGTTTACTGATGACCCCAATTTAAATATAAATTCAAGAGGAACACATTAAGAAAAATCCAATTAAGTTATATTATTGTCAACTTGCACAGACGAAAACTACCGTATATTCTAGAGATTCTAGTGTGTGTGTGTGTGGGGGGGGGTCTACACTAGTAACCGTAAACCAGAGTCAGTAAAGATTTTCCCTCTCACACAAAGAGCGTTATTTTTTCGGGGATACTTGTATTTGAAATAGACGTCCCATTTTCTTTTCAAACGGTGTGTATTAAATCGACCGGACTGCCGATTTGAGAAATCTGAATAAAAAGGAATAAAGATTCGTGATCTGTTGAAGAATAAATATTATTCATGAATATTTCTCAAGTGCGCAGACCGATCGATAGAGTAAACACTATTTACAGTATTAGGACAGTGGTCATCATATTTACTGCCATATTAAAGACGTTTCGACCTTTAAACACTCCGGCCCTACTCATGTGATATTTGTTGGAATTTCGCTTTGGGGAGATGGACCATTAGAAAAGAAGCGTTGATAGAGGGTTAACAAAACTGACTTAACCCCAAAAATTGTGAGTTAAACAAGTGAGGATACAAAAAATTTGGTGAGTTGAATCCCCAACGGGAATGAACTCGAACTTAGATATTCAAAAAGATGCATGGAGCGTAGAATTAAAAGAATCTTTAATATGGACTAAATTCGAGAAAGCTTAATAAAGAAAATTTTCTCCCTGACAAGGTTGTATTCTATATTAATCGTTATTAAGATTTCTCAAATTCGTAAGCCGATCGATGAAATACACATCGCTTGAAATAAACAATGGTCATCTAATTCAAACACAGGTATCCAATATCTAAACTTATTTATAAATGGAACTTTGTCTGTGTGTGTGTGTGTGTGTGTGTGTGTGTGTGTGTGTGCGTGTCCGTTACCTATAGACTCCGAAACGGCTGAACTGATTTTCGTGAAAATTTACACAGTTGTACTATAAGCGTCTGCGAGCGTTCTTAGCTAGGGTTTGTGTCGAGGTACCACCGATAAATATAAAAAATCAATAATCGAAAAAATCGGGTTAGAGTAGGTGTGGTCCGATTTTAATCAAATTTGATACACTCATAGACAAAGATATAAGAAACGATATTCAGAAGTTTCAAGGTTGCAGTTCTTACAATAGTGCAGAAAATCGATAATATATATATATCTTAAAGGTAATATGTTTGTGTGTGTGTCTGTTTATCTGCCTGTATGTCTGTATTTTTTCAGCCCTTTTATTTTAGTTTTTGCTTCGGGTTTGGCTCTAAGTAGGTTTAATTGTAGTTCTTAGTCTCAGCCATGATACCATTTACTCAGAGAACTTATTTAGCCTTCAAAATTCAGTTTCCGACGAAAAATCTTATTTGATATCGATACCAGGAAATGAAAATTTGACTTACATCCATTCATTTTTCTTTCAGTCTACGGTTTTGCTTTAACTGGAAACAACTATTGCTTTTTAGTCTTTCGTGCCAACGTCGAAAGAGTCTGAGCTCCAGGACCATGGATTAGTTTTAAAGCTTTCATTACACCCGAGCAACGCCGGGCTATACTGCTAGTTTGTGTATATTTTTGAGACGAGGTATTGTAATTATTTACACTATTTACATTTACCTGAAGACTTTCGTAGAATTTGATATGACGTTTCTTCTGTTCCATATTCAGATTAATCCAGATTTTAAAATGTTTATAATTGAAATATAAACATTAGTCTAAAAAAAAGGTCCGTTATTTGGATATATTATGCGAAAAGGCGACTTCGATAAAGATATTCTGCTGTTCCCAGTGAAAGGACAAACGACCCCAGGGACGATGACCCATGTCGTGTTTGAATTAAAATGCAAACTGAAATTACAGATGTAGGGCAATGGTGACTATCAAATCATAAACATCAGTCTGAAGTTAAAATTAGTACGGGCCACTGCTTTTGCCATCACTAGGTATGGTTGTGAGTCATAGGCACTGAACATTGAGCAAAGACATCGGATTGATACTGTCGTGCCTTGGACCTTTAATGCTAGATACGCTCAGAACAAGGTTCGCATTGAGAGTGAAGATTGAATTAAGGAAGCTCCGTTACTTCGGATATATTATACGACGAGGCGACTTCGATAAAGCTATTCTTCTGTGCCCAGTGGCGGGTAAGAGGCGCCAGCGATGATGACTCATGTCTTATTTTAAAAATATTAAGCTGTAGACTGGGATGACAGCGGCTGAGGCTGTAAGCGCAGCTCAAGACAAAGAGATAGAGGAAAGTGGTGACCACAGCGGCCCAAAATGCGCGACTGAATAAATGATAATAATTCTTCTGTTAGCTGTAATTGTCTTAGACTCATCGGGCCGGTCAAGACTTTAAACACTACTAAGTACAATTCTTTTGTCTAATATGAACAATACATTCTACTGACCTATCTTCTTACTCTGCTTACATCAGCTGCAGGCTTTCTATAGACAAACACCTAACCTGTTGACAAAATTTGAAGCAATTTTACTTTCAAAAATCAGAAATTCTAGAACTACGTTTAAGCTCTCGATACGTGTTCAGCGCTGCAGAAATTTTAATGATGGTTAGAAAGAGAGCTAAGTCTCTTTTAGAAAAGGTGATATTGAACAAATTCCCCATCTGGTTCTGCGAGAAGAGGCCAGTCTCCAAATTATATCATCTTATCCTTCAGCCACCTTCTGGTTAGAGCTAAAGAATTTAACTCCGAATTCTTTCAAATATTTTACAAATTAGATTAGAAACGATTGTAGTTTTAATCGATCTTCATAGAAGCGGGTAAATTTAAAACGAACTGTAACCGATTCGCAAATATTATTCAAATATGTTTATTGTAATATCAATACTAGTTCAATTAATTGATGTTAACAGGTGTTCGGCTTGGAAAATAAAAGACGTCATATTTTAAGAAACGTTTATGTTCTCTGAAGGCACAACTGATATATTTTAGGGTCGCAGCACAATTATTGACAAGAGAAGGAAGTGCTCCCCGGGTATCGATTCGCCATAAAACCAAAAAGAAAATAGAGAAATTACGTTGATACTCGGCAACGTTAAAAAGAAATCGTGACACCTGCCAAATGTCAATAGCACCTGTCGATTTTTCCTGTCTTTGCATGTGCAAATGAATTAGTTTATTACCTGACGAAGTGAATTACCGTCTAAATTTGATGTATTCACCTTTAATGTAAACATTTTTTAATGCTTTTAGGTTTTGATTTTGTCCTGTGATAACAACCGATAAGCAGATGACACTCTTGAAATCTTTGGAATGCTGGAAAAAATAAAAATAAAATCGGTACCTTTGCTTTCCTTAGTGGGGCAGTATTTCATTGTCTGTTTAGTTGCTTCTGTAAAATTGTTTTGGTCTTTTTTCTGTTTGCAAAGATTTTCATATTAATAGATTTTCTTTTCGTATCATTTTCTTGTATTATTCTGTTTTCTTCATCTATCTATCTATCTATCTATCTATCTATCTATCTATCTATCTATCTATCTATCTATCTCAGTCTGTTCATATCTATCTATCTATCTATCTATCTATCTATCTATCTATCTATCTATCTATCTATCTATCTATCTATCTATCTTATCTATCTATCTATCTATCTATCTCATCCTATCATATCTATCTATCTATCTATCTATCTATCCTGTTCTTATCTATCTATCTATCTATCTATTTCTATCCTATCATATCTATCTATTTCGTCCTATTCATTATCTATCTATCTATCTATCTATCTATCTATCTATCTATCTATCTATCTATCTATCTCATCCTGTTCATTATCTATCTATCTATCTATCTATCTATCTATCTATCTATCTATCTATCTATCTCATCCTGTTCATTAACTATCTATCTATCTATCTATCTATCTATCTATCTATCTATCTCATCCTGTTCATTATCTATCTATCTATCTATCTATCTATCTATCTATCTATCTATCTATCTATCTATCTATCTCATCCTGTTCATTATCTATCTATCTATCTATCTATCTATCTATCTATCTATCTATCTATCTCATCCTGTTCATTATCTATCTATCTATCTATCTATCTATCTATCTATCTATCTATCTCATCCATTCATTATCTATCTATCTATCTATCTATCTATCTATCTATCTATCTATCTATCTATCTATCTCATTCATTCATTATCTATCTATCTATCTATCTATCTATCTATCTATCTATCTATCTATCTATCTATCTATCTCAGCTTGTTCATTATCTATCTATCTATCTATCTATCTATCTATCTATCTATCTATCTATCTATCTATCTATCTCATCCTGTTCATTATCTATCTATCTATCTATCTATCTATCTATCTATCTATCTATCTATCTATCTATCTCAGCTTGTTCATTATCTATCTATCTATCTATCTATCTATCTATCTATCTATCTATCTATCTATCTCTGTCTGTTTCTATCTATCTATCTATCTATCTATCTATCTATCTATCTATCTATCTATCTATCTATCATCCTGTTCATTATCTATCTATCTATCTATCTATCTATCTATCTATCTATCTATCTATCTATCTATCTATCTATCTATCTATCTCAGCTTGTTCATTATCTATCTATCTATCTATCTATCTATCTATCTATCTATCTATCTATCTATCTATCTCATCCTGTTCATTATCTATCTATCTATCTATCTATCTATCTATCTATCTATCTATCTATCTATCTATCTATCTCAGCTTGTTCATTATCTATCTATCTATCTATCTATCTATCTATCTATCTATCTATCTATCTAATCATCATTTCTCAAGCAAGGTAAAAAAACCCAGTACGATTCGGTTGTTTGCTGAGAGTAACGGAAACTGAGAAAACGACCATGTCGAGGTTAGAGAAAAAATGGACAGTTTTCAAAAAAAAAAAAATTCAACGATTTACTTTGTATTTCAATTCTTGAAGAATGTAGTTTGCAGCAAGCCAAGAAATCTTCTTAAACTTGAACTGTAATAGAAGGACCTGATAGCATAGAACTTACGGTAACATGTATCAATATCTGCCCTAAAACAGTGAGATTTACATGCCAAGCTAGTACTCTCGTAGAGGATAATTTATTAAAACAATTCTCATGAAAATATTTATTTGAAAAGGGGAAATTTAGCTGCGTTACGGAAGTGACTAACTTATTGAGGTTGGGATGCCAAACCAACACTAAAAAGAATTCTTAAAAACATTAGGCACTGAAACAAGGGCAGCAATATTATTTAATTCACAGACAAATGGTAAACTTACATCAGTGCAGAATAGATTCAAGGGAGAAAAAATCTTTAACACGCCAAAGTAACCCAGTGGTTCTAACAATAGATCTATTATTTGTCCCGATATTATTTTTCCAATTCTTATTGGCAGAAAATATTAAACCGAGAAGGCATAATGATTTACTCTCTTGTGGATTAGCATCAACTATAGTGATGGAAGACAAAAAAGGTTCCCTAAGTTGATTAACAGAGAGCAATTTCGTTTTGGAATTGTTTATAATTAAAAAGCCATTTCTTGCCCCATTTAACAACAGATTGCAGGTTATTTTAGGAATTCGCTACCAATTTTATTTTATCAATACTATCAGATTTCCCATTTTTTTAAAACTGAATTTACCTCAAGCAAGACACTAAAGCCACTAAGATACAAGGAGTTAGCGATTGTTGAATAACTAGAAAACAGAGGCATTATTAAGTATCGAGTACAGTAAAATAGCAATAAAGAAGATAGTAGATAACGATTTGATTTCTGAAAATCAAAGTTGGTTGAAAAGCATGTGGTTGTATGAATGAGAAGTGCGAGAAAATAAATTTCTGGCATAGGAATTACGGTTACATTTAGTCAATTCAACTGTAAAATAATAAGACATTTTGCCAATCTGTGTTTTGATTTAATCCTATAACGGGTGAAGCCGAATAAGCTTCAGGAACTGCTGCATATGAATGTTACAAGAAAAAATATCTTCGTAAAAAAAACTTTATATCTTCAATTCTTAGTACAGGCTTATTCGTTTCAGCAGTCAAATTTTATCTACTTCATACAGGCAGCTACCTTCCCAACTCACGTCTATAGTTGAAATGTAACACTTCGGCTGGTTCTTTTAAGTTTGGTACAGGGTTGTAATCGGAGTTCTTCTTATGCGTCGTCGCGTCGTCCTGCGGCCTCAGCCGAGATAGAACTCACTACACCCCTCCAGTATTCCCTGTGCATTTGGAACCCTGGCGCAGTTCATAATCTTGTCAAATAGCTGAATACTTGACGCTTCGCCAGGGCTACCAAGGATGTTTTTATTGTGACACCAACGCTGGATGGGTTGCCTTCTAGGCCCCATCCTATTATTTAACCTATAACTGGAGGGAAGTAACGGATTAATACCTTTCACAAGGGTACCAATGCTTAAGTGAATACAGGGCACTCAACTGGAATTCGGACTCGGCTCATCAATTTCTCTTTCCGAGCTGATATCCACTACTGCACCAAAGCGCACATCCGTCACTGAACGCTGGTATTCTCAAGCGGTCACCCATCTAAGTACTGACCAGAGTCAACGTTGCTTAACTTTGGTGATCGAGCGAGAACCGGTGTATTCAACCTGATATGCCGGCAGTCACGTAATGTCAGGCATCGAGGTCTGTTATCAACCGCAAATCTCTAAAACTGCTCCGCAACTTCTTTTGGTTACTTCGGGTCCTCGCTTATATGGATTTCAACTCAATACTAGAGTGGGGTACGACCGGTCTGAGAAAATCGGTGAATTACTTAATTCTAATAAAGGTCTCTTTCTTCTCTGTCTTTCGAAGATTACTTATCGTTTTTAATTCGAGGGTTTTCTTTTCCGTGATCAGCACTCACAGGCATTGATCTGCCCAAATAAACTCTTTCTTTCTTCATTGATATCTCACACTAATACGCTTCAAAGGCGTGTACTAATTCTCCACCTTCCTTAGTTTTCCACCTCTGCTCGCTACCAAACAGTCGTCATTCAACTGATTTGATTAGTCGGTCTCAGCTCGCATTTCCTTGCGGTCATTAATTAAATTCTTATTATTTCATAATTTCTCCTACGCAAGGAAAACTCTGGTCCTAGGTCAGAAACTTGCCAGATGTCACTCTCAATTTCTCATCGGGGTCATTAATCAAATTCATATTATTTCAAAACTTCTACGTAAGAAAAACTCTGGTTCCCGGTTAAAAACTTGCCAGATGTCTCTATCAATTTTTTTATCAAGGTCATTAATTACTTAACCCACCAAGAAATACTTATTTCCGACTCTGTTTATAGTGCAGTCTCGTTCGTTGTCAGCTTCTGCTAGTCACCAAAAGTTTTTATTTCAACTTTTCGCTTGTATAAAATCCTCTTTATCCGGTCGTGTGTATTGATAACTTGTACCAAAAACAAAATCATTAATCAATTGTCTATATTCGCCAGATGGCCTCTTTTGCACCCTGCCTCTTCGTGGGAACTTTCTTTAGGTTTTTGAGATATTGGCTTTTTCCAGCAAAACAGAAAATGCTTAATTCAGTTTATCTGTATGTCTTTTCTTCTATTTTTTAACCCTTTAGAGCCAAATAGTGTTACAAGCAGCTGGACTAGTAATATATTTAATATAGTCTTTATAGGCTTTAAAAATAACAAACCATTCTTTGCCCCAGATAACAACAGAAACCGATGATTTCAATTTATCGAACTGATCAAACTTCGTATCGAGGCAGGGGTAAATGGTTGTGTCATCAGCTTAGATAGCAAGTTGAAAGCTGGTATCATCAGGAAGACGGTTAATAAAAATATAAAAAAAGACAACGGTAGAGCATGTGGAGACATTTGTATTAGCACAGACAGATGTAGAGGATTTGTTGTCCAAGACATATGTTTCACAGTTTTGATGGAAAAAGACTGAATCAGTTGAAAAAGTCACCATAACTTGTCCAAGCCTGTTGAACACTTTCGTGATGTCCAGTACAATAGCCCGAGTTTCATAATTCTTGATTAAAATGTTATACTCTATGTTATACTCTATGTTATACTATATGTCTGCAGTTATCATTAGGAGTAATAGATGAGTTATCAGCATAGCTACTGGGGATAAGTAGGCTTGGAGATATAGTGTTGGGTAGGTATGTACAAAAAATCACTGCCGATTTTCGATACCTCAATTTAAATTTAATTTTTAAAAATAAAAACGTTTTCTTGAAGCTTTAATTTTAGCTTTAATTGAAAGCCAAGAGATTAAATTTACTAATTACCATAAGCAAAATACCCTGGTTTAGTTCAAACCGAAATTATATTGCTCGGAATCAAAAATTTCACTGCAAAAAAATTTTTTTTTAAATTTACCGCCATTATTGACGAATCGACAGATTATGTAAACAGTAGCTAAATTTCTGATTTAAAAATCTTGCAAAAAAAAAATATACCTCCTTGACACGTTATTTAAGTTGATTTTTATAATTGAAACCTTCCTTTATCTGATTTCAAACAAGTATTAAGTGCTTACTGACTTGATATTTACGAAATAAATCACTCTTTAAAAACAGTAGCCCTCTTGTCAGCGCTTATCTAGGCGATAAATTACGTGTTGACAAGTAGCAGGTGTGAATGACGTTTGGATGGCGGCCGTAAGTGACAAAAAAATCGTGTAGCTTAAAACGTAATATTTGGAAATTTAAATTTTTTTTTTATTTTTTAACTAAATAGTAAAATTAAAAATTTAATATAATATTTTCAGCAAGTATAACATTTTATAGAATTTTAGTTTAGATTTATAGCCAGACTATGCTTTCTTAATAAATAAAAATAAAATATGCTTTCTGAATAAATAAAAATAAAATATGCTTTCTGAATAAATAAAAATAACATGTGTTTTCTGAATAAATAAAAATATGCTTTCTGAATAAATAAAAATATGCTTTCTGAATGAATAAAAATTTAAATTTCTTTTAAAAGAAAGAATTAAATTAAAATAACCGAACTGTTATTTATTAATATTTTTCTGAAATATTAAATATTTTTATGTTTAGATATTACATATTTATCTTACATTATTAATATGCTTTCTGAAAAAATTAAATTTCTTTTAGAATAATTTTAATTTAAGAAAAAAAGAATTAAATTAGAATCAAAGTTTGGTTTGTTTAGTTTTCGATGTAAGGGGAATTCATCCAAAGACTTGTTAACTTCTAAAAACAATACGACCTCTACGGAAACTTGTTTCGATCCGTATGGAACACCGTACTTAATAAAAATTTCCAAAATTTAATTATTTTTAATTATTTTAAAAGTAAAATTGGTGAATGATTTTTATTAAACTTTTCAATTTTCGATAGGCAATGTGATAATCAATTCTTAAGTAAGAGGAAATTAAACAACGTTTTAATAAAAGGTTTTTAAAATATTTTTAACACTTTTATGAATTATTATAATAAAAAATTAAAAAATAAAAACAATTATTTCAAAATTTTATTAGTAAACGAAAGATTTTTTTTTCTTCAGAGTATAATGTCCTTAATAATTAATATTTATTCCAGCAATTAAAAGTTTATCAAATTAAATTATATCAGAGATTTATTGCATTTTTATTTTACTCTTCGGAGCAGATTTTCGGCCAGGTTGTCCACTTTAGAATAAAAAATATAGATGATTTATATGCCCCAATGAGTCCTGCATTTAACTAATAAAAAAAATTTATACAGATATTAAAATTTATTAAAATTTCATGGATTTACGTAGAGGGGGGGTAACAGAGTTAAAAAAAATATTTTCACCAAAAAATTTAAAAAAATAATAATTTCAAAAATAATTTCATTCATTTGTGAATGAGTACTGAAAGATTCATTCAAATCTGACTATTATTTGATTTTTGCGAGAATTTTGAAATTAATGTGTTTGTTACCGTGAAAAAAGTGGGTTGTATCAGCATTACCACGTAACCTATTGTAATAAAGGCGTAATTTTTTTTTTAGCCGCTAACTCAAATAAAACAACATTTTCTATCAAAATTTCGAAAATGTTAGCAGAGATTCAAAAAATTTAAAAAATAATTAAAAATTGCTTTGATCTTTCCTCTTAATAAAAATATAAATATTTTGATGGAAAAAGTTAGTTTTATTAAGTTTATGAACTTTTTTATTCATACTATGCTGTTTTTTAGCGATATTTTGTACGTACCTAGTGTTGGGGTTAGTTTCGTATAAATAGCAAAATATAGTGTTGGGTTTAGTTTCGTATAAATAGGAAGATATAGTGTTGGGGTTAGTTTCGTATAAATAGGAAAATATAGTGTTGGGGTTAGCTTCGTATAAATAGGAAAATATAGTGTTGGGGTTAGTTTCGTATAAATAGGAAGATATAGTGTTGGGGTTAGTTTCGTATAAATAGGAAAATATAGTGTTGGGGTTAGCTTCGTATAAATAGGAAAATATAGTGTTGGGGTTAGTTTCGTATAAATAGGAAGATATAGTGTTGGGGTTAGTTTTGTATAAATAGGAAGATATAGTGTTGGGGTTAGTTTCATATAAATAGGAAAATATAGTGTTGGGGATAGTTTCGTATAAATAGGAAGATATAGTGTTGGGGTTAGTTTCGTATAAATAGGAAAATATAGTGTTGGGTTTAGTTTCGTATAAATAGGAAGATATAGTGTTGGGGTTAGTTTCGTATAAATAGGAAAATATAGTGTTGGGTTTAGTTTCGTATAAATAGGAAGATATAGTGTTGGGGTTAGTTTTGTATAAATAGGAAGATATAGTGTTGGGGTTAGTTTCGTATAAATAGGAAGATATAGTGTTGGGGTTAGTTTCATATAAATAGGAATATAGTGTTGGGGTTAGTTTCATAAATAGGAAAACATATGTTGTAGTTAGTTTCGTATAAATAGGAAGATATAGTGTTGGGGTTAGTTTCGTATAAATAGGAAGATATAGTGTTGGGGTTAGTTTCGTATAAATAGGAAGATATAGTGTTGGGGTTAGTTTCGTATAACAGGAAGATATAGTGTTGCTAGTTTTGGTATAAATAGGAAAATATATGTTGGGGTTAGTTTCGGTGTATAAATAGGAAGATAGAACATGGGGTTAGTTTGCATAAATAGGAAGATATGAAAAGGGTATGTTAGTTTCTGTACAAATAGAAGATATATGTTGGGGTTAGTTGTATAAATAGGAAGATATAGTGTTGGGGTTAGTTTCGTATAAATAGGAAGATAAGAAAAGTTGTAAGGTTTCTACAAATAGGAAAATATAGTGTTGGGGTTAGTTTCGTATAAATAGGAAGATATATGTTAAATAATTTCTATAAATAGGCATAGTGTTGGGGTTAGTTTCGTATAAATAGGAAGATATAGTGTTGGGGTTAGTCTCGTATAAATAGGAAAATATAGTAAGTAACAGTCGTATAAATAGGAAAATATAGTGTTGGGGTTAGCTTCGTATAAATAGGAAGATATAGTGTTGGGGATAGTTTCGTATAAATAGGAAGATATAGTGTTGGGGTTTAGTTTCGTATAAATAGGAAGATATAGTGTTGGGGTTAGTTTCTGTATAAATAGGAAAATATAGTGTTGGGTTTAGTTGTATAAATAGGAAGATAGGTAATAAGGTTAGTTTGCATAAATAGGAAGATATGTGTTGGGGTTATTAATAAAGAGAAAAATATGTTAAATATTTCATAAATAGGAAAATATAGTGTTGGGGTTAGTTGTGTATAATAGGAAAACATAGGCAGCAAATAGTTTCGTATAAATAGGAAAATATAGTGTTGGGGTTAGTTTCTGTATAAATAGGAAGATATAGTGTTAACAGTTTCGTATAAATAGGAAGATATAGTGTTGGGGTTACTGTATAAATAGGAAGATATAGTGTTGGGGTTAGTTTCTGTATAAATAGGAAAGGATATAGTGTTGGGGTTAGTTTCTGTATAAATAGGAAAATGTATGCTGCTATTTCTATAAATAGGAAGATAAAGTGTTGGGGTTAGTTTCATAAATATAGGAAGATATAGTGTTGGGGTTAGTTTCTGTATAAATAGAAGATATAGTGTTAAAGTTAGTTTCTGTATAAATAGGAAGATATAGTGTTGGGGTTAGTTTCTGTATAAATAGAAGATATAGTTAGCATTGTATAAATAAAGATATAGTGTTGGGGTTAGTTTCGTATAAATAGGAAGATATAGTGTTGGGGTTAGTTTCGGTATAAATAGGAAAATATAGTGTTGTGCTTAGTTTTGTATAAATAGGAAAATATTGTGTTGGGTTAGTTTCTGTATAAATAGGAAAATATTGTGTTGGGGTTAGTTTCTATAAATAGGAAGATATAGTGTTGGGGTTAGCTTCTGTATAAATAGGAAGATATAGTGTTGGGGTTACTCTGTATAAATAGGGGAAGATATAGTGTTGGGGTTAGTTTCGTATAAATAGGAAAATATAGTGTTGGGGTTAGTTTCGTATAAATAGGAAGATATATGTTGGGGTTAGTTTCGTATAAATAGGAAGATATAGTGTTGGAAGTTAATTTTATAACAGGAAGATAGAGTGTTGGGGTTAGTTTCGTATAAATAGGAAGATATAGTGTTGGGGTTAGCTTCGTATAAATAGGAAGATATAGTTTTGGGGTTAGCTTCGTATAAATAGGAAGATATAGTGTTGGGGTTAGCTTCGTATAAATAGGAATATATAGTGTTGGGGTTAGTTTCGTATAAATAGGAATATATAGTGTTGGGGTTAGTTTCGTATAAATAGGAAGATATAGTGTTGGGGTTAGTTTCGTATAAATAGGAAGATATAGTGTTGGGGTTAGTTTCGTATAAATAGGAAGATATAGTGTTGGGGTTAGTTTCGTATAAATAGGAAGATATAGTGTTGGGGTTAGTTTCGTATAAATAGGAAGATATAGTGTTGGGGTTAGTTTCGTATAAATAGGAAGATATAGTGTTGGGGTTAGCTTCGTATAAATAGGAAGATATAGTGTTGGGGTTAGTTTCGTATAAATAGGAAGATATAGTGTTGGGGTTAGTTTCGTATAAATAGGAAAATATAGTGTTGGGGTTAGTTTCGTATAAATAGGAAAATATTGTGTTGGGGTTAGTTTCGTATAAATAGGAAAATATTGTGTTGGGGTTAGTTTCGTATAAATAGGAAGATATAGTGTTGGGGTTAGCTTCGTATAAATAGGAAGATATAGTGTTGGGGTTAGTTTCTGTATAAATAGGAAGATATAGTGTTGGGGTTAGTTTCGTATAAATAGGAAAATATAGTGTTGGGGTTAGTTTCGTATAAATAGGAAAATATTGTGTTGGGGTTAGTTTCGTATAAATAGGAAAATATTGTGTTGGGGTTAGTTTCGTATAAATAGGAAGATATAGTGTTGGGGTTAGCTTCGTATAAATAGGAAGATATAGTGTTGGGGTTAGTTTCGTATAAATAGGAAGATATAGTGTTGGGGTTAGTTTCGTATAAATAGGAAAATATAGTGTTGGGGTTAGTTTCGTATAAATAGGAAGATATAGTGTTGGGGTTAGTTTCGTATAAATAGGAAGATATAGTGTTGGGGTTAGTTTCGTATAAATAGGAAGATAGAGTGTTGGGGTTAGTTTCGTATAAATAGGAAGATATAGTGTTGGGGTTAGCTTCGTATAAATAGGAAGATATAGTTTTGGGGTTAGCTTCGTATAAATAGGAAGATATAGTGTTGGGGTTAGCTTCGTATAAATAGGAATATATAGTGTTGGGGTTAGTTTCGTATAAATAGGAATATATAGTGTTGGGGTTAGTTTCGTATAAATAGGAAGATATAGTGTTGGGGTTAGTTTCGTATAAATAGGAAGATATAGTGTTGGGGTTAGTTTCGTATAAATAGGAAGATATAGTGTTGGGGTTAGTTTCGTATAAATAGGAAAATATAGTGTTGGGGTTAGTTTCGTATAAATAGGAAAATATAGTGTTGGGGTTAGTTTCGTATAAATAGGAAGATATAGTGTTGGGGTTAGTTTCGTATAAATAGGAAGATATAGTGTTGGGGTTAGTTTCGTATAAATAGGAAGATATAGTGTTGGGGTTAGTTTCGTATAAATAGGAAGATATAGTGTTGGGGTTAGTTTCGTATAAATAGGAAGATATAGTGTTGGGGTTAGTTTCGTATAAATAGGAAGATATAGTGTTGGGGTTAGTTTCGTATAAATAGGAAAATATAGTGTTGGGGTTAGTTTCGTATAAATAGGAAGATATAGTGTTGGGGTTAGTTTCGTATAAATAGGAAGATATAGTGTTGGGGTTAGTTTCGTATAAATAGGAAAATATAGTGTTGGGGTTAGCTTCGTATAAATAGGAAGATATAGTGTTGTGGTTAGTTTCGTATAAATAGGAAGATATAGTGTTGGGGTTAGTTTCGTATAAATAGGAAAATATAGTGTTGGGGTTAGTTTCGTATAAATAGGAAAATATTGTGTTGGGGTTAGTTTCGTATAAATAGGAAGATATAGTGTTGGGGTTAGTTTCGTATAAATAGGAAGATATAGTGTTGGGGTTAGTTTCGTATAAATAGGAAGATATAGTGTTGGGGTTAGTTTCGTTTAAATAGGAAGATAGAGTGTTGGGGTTAGTTTCGTATAAATAGGAAGATAGAGTGTTGGGGTTAGTTTCGTATAAATAGGAAGATATAGTGTTGGGGTTAGTTTCGTATAAATAGGAAGATATAGTGTTGGGGTTAGTTTCGTATAAATAGGAAAATATAGTGTTGGGGTTAGTTTCGTATAAATAGCAAGATAGAGTGTTGGGGTTAGTTTCGTATAAATAGGAAAATATAGTGTTGGGGTTAGTTTCGTATAAATAGGAAGATATAGTGTTGGGGTTAGTTTCGTATAAATAGGAAGATATAGTGTTGGGGTTAGCTTCGTATAAATAGGAAGATATAGTGTTGGGGTTAGTTTCGTATAAATAGGAAAATATAGTGTTGGGGTTAGTTTCGTATAAATAGGAAAATATAGTGTTGGGGTCAGTTTCGTATAAATAGGAAGATCTAAAATGGCCATTCACGAAAACCTGTATTGCGTAATTTGAAAAACAAAAAACAAAACAGGTTGAATCAAATAAAAGAAAGTTCAGTCAGAAACACCATGATTCTTTAACAGAAGCACTATAAGCATGTTTTATCCTTCTTACCTAATGTTTGCCAGATTCTTTGGCTAATAGCAATTAATATTTCGGTAGTTGACCTAGAGAAACAACAGACATATTGTATGTCTGACAGAAGGTCAATAGTTTCGAATTTCTTAAAAGCATTAAATACAGAAAAAGGATTTCAATCAAGCTGGAAAGCAGGGATATCTCTCATATATGGCGTATGTTATACATTGTATATAACACGCTAAAAGTCTGCCTTCTCCTACCGAGCGCCCATAGCTCAGTGGTAGAGTCGCCGACTGATGTCTAATCAGTTGGGTTTCAATCTTGGCTCAAATACAATAGAATGACTTACCGTACTGATGAGCTGCAAAAGAGATCAGTCTGCGAGTGACTACGTATATATATATATATATATATATATACATGTTACGGAAATTAACGAATTTTAACGAAACTTGGTTATAAGCAACCGACAATTTGTAATGAATTATTTTGAACATTATTTTTACCGATACTCGTATTTAAGTAGATATTCTGTTTTTAATTAAACAGTATTTTATATTTATATCTACCGGCCTGTGATGATATGAGTTGTCCCCCTTAGACAGGCCCTCTCCAATAAAAAGAATAAAAAGATAGGGACTTCCTTTTCCCCTAAAAGATTCCTGAATAAACGGCCCAGCTACATGGCTGTGTTTAATCCAGCTCCCGTGTTCTGTGTTTTCGGTATCTTTATAAAAGACAACTACATACATTATTAAATGGTGGCAGCTGTAAAACCAACAATGGAACACGCAACAAGACTATAAACTGACACAAGAAGAAATTTATTAATGAGAGCCCAAAAAAAAAAAAACAAAAAAAAAAAAAACAAGAACGCACATGTGCACACTAGAAGACGCCATCTTGGATGTTCCTGAGAAAACCGTAAGTTGTCGAATTCATTCTCTCATTCTCTTTCACTCCCGTATATTGTTGCAAAATGACGTCCAGTCACTCAATGGAACCGCACATGCACTGGGAAACAAATAATTTGGTGGAATCCTTCAAATTTTTTAAGCAGCAATGCGAGTTATTTTTCTCCGTAAGAGCCATTGAGGAAAGTAAACAAGTGGACCACATTCTGCTGCTGGCAGGCATGGAGGGCCTGAGAAGATACAACTCGTGGTTATTCGCCAACGAAGCGGACAAACGAAATCCGGCGGTGATTTGGAAAAAATTCTTAGAACAAATAGAGCCCCAAACTAATTTCCGAATTGCCCGCTTCACCCTACAAAAATACGCACAGTCCGACACTGAGAGTATCGATGACTTTCTCGCAAGGTGCAGGCTTCAGGCGCAGAAATGCAAGTTCAGAGACGAGCTCGAACTTGAGGAAAGAATTACCGAACAAATAATTATAGGAACCCGTTTCCCAGAATTACAAAATAAACTACTGAGCAGGAACGAGCCCGTACCACTGCCAGATGTGCTCAACACGTGTAGAAGCTATGAAGCTTCAATCAGCCATATGGAGAAGATGAATGAGCTAAAAAAAGAGGAAAGCCACATAAGCGCCATAAAACACAAGACTGTAAGTTTCGACGTCTGTGGTAGATGTGGTCGTCAACACAAGCCAGGGAATTGTCCTGCACGAGGCAGTACTTGTTCTGCATGTGGTCGGAAGAACCATTGGGCCAAAGTGTGTCAGACACAGACATACAGAAAGAACACGAACAGGCAGCAAACCAAGCGCAAAAAAGCTGAAACAGCACGGGACACAGGAAGAAGCCAACAGAGCTGCATTAATGTTCAAAATGAAATAGAGATCGCAAGTGATTTCGAGAGTATGGCATTTTATTCAGTGCATGAGCACGAAGAAAAAACACCTGAAACAGAAGCCTTCGCGAATCTCGACGTTGCACTCCCAAACAGGCAAGGCACAGACCGGCTAAAAATCAAAATAGACACCGGAGCTGAAGGAAACGCCCTCCCATTACGTACATTCCGTCAAATGTTCCCCAAATGTGTGGACCAAAACGGACATCCACGTCCTGGAACGACGCAAGAAGAAACAGCTGTTCTAACAGCTTACAACGGCTCCAAGATCCCACAGCACGGATCCATCGTAATAAAATGCGCTTACAAGGGTCTATGGCGACACATAAAATTTTATGTGGTGACATCAAATGGACCTGCCATAATTGGACTACTCTCACTCAGAAGCCTAAAATTAGTAAGCCTCCACTGCACCACCAGAGAAATAAAAGATCCGATTGAATCGATCAAGGATTTAAAAAAGGTTTATCCCGACCAGTTTGACCGCGTAGGACACTTCAAGGGCGACTATCACATAGTACTAAAACCCGACAATCACCCAGTGATCCATGCACCCAGGAAGTGCCCCATCCACCTAAGAGACGAGATAGAAAAGGAACTCAAGTCCATGGAATCCCAAGGCATCATCCGAAAGGTGACAGAACCAACCGAATGGGTCAGCAGTATAGTTTACGTTCGAAAAAAGAACGGAAAACTTCGCCTCTGCCTGGACCCCAAAGACCTCAACCGAGCCATCATGAGATGCCACTACAAAACCCCTACGATGGAGGAGCTAACGCACAAGCTATCGGGTGCTCAATATTTTTCAAAACTGGATGCCAAAAATGGATATTGGTCCATACCGCTTGATACTGAATCCCAACGACTAACAACGTTTCACTCACCATTTGGAAGATTCTGCTTTCAAAGAATGCCATTTGGGCTAGTGATGTCCCAAGACGTATTCATTCAGAGAATGGACATGATACTGGAAAAATGCCCAGGGACAATCGGCCTAATAGATGACGTCATTGTCTATGGGAAGACCAAGGAGGAACATGATCTCAACCTCCGCAAGCTTATGAAGGTGGCGCAAACCGAAGGATTGTGCTTCAATAGTGAAAAATGCGAAATTGACAAGAAACGCATAGCCTTCTTTGGAGCCATATACGACAAAGATGGTATCAAACCCGATCCGAACAAAGTAGAGGCAATAAAACAACTACCCAGCCCCACCAATGTAACAGAACTACAAAAGGTGTTAGGCATAATCACCTACTTAGCGCCCTTCATTCCGCATTTATCTGATTTGACGGCACCCATGAGGGATCTTCTCAAGAAAGAATCAGAATATCAATGGACAGCCAGTCACCAGAAAGCACTGCAGAAAATAAAGGATCTGATATGCCAGGAAATGTCTCTCGCATATTTCAACCCATCAAAGGAAACAAGCCTGCAGGTGGACGCCTCCAAAAAAGGATTAGGCGCAGTACTCATGCAGGAGGGAAAACCAATCGCCTTTGCGTCGAAAGCACTCACAGAGACAGAACAAAGATATGCGAACATAGAGAGAGAGCTGCTAGCTGTCGTCTTTGGCTGTGAGCGATTTAAAACCTACTTATATGGATATCAATTCAAGGTAGAAAGTGACCACAAGCCATTAGAGATGATCAGTTTAAAAAACCTAATCTCAGCCCCCCTCGTTTGCAACGCATGCTTCTACGCCTGCAGGAGTATGACCTGAGCATCACATATCGTCCAGGCAAGGAGATGACCCTGGCAGATGGATTCTCCCGAAGAGATCAACCTCAATATAAGAGTGGATTTCGTTCAGTTTTCCACTGAAAAATTAGCACAGATCAAGCACGCAACCACAGCTGACTCCATCCTCTGTGAACTCAGAGAAACCATTCTACAAGGTTGGCCTAACACTTCCCGAGAAGTCAACAAAAATTTGCGGCCATATTGGTCCTACCGGGATGAGCTCTCCATTGAAAATGGCATAATACTCAAAGGTGACAGAATTCTGATCCCTACATCAATGCAACCAGAGATATTGGAAAAGATACACTATGGGCACCAGGGGCGCGAAAAATGCAAACTGAGAGCCAGAACATGTGTTTTCTGGAGCGGCATCAATAATGACATTGACAGAATAACACAGAAATGCACCATATGCCAAGAGCTGCAAAAATCTCAAACCGCAGAAACCCTCATGCCACACGAGATCCCTGTGCGACCATGGCAAATCCTAGCGACTGACATTTTCAACCTCAATGGAGTTAATTACCTTCTAATTGTGGATTACTATTCGAAGTACCCCTTCATCCGCAAACTCAAAGAATTCTCTAGCAAGGAAGTTATCGGTTTTATCAAGCAAATATTTGCTGAGCAAGGAGTCCCAGAAAGGCTTATCAGCGATAACGGTTCTCATTATAACTCCCAGCATTTCAAAGACTTCGTAAGAGCATGGGACTTTGAGCACATCACCTCCTCTCCCAGATACCCACAATCCAACGGCATGGCAGAACGCTGTGTTCAGACCGTCAAAGCGGCTATGAAAAAAGCCATGCTAAGCAACCGGGACATAAACATGAGCCTGTTGTGTCTCCGATCCACCCCAATAGACCACATTATTCCATCCCCGGGAGAAATGCTGTTCAATCGCAAACTAGTCAGCAACCTCCCCGCCAAATGCACCAACCAAAACGTCCGGAGGAAGGAAATCCAGAATCAACTACTCCAAAGACAGTTGTCACAGAAAAGGCACCATGACATACACGCCAAGGACCTCCCTGATCTTAGCACAAGACAACAAGTGCGCATTCAAGACCAAGACTCAAGAAGATGGACCCCAGCCATCGTCAAACAGGCCTGTGCTGAACCGCGTTCATACATCGTCGAAATGCCGTCAGGGCAGAGTCTCCGCAGAAACCGCAGGCACCTCAAGGAAGTTGCCCACACACCCAACACCACATCAATACCAGACGTGCACCCTGAGGAAACTCCCAGCACCAACATAAGCATCTGCGCACCGCCTATGGAAGCGCAGAGCCCTGCACATGCAACACAAACCAATACGAGTAGGCTAGAAACTACTACAAAATCAGGTCGTGTTATCAAACCACCCAAAAGATACGACTTGTAAGAAACTGTTAGAAAAAACTCCTTATGGTAAAAGAGGGATGTGAAGATATGAGTTGTCCCCCTTAGACAGGCCCTCTCCAATAAAAAGAATAAAAAGATAGGGACTTCCTTTTCCCCTAAAAGATTCCTGAATAAACGGCCCAGCTACATGGCTGTGTTTAATCCAGCTCCCGTGTTCTGTGCTTTCTGTATCGTTATAAAAGACAACAACATACATTATTAAACGGCCTGATTATTTTACGATATAAATATAAAATACTGTTTAATTAAAAACAGAATATCTACTTAAATACGAGTATCGGTAAAAATAATGTTCAAAATAATTCATATATATATATATATATATATATATATATATATATATATATATATATATAAATTGTTTAATTTGTTTTTGGTCATAATAAAATTAGACCAGTGCCTATTTGTATTAAAAAGTGTTCAATACAATTATATTGTAACACCGTTTACGTCAGCGTTCTTAAAAAAATAAATAAACAGATATAAACGTACTCGGCCTTTCTTCTGATGAAAGGCCGAGGCCGGTCTGAAATATCAAATATATATATATAATAATATATAAATATATATTATTATAAATATATAATAATAAAAATAAACAAATACTGTAAAAAAAAACAAACAAATATTTTTAACCTTACAACTTTTTAGTAGTTTTTCCGATATATATATATATATATATATATATATATATATTCAGCGTCCGGAGGTAAGGATAGCTCAGCACGTGTCGAGTAGAATCCGCAGTCATGAACCAATAAACTCTGAGCAGTCGCAGACTCAGTTATCGGCTAATATCTACTAAATTCAATCGACTGCAGGGCACATTATTCCCCGAATTTCGTCTCTGTCTGGCATATGGCTAGGACGAGACTCCATCTGAACATTCTAGAGTCTCTGATTATCAACATACAACGTCCTGTCCTATGCAAACAGAGAGAATTGAAATTCAAATTAGAACTCTGGGGAAACTATCACCCAACATATGTATTTTTTTTTAAATCCTGTGTTTTAACCTCAGACGTTGTTCAAAGTTTTTTCTAGAGATCTTCTTTGTTTTAATTACCGATGATTTGTTTTTGAAGACGTGTCAGCCGAAAGGCGTCTTAAAATTCCCCTCTGATTTTAATTTTCCCTAGAATTCTTTCAACGAAGAGAAAAATAACCTGGAGGAGATAATTCACTGCCAGAGACTGAAAAGTTAACATTAATTTCTTCTTCTTTGTGTGCCGTGTCCTTTCAGGACATAGGAGATCACGGATTTTCACTATTAATATTTCCCATCTTGGTATCTCTCTCAAAACCCACTCTGTCATCCATTTGTTCAAGCCCATCAAGTATGTCTCGTGTTGCTTCCCCATTTTCTATCTTTCCTTCTATCTGTCCTGTGAGTATTACGCTCTCCAGGTCTTTCTTCCTCATTACGTGTACCAAAAAAATCAGTTGTCTTTTCCTTATGTCAAGTATAAGTTTCCTTTCCGTTGGCATTCTCTCCAAAACATCGTCGTTTCTCACTTGCTCGGTTCATGGTATCCTCAGCATCCTTCTGTAGAACCACACTTCTGTTGCTTCAAGTATTTCATTCAACTTTGAGTAGATTCTTCAGCATATGCTGCAATATAGGAGGACAAATATCACATAACAGTTCAGTCAGTCAAGTGCCATACGTGATACACGCTTTGGGCGATCATGTCTCAATAGAGACATGACTGACTGAGCAAAAGATTATCCCGCAGTAGATTGCCATTGCTTTCTGCGGTAGACTGTTTGCCAGCCAAAGTTATAAAACTCAATCTGTCCTATTATTTGACTCATAGCTAGAGGGGGAAGAGATGGATTATGTCATTAAGTAGCAATTAGTGGGGGATCGGTTTATTACTTCATAACAATAGAAAATTGATCCTCCACTTTATGCCTAGTAGACGCCTTAATCATATGTTCAGCTATTATATTCAGTCAGTCATTTAAGTGCCATACGTGATACACACTTTAGGCGATCATGTCTCGAAACAGACATGTCTGACTGGGCAGAAGATTATCCCGCAGTAGGTTGGTATTGCTTTCTACGGTAGACTGGTTGCCAGCCAAGACTATTGAACCCAATCTGTCCTATTATTTAACCCATAACTGGAGGGAAGAGACGGATTAATACCTTTATCAAGGGTATTTGCGCGCAAGTGAATGCGAGGAATTCAACTGGAATTCGAACTCGGCTTCCCGATTTCTTGTTCCGAGTTGATATCCACTGCACCACGACGCACAACCTGTATTCTTTTTTTTCCAACGAAATCGTCCTGACTGTTAATACTCTGCTTAGACTTTGAAATGTGAGTTTGGGCATTCCAGTTTGCATTCGGATTTCAATGTTGCACTTTCCATCTTCTGTTAAGAATGCTTCCTAGGTATTTAAATTTCCTTATTGCTTGATTTTTGGGTCCCCAAGTGTGTAGTTGGCATTTTAGAGACCTGTTTTTGCTGATTACTATGAATTCCGTTTTCTTGAAGCTTATTTTTAGCTCTGTATTATATGTGTCACTTATTTTTTTTTTTAGATTGTATTTGGATAAATCCTAGGAAGACTTAGAAGTCTTCCCAGGATTCATCATTCTCTCAGAATTGTTTCGCTGTATAGATCGAATAGATTCAGTGAAAAGACACATTCTTGTCTTACACCCTTTTTTATTTTCGTATATGGGCTGAATTTATCTCCTGTCCATGTGCAGGCTGTTTGTTCACAGTGTAGATTCTTGATATCTTTAATGTCTTTCCCGGATATGTTTAAGTTTTCGTACATCTCTAGCAAGTCATTGTAGCGTATTTGTCGGACGCCTTAAGAAAGTTGGAGAAAGTTTTTAAAAGATTCTACAAAACAAAATTGGTTTGACTTTTAACGATAAATTGAAGAGCCGATTTCGAATTCCAGTGGAATTTGTTGCATTCTCTTACGGGCAAATACCCTTCGGAAAGATATTAATCCGTCTCTTCTCTCCAGCTATGGGTTAACTAACACGACAGATTGGGTTCTATAGCCTCGATTGGAAACCATTCTACCGCATAAACAATAACTACTGCATGGAAATATTCTGCCCAGTCAGTGATGTCTCTTTGGAGACATGATCGCCGATGCGTGTATCACGTATGGCACTTAACTAACCACTAATGTTGGTGAAAGGAAAGTTTCTGATTATTTGCTGAATGATTTACTCTCATTAATACAATTACGATGTATTATTTATAATTATTGAAGACGTTTTCACTTTTAAATTCTTATGACAGTCACTAGAACGCCAAAATAATTGCCACCCTCTATCAATTAAGGCAGAGTGTGCTCCGAAATAGGGTCACACACACACACACACACACACACACACACACACACACACACACACACACACACACACACACACACATGTATAGTGGAACATCCTGCCATTCCCGTGAATAGAATGCTCTACTTTATAAAAGACGGTAACGAGAGGTAAGACAAGGGAAAGCTCTTAGGCATTCGCCTGACTGCTCTATGACACTGTCAGCTCTCTGCTTCCGAGCAGAGAGCACAAACCCAGTCGTGGTTCCGCCGAAGGGTAGAATCACGACTGGGGAAAAATAGACAGAGATTTTTTGGCCCGGCTATATGGCTGGGAATACCCACTATAAAATGACCATGTGTCACATCCGGCCTTGCGTGGGAAGGCTAGTAAATACAGAAAGCTCTTAGGCATTCGCCTGACTGCTCTATGACACTGTCAGCTCTCTGCTTCCGAGCAGAGAGCACAAACCCAGTCGTGGTTCCGCCGAAGGGTAGAATCACGACTGGGGAAAAATAGACAGAGATTTTTTGGCCCGGCTATATGGCCGGGAATGCCCACTATAAAATGAACATGTGTCACATCCGGCCTTGCGTGGGAAGGCTAGTAAATACAGAAAGCTCTTAGGCATTCGCCTGGCTGCTCTATGACACTGTCAGCTCTCTGCTTCCGAGCAGAGAGCACAAACCCAGTCGTGGTTCCGCCGAAGGGTAGAACCACGACTGGGGAAAAATAGACAGAGATTTTTTGGCCCGGCTATATGGCCGGGAATGCCTACGATAAAATGACCATGTGTCACATCTGGCCTTGCGTGGGAAGGCTAGTAAATACAAAAGCTCTTAGGCATTCCGCATGACTGCTCTATGACACTGTCAGCACTCTGCTTCCGAGCAGAGAGCACAAACCCAGTCGTGGTTCCGCTGAAGGGTAGATCCACGACTGGGGAAAATTGACAGAGATTTTTTGGCCCAGCTATATGGCCGGGAATGCCCACTATAAAATGACCATGTGTCACATCCGGCCTTGCGTGGGAAGGCTAGTAAATACAGAAAGCTCTTAGGCATTCGCCTGACTATTCTATGACACTGTCAGCTCTCTGCTTCCGAGCAGAGAGCACAAACTCAGTCGTGGTTCCGCCGAAGGGTAGATTCACGACTGGGGAAAAATCGACAGACATTTTTTGGCCCGGCTATATGGCCGGGAATACCCACTATAAAATGACCATGTGTCACATCTGGCCTTGCGGGGGAAGTCTAGTAAATACAGAAAGGTCTTAGGCAAAGGCATTCACTATTCGATAGTCGATTCTGCTCCAACCCGTGGCTTGCTAATCGGTGTATTATTGTTAATTGTACCTTAGTACAATAAATCTTTATTTTTATTCCTGGTGTGGAGTTCCATTCTTCAACTGATCTTTTCATACTGTATTCCTTTTCGGGATATATCAGTATATATATATATATATATATATATATATATATATATTGAATACGTTTAGAAAATTTAAATTTTCCAAAATTGGATGGCCATGTGGACGAGTGAATTTAATATCTATATCATCAGCGAGACCAAACCGTTATGCGAAAATAAAATTATTTGAAATTTATTTCCCAAAATATGTTGATCTCGTTTGCTTTCAGTTCATATTTGTTGTTACAAGAAGTTGTGTTGGTCTCTTGTTGATCTGCGACCCACGCATAATAACCATATGGGTTGGAATCTGGGACGCTAGGGGGCCAGATGTAAGAGGTGATGTGTTAGCTGAGTTCTATTGCTGGTGTGGCATGGAGCACACACCTGTTTCTAGACATAGGATCTTTCAGCAGTCACACTCTTGACCCAGGACAGCATTACCATGTCAAAGTATTTGATGCAGGCATCAGTGTTGAGTCTGTGGCCCACACTAACACAGTCGGCAGTTCTCTTAGAACGACACAAGTGAGTTTTCTAAGTTGTGGTACCTCTATAATTACAATGAGACTCACTCAACTCTACGGCATGCCCAGAAAGACATTAAACCGTCCCCAAAACATTGAAATGTTCGTATTGGTGCATCCGGTGTGATAAGCAAGCAATACAACATAACGTTTCAAAATTTCTTGAGAAGTGAATTGCGTCATTGTGCTCTTTTTTCGCAGGCGTTGCCCAACTGAACTTAATGTACTATACAGTCTGTTCATAAATATCTATCTATCTATCTATCTATTTATCTATCTACAGTCAATTTGTTTATATTTAAATCAATCAATCAATTAATCAATCAATCTGTCATTCTGCTATCTGTGCTACTTTCTTATATTGGCCTTTTCATTAAACACACGCCCCGAATATATATATATATATATATATATATATATATATATATATGGCGGCGGTAAAAATATATGTCTGTTCATATCTATCTATCTATCTATCTATCTATCTATCTATGTCTGTGTATATCTATCTATCTATCTATCTATCTATCTATCTATCTATCTATCTATCTATCTATCTATGTCTGTGTATATCTATCTATCTATCTATCTATCTATCTATCTATCTATCTACAGTCAATTCATATATAAATCAATCAATTAATCAATTTACCTGTCTTTCTGCTATCTGTGCTGCCTTCTTACATTCACCTTTTCATTAAACACACACCTATATATATATAGACGGTAAAGATCCAGGATCCATTAGTATAATCCGGGATAAGGTTGGTAAATAATCTAGGCGGGTCCTAGTAATGTCGGTAAAATATTAAAACTGATCTACTAGAGAGCTCTAAGCAAACCAATTCAATTTACAGAGCGGATATTTCTTAAGTATAAATTACAATATAAATAAGTATAAATTACAATAATTATCCTATTCCCTAATTAGTTCCAATGATTTTTTGAAACATTTGTCCAAGCAGTTATTTCCCCTCACCTACTACCATTAACTCAAGGGTCAGGCCACATACCTCCCACTATCAAGGAGAAATTACTACTAGAATATTTCCCTCAGTCAGTCAGTTTAGGTGCCATACGTGATACACGCTTGGGCGATCATGTCTCAAAAGAGACATGACTGACTGGTCAGAACATTATCCCGCAGTAGGTTGCCATTGCTTTCTGCGGTAGACTGGTTGCCGACCAAGGCTATAGAACCCAATCTGTCCTGCTATTTAACCCATAACTGGAAGGAAGAGATGGATAAATACCTTTCCCAAGGGTATTTGCGCGTAAGTGAATACAATGGATTCAGCTGGAATTTGAACTCGGCTCCCCGGTTTCTCGGTTTCTCGTTCCGAGCCGATATCCACTGTACCACAGCCAAACCCAAATAAAACGAATACATTCCAGCCCCTTTCTTTACCTAAGCTAACCTCTGGGTCTATAATTTTTCCTCATTCTCTGTTTTTAAGGGATCGAAGAGTGCATGCCTTAAAATGACGTGTTGAAAATGGCTATTTTCCCACTAAGTTTTATCTGAATTTACAGATATATATATATATATATATATATATATATTGTCATCCGCAGATAGATCTGTTTCGCCGTATCACAGCTCATCAGTACGGTTAGATTCCGATTTCTTTTTTACCCAGGATTGAAACCCAACCGAAATGGCATCAGTCGGCGACTCTACCCCTGGGGTATGGGCGTTCTGTGGAAGTAGGCAGACTTTTTAGCGCATATCATTATACGCGCCCAATTGCTAGATATATTCTTCTTTAACACATTGAGAATTGCTTCATTTATAATTAACTCATTAATAACATTACGGCTATTTGTGTGAATTAATTATAAACTAGTTGTTCTCTGGTTGAGATAAAAAAAATGACGCACTGTAGATTATTTCCGAAGAAACTTTTCTGCAATTCGATATTTGATATTGGGAAAGTGTGAAACATAATCAATTAAAAAGGTTTTATTAACAAAATTCGAAATGTTTCTTTATCTTATAGCTGCCTTTTATAACAATATTATAACCTTATTTTGTCCTCAAAGCTCAAATTACATACAAGCGAGCATATTCAGATGTTATTCTTATTCGTATCTTTAGAACAAGACAGCTTGCACAGCCTTGGCGTTTAAAGGTTTTTTTACAACAGAAAATAAAAATGGCAAGATCAAATTCTTGTCTCTTTTCTTGCATTCATTTTCACACCAAAGCTCTTAGTAGCAATATAAATCCATCTCCTTCCCTTTACACACAAACCAGATATCTGTTCAATTCCAAAATATATCTTATGGTAACCATTCGAAAAGATAGCAACCGCAAACCTCTCCAGTATATTTCCCAAGAAAACATATAAATTCACAGATAATAAAATAATATTTCTCTGTAAATTCATGATTACTTACACCCTGGAGACATTGTTTATTAATAGGATATATCATGCAGTAAACACTGTAAAATGTTATCAGCAGAAGCAAATGAGATCATCATATGAATTATATTTTTTTATCTTTTAGATAAAACCATTTACAGATGATTGCTAATAACGTTTTTTATAATTGGGAAAAGCGAGAAAAAACTCAGAAACAAGGAAACAGTTTTTGATGAGGAACTGGAGTTGATTTATGCAAGAAATTATCAAAAACAAGCAAGGAATGGTTCGAAAACTCGGATATTTTGCAAGAGGCAGAGATATCGGATTGAGGAAACGAGTGAACGAGTTCGAAATCCAATTGGGTTCATTACATTCCCTTACTTAAAAATACTCACGAGAAAAGTATATTAATCTCTTTTAGTCCTAGCTAGTGGTAAATAGCAGGGTAGACTGGATCCTATAACCTTAGCTAGTAACTGGTCTTGGAGAAAGGAAATTCTGATATTAAAACCCCTCAACTATGGAACTATGGGCTAAGTAGTCTCACTAAACACGCAACTGGCCAAGTAAAGTGAGTACGGCTGCAATCTTTGAGATATGATAATTCGAGAAGGAATTTCCCCAACAGGACTGAGTATGCCCTTAATTTATATTGTTAATCTTTCGCTTGATTACCTAAAAGAAGGGGGGGGACTCTAGACGCTTTTTGGAGAAAGCGTTCCGTCAACCAGTGAGATAATTAAACCAATCCATTTGTTAATTTCGTACTTTTTGAATCTTTCATCATTTTCCGACCCCCACCCTTTATAAGATCCCCTTTTATTGCTTACTGAGACAATTCCGACCTACCTGATTATTAACATCCTCTTGTATTATGTACTAACAGTACAGAGTACTAATGAACTGTTACATAGTAGCAAACGCTTACGGCTTATCACGTTGAATACACCGGTTCTCGCTCGATCACCAAAGTTAAGCAACGTTGAGCCTGGTCAGTACTTAGATGGGTGATCACTTGGAAATGCCAGGTGCTGTAAGCGTATAGTGACGGATGTGCGTTGTGGTGCAGTGGATATCGGCTCGGAAATAGAAATCGGTGAGCCGAGTTCGAATTCCAGTTGAATACCCTGCATTCACCTAAGCATGAGTTAAATAACAAGAGTAGGACTTGGGGAGCCTGCCCTTAAAAAAACGAATATTGATACTCGAAAAGAAAAAAAGTATTACTAGACACAAAAACTTACATAAAAACAACAATAAATTGTTGAAAGAAAAAAGGTATTACCAACAATAAATAAATAAATAGTTGGCAATAAATGAACCGCCGAGATTGATTTGCCATAAAACAACCTACCAACAAACATAGTAGCAATCTTCATATATGGCAGTAAAGGCTAAAGAGTCACATCAAATATGAAGAAACAAGTTCAAGTGACAGAAAACGGTTCTACAGAAGACACTTAGAATACCATTAAAAGAATAAGTGAGAATTGTTTTATAGAATATAAAAACAAAATGAACCTTTCTGCTTCAAATCGGTAAGAGACAACTGAAATTTCTAGAACATATAACGAGGAAAAAGGGTTGAACAATTTTATACTTACCGGACTGTTTGTCTAAAAGTAGGACATAACTTACCTAGAGTGTCTGAGTAAATGGTGGGCGGAATAGATTTAAGAGAGATAAAAAAGACAAAATTTATAAGTTGTCTTAAAAATCAGGACATTGTAGGAAAGCCCTGTCTACCCACATCTTGAAGGGACAGTGAACGTAGAAGATGTTTAAGGTCCAAAATTTTAAGAGAGAAAAGGAAGATTGATTTAAAGATTTTGAGGACCCTAGAAGTTATGCCTGGATTTGAAATCGGAGGCAACAATTTAAACAACCTAAGGTACGCAGATGATACAGTGATGATAGCACACACAGAAAGGAAACTACAAGACCTCCTACAGAAGGTAGCAGAAGAAAGTAACAAGAAAGGACTAGAAATAAACTGCACGTAACCGAATGCATGGTCATCAGAAAAAGGGCAGCCCAGAATGCCAAATACAGGTCGGGGATACCAGAATGAAGTAGTTAAAAAAATGTAAATACCTGGGAAGCGTTAAAACAGAAGACGGAAAGTGCGACACCGAGATCCGAAGGTGAATTGGCATGGCGAAGGAAGCATTCCAGAAGTTGAGTAAAGTATTAAGAAACAGGACAATTTCGCTAGAAACTAGGAAGAGACTAATGGATTGCTACGTGCTGTCCGTCTTTCAGTAAAGTATTAAGAAACAGGACAATTTCGCTAGAAACTAGGAAGAGACTACTGGATTGCTACGTGCTGTCCGTCTTTCAGTATGGCAGTGAATGCTGGACACTACCATCAAAGATGAAGGAAAAACTTGAAGCAACTGAAATGTGGTTCTACAGAAGGATGCTGCGAATATCATGGATCGAGCATGTGATCAATGATGAGGTCTTGGAAATGATGGAAACAAAAAGGAAATTAATACTGAGCATCAGAAAGAGACAGCTGACGTTCCTGGGACACGCAATGAGGAAGGAGGAACTTGGAGAATCTGATACTAACAGGCCAGCTAAAGGGAAAAAGAGTCAGGGGAAATCAACGGATAACATATTTGAAGGACTTAATCAGGTGGATGACGGAACGAGAATTGCATGGTGTAACAGGAGAAGGCGTGCTAAGAGCTACCAGGGATAGGGAAAAGTGGAAGGCCATGATCGCCTACGTCGTGAAGGGACACGGCACATAGAAGAAGAAGAATTGTTTAAAATAAGAATAGAATGAGAAATTAAAGTTGGAAAACTTAGATTCAAACGTGGAAATATTAATTTGCAAAAAAAAGTTGCATTAAATGATTGATTTGCATAAGAGATTTGTTGAGCACTTGGATATAGTGTAATGGTTAACAAGCCAGCCCCTCTATATCCATGACGACTGAGTAGTGTGTTAGGACCTGACTGGATGCTTCATACTTTCGGGCTTGTGTCACATTGGCGCTACGATTAGCACCAACATCATCGAGGAGCTCTTCGAGTTGGCGTAGAGCTTAACCCTCTAGGGCCATTGGTATCAAATTTGATACAGTATTTCCCTATAAGGAAACATTTGCTATTTCCCTATAAGGAAACATTTG
This sequence comes from Ascarosepion bandense, assembly GCA_037127315.1. Classification (NCBI taxonomy): domain Eukaryota; kingdom Metazoa; phylum Mollusca; class Cephalopoda; order Sepiida; family Sepiidae; genus Ascarosepion; species Ascarosepion bandense. The sequence continues at coordinate 129,914 of JBBBDQ010001952.1, forward strand.
GTATTTCCCTAAAAGGAAACATTTGGTATTCATTGACTGAACAGTCAGTAATGCTTTCATTTGAAATTTATAAAATTATTTCTCTTAAAAAAATTTTCATGAAAATATTTCTTTCAAGGCTTGTTTTCATACTGTATCAAATATGATACGAATGGCCCTAGAGGGTTAATAATATAATATGATTAAGGCTTCTACTTGTCATAAAGTGGGGGATCAGTTCCATATTGTAATGAAGTAATAAACAGATCCCCCACTAATATGATACAAATGGCCCTAGAGGGTTAAAAAGATTGCCTCGCTAAATCAGTTACAACTGAAAAATAGATCGATCTTCACTTGGTGCTTAAATAAATTCGACCTTTTATCAAATCTGCGCTACGCATAGGCAATCGCAATTACGGAGCAGTCTGATGTGGCGTAATAGTTAGCAAGCTTGTCTCGCTGAATCGATTTACTGAGTTCGATTCTCACTTATTGGTTTCCTATATACAGTGTAATTAATATAAGAGAGTTGTCGGGACCGGATAAAAGTTCTCTTATACCCTGGTTTTATCTTATACCCTGGTTTTCTCTTATACTCTGAGTTTCTCCTATCCCGGTTTGGTATATTTTATATACATTACCCCAGGCTATTATATCTGACCAGAAAATCTCTCTTATACCCGGGTTTATTTTATATTAGAGTCTCTTATATCCGGGTTATACTGTCTTCGGTTCTTGCGCCACATCTGACCAATGGATAAGCAATCGATATTTGGGGGCATATGGTCGTGGCGAAAAGGTTAGCAAGCTCGTCACGCTAAATCAATTCCGACTGAATTTACCCATTCTTTCAGTCTTGTCTCAATTCTGAGTTACACTTCGGCAATTACCATTGAAGGGCACTTCAAAGTGGGCTAATGGTTAGCAAGCTTGTCTCGCTAAATCAATTACGACTAATTTCTATATCTCTATTTACCTTCCACTCTTTAGGAAGGACTCTAATGTCCATGTGTTTGTACTTGGCGTTTATGTCAGCGAACATCTCTAGCTAGGGTGATATCTCTTGAATCTCTGGAACATTCCTACTTATGTCCCTGTCTCTCTCTACTAAGCTGGGGTTGCTGAATTTTCTTTCTCTTCCGCTCCCCTTCGTCTCCCGACTGTTGTGTACTTGACAGCATCTCTATGAATATAGATCAGGCCATTTCCTCTCATCCATTTGCCAATATAATTCTGTTTAGAACATTCAATCCCTACCACACCAAATGGCTGGAAAATTCTGTCACAGATCTTGCTGGTGTCCACCCCATGAACTTTTTAATTACTTAATCTCTTACGTAAGTAGTTGATTTCCCCATGCGTTTCTCTAACAACACTAATGGAACTGACTTACTGTTAGGTCTCTGTTTCGCTTCTATCCCTGACTCTTGTCATGTTATGCAGCTTTGCCATCTTAACAATTCTGGTCATGCTGGTCTCCTTTCACATCCCCTTCGCCCAAGAACCCCAAACCAGCAGAATATCTTACTGCTATCAAAGAGCAGACTGATAGTCCTTCCACGATTTCCTCTGCGAAGCCCCTTAGAATAAAGTTTTTAGTCTTTCCGATGAGGGTTCTGCGTCCGAGGACTCTTCATGGGTTAAATCCTTTCATCACAGCCAAGAAGTTACGACTTTAATCCCATTCGTTCCCCTGGTTCCCCTCTGATTGTTCGGCTGCTATTTCTCACACGAATCACTTCTTCCGGCTTTATGGGAGCCACTCGTGTAATAATAAAGGCTGCCTTTTTGCCTCTGTTTGCAATTAGTTTAAGAGTATCCTACATGATTGCTAAACTGTTGTTTGTGGAAAAAATGAACAGCGTATAGCATCTCGCAAATTCGGCTCCAAATGCTACTTTTCCACGATTTCCTCTGCGACGCCCCCTGGAGCAAAGATTTATTCTTTCCGTTGAAGATGCTTTATCCGAGGACTCTTCATTGGTTAAATCTGGCATCGATGCTTTCATCCCAGCCAAGTAGTTACGACTTTAATCCCATTCGTTACCCTGGTTCTCCCCTGCTTGTTCGGCTGCTATTGCCCACAGGAATCCACTTCTTCCGGATTTATGGGAGCCACGCATATAATAATTAAGGGCGCCTTTTTGCCTTTACTCGTAATCAGGGTAAGAGGATCCTAAATGATGCTAAGCTGTTGTTTGCGGAAAAAATGAAACAGCGTATAGCATCTCGCAAGTTCGGCTCTAAAGACTACTGGCGGCTCTGTAAAAACGTGTTAAATATCTGCAAGCCCTCAATCCCCACTTTAATCAAGGAATTTGAGGTCCCCACATCTTCAGAGAACAAGGCTCAATGCTTTGCTCGTAGATTTCCCACCAACTCAACACTTGATTCATCTGGGGTATCAGCACCCGACTTCCCACCTAGAACTGAGGCTCAACTGAGTGATGTTCACATTACTCCCTCGCTGGTCTGTAACATAATTTCCAAGCTTGATCCACATAAGGCAAGCGCCGGCGACGGAATCGCAATCATTGTACTGAAGAAATATGCCCCTGTACTCTCCTCTGTCCTCTCCAAACTCTCCAACTACTGCCTTTCTGCTTCTTGATCCCCTGCCTGATGGAAGTCCTCCCCTGTAGTTTCTGTATTTAAGAATGCTGGAGAAACCTCAGACCCCTCTAATTATCATCTCATCAGCATTCTACCGATTTTTGGCACACATTTTCGTAACAAAAAATTATCGTAAATAATCAGACCGGTATAAATAAATATATAATACTGTTTGATAATAAACAGAATATCTACTTAAATACGAGTATCGATCAAAAATAATGTTCAAACAAATCATTTCAAATTGTCGGTTGGTTATAACCAGTTTCGTTAATCTTCGTTAATTTCCGTCACATGATGATTATCGTAAATAATCAGGCCAGTAGAAATAAATATATAATACTGTTTGATTATAATTAGAATATCTGCTTAAACACGACTATCGATCAAAAATAATGTTCAAACAAATCATTTCAATTTGTTGGTTGTTTATAACCAATTTCGATAATCTTCGTTAATTTTCGTAATATATATCGAAATTTTGGCTGCATCAATTGCTGTCTCTTTTAGTCAAAGTAACGTTTTTTAAAAATAAAAATTAAGGTCAAACTGATTACGGTTAGACTCTTTTTGCATTTTTGTTAATAATCTTTATATTTACGCCTTACATTTACTATAAGATATTCCAGAATTGCATATACATTTTTCAGGAACAAATTTTAATACATTTCCTTAGGTTGATTTATTTTGGATATTCGCTTACTTTCTCCTATCTTATTGGGGTATTCGTATTTCAGGGATATACTTCTGCCCCATCTGGGCCACGGGAGGCGAAAACATTTTTTCTCTCTTATGGATTACCTCATTAGGTCGCAATAAATACATGAGAGTTAGAGTGAGGTGGAACTTTTAGTCAGACTTTTTAGATACATGACTTTCAATTTAAAACTTATGAATTACAAGAAATGTTCTCATAAAATTTAAACATTTTCGCATGGTGCTGTAAAGCAAAATTCTCAATAAATCTTTAAACTTCTATGTTTGTTGTTCCCTGTTTCAGACACAGCGATTTTAAATTTATAACAATTGGGAAGTTTTATGGAGACTTTTCTAAACTTTTTCCGCTACGCCATAACTTATAACGTTTTGATCACGGATTAGCTCCCGATCGATCCATACACGACACTCTAACAAATGAATGATTTAATGACAAAAATCAAATATAGACTTGTTTGGAAAGTAATATCGTTTTAAAGAAACGATATAAAAAAGAACGTAATGACTTAAAAAATGGCAAACTATGTGATAACCTTCCTTTTCAATACAAACTTTTGATTACACATTTAAAGAGATTTAAATTTATTTCGAAAATAATTTCAAAAATTGTTTCCAACTCAGTTTTGGAATGTTTTAGTGTTGTGGGGTCTTCTCTTTTTCATGAAATATATACTCGTCTAGAATATACATATACTCCTGCCATAATGCGATAACGACAGATACCGAAGTTTTACGGAGAATACAGTGTCACTAGTTCATAGCAGCTCTGGGCTCCACTCAGCGAGAAGATTACTACTCATCACCTGTCAGCTTCCGACGTGGACATACTAAACATACTACTGTAACACGTTCGCCTGGCTGGCAACTCTCGGGTCAAATCCTGGTCGAGACGGCACCAATTGTGTAAACGTCCTTGGCCAGGGCTGCTCGTCAATCGTGACGCTCGTTCTCGCCGACGGTCGTGAAGATCCCAATTGTGACACTACCACCCGGCTGGCCGGTTGGTTCGGTCGCTGTTGCTGATCGTGACGATCCCGTCCGATGATGTCGCCACAAAAGCTGGTTTACAAGACGTCTCTTGCAACAACGCGCCACTGTCTCACGTTGTGAATTGATCCCAGAGGTCGCGTCTTGCAATTTTAGTAGTCGCCTTGCTTTCAGAAACAGTACTGACACTAGTGCACACTTGTGGTTAAAAAATAAATACGGCACCAAAAAAAAAAAAAAAAAAATTAATTAAATAAATGAATACGGTCGAACACGCCTGAAGAGTTACGAAGAATGTCTTTATATATAAAAAAAGAAAGAAAGTTTTTCTTTTCACAGGAACAGATAATACAATTCTCAAAAATGATAATACAGTTGTTGGAATGCCGGTTACAACGAAGAGAGAAAGTTTGTTTAAAAATATCAGAGCTTTCAATCCTTAAATAATCCTTTCTAAGTTTCGTTAAAGTTAACAGAGCTCTTCAATTTTTCACTAAAGTCTTCTCACGTATTCATTAAATTTTCATTAAAGTCTTTTCACATATTCTCTATAATCAGGGCTGTCAATTCTCTATGCAACTTCTAAAATAACAATGTCCTTTCGGGTCCTTATCGGAGATTAACGGTGTTTACCGAAGTAGAGCGAACGAGGAATCAGAATTTTCGATTCTCCCATGATTAAAAAGACAATAACGTTCTTTCGGGATGCATATCGAAGGCGCATTATTCCAAATGAACTCTTTAAGTTAATCGGCGGCAGGCTTCATTCGACATTAACTCTTTAGCCATAATTTTTATGGTAAGCGACAAGTCGTGGGTCATGGCTCCCCATTTGGGAACCTTTTTCCATAGTCGTTACATTTCAACTGATAGCTACTCAGCTAACTTAAAAACAAACTTAAAATCTCACAGCTTCTCACAGCTGGTGAGAAAAAAAAAACAAAAAAAAAAACTAATTTTTCTTGACGAGTCCGGATTTTTATAACCATCCCCAATGCTCTTAGGGGATTTGGTCAACTCGAAGCCTTCGGCCAATGAAATTATTTTCCGCTCACTCGATTTGAAGAAGGGGTTAGCTCGACGAATGAGATATCACCAGCTCTCATCATATTCAGTCTCGTTCAATTTCCCACAGACTTCTGTTTTCAGGAGATATCTGTTAAGGGACTTTAACCCCGGCTGATCCCATCAAACCAACTCTGACACTTTGTTTTGGCTAATAAAATTTTAGCTTTACCAAAAAATATTCGCTTTGAACACGAAAGAAGAAAAATTATATTTTTCCCTTTTCTTTCCCCAAAATAGTTAATTTTTCTATTCCCCATATTTTACAAGTATATGATCGTATTAGAATAATTAATTTTTCCTATGCCCCGTATTTTACAAATATTTGATAGCATCAAAATATTTTTTACATAAGCTCACATCACGAATTACAATAAAGCACAACCAATAATAATACTAATATTAATTTCTCTCTCTCCGCTGTATTAAACCAACAAAAGAAAGTATCCCCGCGGGAGATAGTGTTACACTACGGCTTCACTTCAGTGACTTGTATATATATACATGTTACTAACCGTATTCCTGGATTACTAACCTTCGTTCAAGTTTGTATCTTTTACGTTAATATATTTATTTTTCTATCTATAATTCTGGTTGTTCTTCCTTTATTTTGTGCGGTTCCCATTCCCGGGATCCACAACAACTTGTTATGAAACATTCTAGTAAGTGAGATTTATTTATATCTTTAGGTGTTAATTTTGGTGATTATGGAGGTCCTTATTTGTGTCTTTATCAAAACGTGTCATATCGTAATTATGCTGCAGTATAAACCTTTTCTTCTTACCTAAGCTGGGGATTTTTCTATTTAATGATTCGCCTACTCGATCTAGCTCTTGGCAATAAAAACACTTCAATGACGGTCTTTCCAAGTTTAAGAGAGCGTAATAGACGACTCCATTCATAATCCACCACGTGGAAAGCAAAGAGTTCTGTGGATGTAGTTTCAGTTTTATTTTTTTCAATGATTTCTCCTTTTGTAACAGCCGTTGCCTTTTTCGTTTTCTGTTGTCATGTAAAATCCATTTGACATCATCTGCAACAAAGTGATGGAAAGATCAAAGGTTGACATTTGAATTAAAACGCGACTATAGATGGTGGAACGCTGTGTTCAGTTCTCAGGTGAATGCTCGTGGGAAATAAACATTTCTTCTTTTCACGTTTTCCCAATTCACTTAAGTTTTTCGTGGACAGTTAAACACGACACATTAGGTTTTCGCGCCAAATCTATGATGCATTGATTTGAATCCAGATTATCAGCTTCTTTCAAAAGCTTTGCTTGCCTTTCAGAATGATAATTGTTGGCTATGTTACCATTTTTAAGCTTTTAAACTAAAGCCTATACTTCTTAAAATTGCAGATCATTATATCGACAAACGCTGTATATCATATATCGAACACTTTACGTATATGTATATAGAAAATTTAAACCTATATATATATATATATTTATATATATATATATGTGTGTGTGTGTGTGTGTGTGTGTGTGTGTGTGTGTGTGTGTGTGTGTGGACGCGTATTTTTCTAACAAGATTTTTCATGTTTTTATAACATGATTTCTAGAATATTCTATTCTGGAATATTCAAGCTGTTTAATAATAAAAACAGACCATCTACTCAAATATGAGTAGTCATTAAAAATAACGTTTAAATATATATATGTGTGTGTGTGTGTGTGTGTATAAAATTTCAGATAGAGCATTTCTATCAATATATATATATATATATAACGTTGTTTTCTATGTGGTATCTGTATTTGTCAAAAATAGTTTTCCCTGAGTAATTATTTGCAAATAAGTTTAAATGACGTATACGCGCCTCTACACGTTTTAGATGACGTATATGACGGGGATGTACGTTGTGGTGCATTAGATATCGGTTCGGAACAAGAAATCGGGGAGCCGAGTTCGAATTCAATGCATTCAGTTACGCGCAAATGCCCTTGGGAAAGGTATTAATCCATCTCTTCCACTCAATTATGGGTTAAATAACAGGACAGATTGGGTTCTATAGCCTTGGATGGTAACCAAGCAGAAAGCAATGGCAACTTACTACGGGATAATCTTCTGCCCAGTCAGTTATGCCTCTTTCGAGACATGATCGCCTAAGCGTGCTTCACGTATGACACTTAACTGACTGATCTGCATCTTGTATCTCATTAATTTAAGCTTAATGAATTTCTATCATACAGTCCATATTTTGCACAATATTTCTTTAACTCGAGAACGTTGATCATGGATATATATAGTCAGTCAGTTCAGTGCCATACGTGATACACGCTTTGGGCGATCATGTCGCGAAAGGGACATGATTGACTGGGCAGAAGTTTATCCCGTAGTCGGTTGCCATTGCTTTCTGCGGGTAGACTGGGTTCTAGAGCCTTAGTCGGTAACCAATATATCCTATTATTTAACCCATAACTGGAGGGAAGACACAGATTAATACCTTTTTCAAGGATATTTGTGCGTAATTGAATGCAAAGAATTCAACTTCAATTCGAACTCGGATATATAGTACCCAGCGCAAATAATGCAATTTTAATAACAATTAAATTTTCAGTACCTGGTTTTCTTACCTAAATGTTTTTCAGTTCCTATTATTAACTCAAAGTACAAATTTTGAAGTACCTACATGTAAAATATTTCAAATAAAGATTTATATTTAACTTTCTTTTGATATTTTCAAAGTCGGGTATGATATACCGATGGTTAGTAGTTGTGTAATTTTAATTGATGGTTAGTTTTCCAGGGTTAATATGGAAGGGAAAAATAAAAAAGCTTGGTTAATTGATGGCAACAACTAGCCTCTTTCTAAACCTAATTTCCTTTAAAATACTTTAAAAAATAACCTCAAAATTCTCTTAAAAATAACTTTTTTACCACCTCAGGCGAATTAATTGATTGATTTTTTTTCTTACAGATTATCAGCTTGTTTAGGATATTTAAATCAAAAGCATCAATTAAAATAAATTATTTTTTTGCTAGTGAACATTGCAATGCAATTTTGAAATTAACAAGATTCATACAATTCACGAAAAAGTATGTAATAAACTCAAATGTGATTTGAACTTGTTTCATCGACTGGCTATGAGATTAAGCATTTTCATTATTTCATATACGCACACATACCCCCCCCCCATATATATATATATATATATATATATATATATATATAGTACTGTGCAAAAGTATTAGTACAAGAACTATTTTATCTTTTATGAGGCATATTGACAGAAAAAAAATCAATTTAATTAAAGTAATTTTTGATTAAACCAGTTGTAAGCTCTGCTACCTTTGGCATTGTGGGTTACTTAAAAAATAAATTATTTGCCAAATTGAAAAATAAAGAGCACTTGCATGAACTACTCGAGGTCAGACAGAGATTATCAAAAAAGTTTAAAAAGGAACCTTTAAAATATGTTGACACTATTTACTGGTCAATTCGAGAGGCGGGGGAAAAGAAAAATGTCAGTCCAGGGGTCATAAAATAATGAATAGTTTCAAAATAACTTATTTAATAGAAAATAAGAAAAAATTAAATATAACTTCATTTTAATACATTTCTTTTACGCCTAGTTTCAATTAATCAATATTTATTGGCAATTTACTTGGCTTTTCACCCTGTATTTGAATTTCTGTAAGGTTTTTAGGAAAACTACCCTTGTTCTAATACTTTTGAACACTACCGGTAGTGTGCAAAGGTGTTAGGACAGGGGTGATTTGAAACTTTATTTTGATGCCTCATAAAAGATAAAATAGTTTTTGTTCTGATACTTTTGCACAGTACTATATATATATATATATATATATATATATATATATAATAACCAAGAATTCATCTTATATTTTCAAAATAAATCATTTTCTTTATTTATTTTAACATATCACCTGAAGAACAGTATTGTTCAAAAATTTTAGAACAATACTTGGTCTTTAGGTGATATGTTAAAATAAATGAGAAAAATGATTTATTTTGAAAAGATAAGATGAATTCTTGGTTATTTAAAAAATTAAGGAGGGTTAGTTGAAGAAAATGTATTAGGTGTGTCAATATTGTTCAATTAAAAATTAGAATTATGTAACCATTAAGTTTTAACATTTTGGATTATAAAAGGGATCCAGGATGGCTTGGTGTCAAGACATCACACTTTTTAATTTTGTGTGGATAAGATACATAGTTGGACCTTAGATTTTTAAAGGGGTAGACAATAATTTTTGACAGGAGGTGGGAGTTTTAGTGTTTTTTTATTGAACAATCATTTTTTTTCTTTTTTAACACTATGTCATGAGAAAGAGGCCGGAACGTCTAGGTCAGAACTAGGACTAAACAGCTATGGTGTTCTTAGGTATGTTGTATTAAGAACAACACTTTAGTATTGTGTGAGTCATTTAATATTAAACTCTACTCAGTATCGAGGACCCTTTATAAAAGTTAATGCTTGAACAGTGGCTTTTAATTTACGTGTTCTTCCCATTTCTTGTTATATATATATATATATATATATATATATATATATAATCAGGAAATAAAAGTTAGATATTTTTACAGATCCATTGGTAATACGGTATTTCGTGGTCCCAGGCGCTTTTCAAAACCAACTTCATAAAACAGTGAATGTCTTAATTTTATCCAGACAAAGTCACATGAGATAGAAAAAGGGAAAGAAAGGAATAAATATTAGAAAGAGAAAAGAGAGACAAGGAAAAGAGAATAATAGAATAAGGGGAGGGATCAAATTAAATTATTTGATTCCAGCTCTGGGTAAATTATAATCAGTCAGTTAAGTGCCATACGTGATACACGCTTGGGCGATCATGTCTCGAAAGAGACATGATTGACTGGGCAGAAGATTATTCCGCAGTAGGTTGCCATTGCTTTCTGCGGTAGACTGGTTGCTGGCCAAGGCTATAGAACCCAATCTGTCCTGTTATTTAACCCATAACTGGAAGGATGAGACGGATTAATACCTTTCCCAAGTGTATTTGCGTGTAAGTGAATGCAAGGAATTCAACTGGAATTCGAACTCGGTTCCCCGATTTCTCGTTCCGAGCTGATATCTACTGCGCCACAACGCACATCCTAGTGTTCAGTTTACGTGAGAAAAAAAAAACACCTCCACTTTTCGACCATTTTACTCAACACCTTCTTCTTCTTCTTCTTCTTCTTCTTCTTCTTCTTCTTCTTCTTCTTCTTCTTCTTCAGTACACTCAATCTTTATTTATATGGCGACAACTGATTTGATGAAATCACACAAATGTGCAACTGATATTCACGATGCAGTGTTGATTTCCATGTGCACAATGTGTATAAATACTTTGTTTCCTAAATTAAGCGATCCTCATCTATGATCATAAAAATCCGAAATTTCATATAGTTCGTATTCACAATAATGAACAGTTGATTAAAAATTCGGCTGATAATTTTGATTTATCTATGGCAGCTTTGGATCCTGCAAAGTCTTCGGATTTATTTGGATTGTTTCTTTTGAATAACCTCACTGGATATGAAGACATTGATTTAAATAACATAGGGCTGATAATGGATTCATGATCTAAACTTATTTATAAATGGAACTTTGTGTGTGTTTGTGTGTGTGTCCATTACCTATAGACTCCGAAACGGCTAAATCGAATTTCTTGAAAATTTACACAGTTGTACTATAAGCGTCTACGAGTGTTCTTAGCTCGGTTTTGTGTCGAGGTACCCCCGATAAATATCGAAAATCGATAATCGAAAAAATCGGGTTATAGAAGGAGTGGTCTCATTTTAATAAAATTTGATACACTCATAGACAAAGACATAAGAAACGATATTCAGAAGTTTCAAGGTTGCAGTTCTTACAATAGTGCAGAAAATTTGATAGACCAGGAAATCAAAATTTGACTTGGATCATTCATTTTTCTTTCAGTCTACGGTTTTGCTTTAACTGGAAACAACTATTGTTTTTTAGTCTTTCGTGCCATCGTCCAAAGAGTCTGAGATCCAGGATCATGGATTAGTTTTAAAGCTTTCATTACACCCAAACAACGCCCAGCTATACTGCTAGTAGTAAATAAATCTATTGAAAGTAAGGTTGATACTCTTAGAAAATTAATTCATAGACTTGTTAAATATTTTGGTCTTAGCGTAGTTATCAATTCTAAAATAAAACAAACTGATTTCTTAGACGTAATGTTAGACTTAGTTTCAAATAATTTTCAACCTTACATACAAAACAATGCTAACCCATTTTGTACAAACTCTGTCTCTTATTACCTATCATCTGTTATCAAGCATATTCCATCATTGGTTGAATGTCGCATCAACCTACACTGTTTTAGCAAAGAAATCTAAAAAACATAAAACTATTTACGATAAGGTTCTTAGAGATAGTGGGTTTAGATATTCTGTGATTAGTTTTGTGGAAGAATATAATTGTTCTAGAAATAAAATTAGAAACAGAAAAATCATATGGTATAGTCCCCCATCTAATCAGTTAGTTAATATTAAACCGGGACAAAAATTTCTTAAATTATTTGAAAAACATTTTTCTACAAGTTACCGTTTACGTAAAATTTTCAATCGGTAAACACGAAAACTTAGTTGTAGTTGCACTAATAATTTAGAAAAATTAATCGAATTGCATAACAATAAAATATTAAAATTATATAACAATAAAAATATTAATTCTACTACTCATCTTAGATGGCCCCATTGTAAAACCTATGCAAGTGTAGAAATCCTGACTAATGACTAACATGTGTTTAACTAAATTCCTTTTTATATGTGCTCTATCTCATTAGTAGAAAATCCAAGGAATACTAAAGTTTATATTGGTAATACAATTAATCATTTTAAAAAACGTTTTTACAACCATCTCTTATTCATTAATTATATGGACAAACAAAATATGACATCACTTTTTAAATAGTTTTGGAAATTAAAAAAGAGCAATAAAACACCTAAAGTTAAATGGAAAATTCTCCAAAGTTAGAATCTCTAAATCGGTGAACGAGCCTTGTTTCCTTTGTCTGCAAAAGAAAATGGAAATTATGAAGTACATAAAAAGTGATATAATACTAACACAAAGATATAAAACTATAGTAAATTTGAAACACATTAAAGAATTAACATTACGATCCTATTAGTATTACTAAATCTAAAGTATGAAAATATAGCAATTGTAAACATTTTATAGTATTAACCTCATAATCTTGGTAATTTACTCTAACCATAAAATCTTTCTTCTAATGTTATTTTATCATTGTTTTCTATGACAAATTCTGATCTATTTTTATTGTGCTCGTATGCTTAGCCATGTATTAGCTTATATTTATTATTTTTTATTTATTTCTTATTATTATTTTTATATTTATTATTATTATTTTATTACTTTTATTTTATTTTCTTTTTATTATGTTGTCATTTTTCATCATATTTCGATTTCTGCTATGGTCTCACTAACTACCAAGTCTGCGGGAAGACCTAAGGCAGGTCGTGGTGTATTGCTATGGCTCTATTTCATGTTTTTCTATCTTCCCCATCATTCGTAGCATTACATGTTCTTCTAACTGTGTAGGCTGTACTTAACAAGACAATTTTTTGTATATCTTTTAAGCTGGAGTTTCCAGGGATTCTTTCAATGAGTTGTTTTTTTCCATTTTTTATCATTCCAAGTGCGCCTACTATCACTGGCATGATTCTTGTTTTCAATTGCCACATTTTTTCTATTTCAATTTCCAAGTCTTTATATTTTGACAGTTTTTCGAATTCCTTGGTTGCTATATTACAATCCGCTGGACAAGCCATATCAATTAATAGGCAATATTTTTCTTTCTGGTTTTTAACAATAATGTCCGGCCTATTTACTTAAATTTTTCTATCTGTGTAGATAGTGTAATCCCATAGAAGGGTGACATCTATTTCTGTAACCGATGCTGGGTGATGTTCATACCATTGTTTGTTTCTATATTTTTCATAGTGTTTGCACATTGTTCAATGTAATTATTACCCCACTCTATCGTGACGATTTTTATATTCATCTGAGGAAAATACAAAACATCCTGAGATTAGATGGTCTATTGTTTTTTGGTATTTATCACAGAACGTTCATTTTGCCTCCACGTTTTTATGTATAATAATTGCCTAAAAGTTCATAGTGAAAAGACTTTGGTCTTGCGCTGCAAAAATAATGCCCTCAGTCTCAGACTTTAATCCAGATGCACGTAACCATCGATAGTAAGTTCTAGATATTGGCCATGCAGAGATTTGTCTTGACAGCGTTGTTTCATCTGTTCAAGAGCTTTATCCTTTGCTTTCTTTTTCATATTTTTTGCCGCAAATTTTGTTCTTAGCTTCTGTTTTGCTTTTCTACAGAATCTACTAAATATAATCTTGTTTGTATTTACTGCCTTCTTTTATTAATGAATATATTTTTGTTTTCATGTTGTTTGGCTAATTTCATCATCCAGTTCCTTGTGGTTTCTATATATGTTAGTAAGCCAATAGTTGTTGTCTTGTATGACAATTCTAGCTGAATAAGACTTTTCCACCTTCTTCACGGGGTATGTATAGACGATCTACATCAGCCTTTGGATGATGCATCTTATGCTTAGAAAGAAGCTTTCTTGTCTTAGAATCCATTCGTCTGATGTCGTGTAGAGTCCAGGTTAAGATGTTGAAACTATATTGGACCACTTGGATGGTAAGGCTTTTAATGACCATACTTATGTTCTGCGAATCCAATTCAGTTTTTAATATCAGTAATACTCCTTCTATAGTACTCTTTACGCACTATTTCTTTCATATTTTTATGGTGAATGTTTTCACTTTCATTTAAACCTACGTATTTATAAGCTTCTTCTGGCTCTAAATCTTTTATTGTTACAGCTAATGGAGGATGTTTGTTGTAGCGATCCTCATAAAACTGTAACTGTAGCACATTTATTCCAAATTGAATTTCATTCCAATGTCTTCACTGAAGCATTTTACAGTTTGCAGAAGACCTTCCAGTTCATTATCATTCTTAGCCTACAACTTTAAGTCATCCATGTAAAATAGATGGCTTATTTTCTTTTGAGCTATATTTAACCAAATTCTGTCTTGTTAAGTTGAGTGGTTAATGCTATCAATGACATGCAAAATAGTTAGGGAGACAAAGAGTCACCTCGAAATATACCTTTATTGATGTTTATTTCACCAGACTTAGAGTTTCCGTTAATATGATTGAGGTTGTTTTCCTTATCGACATACATTGTTTGATGAAATCAATTGTAACGGGTTATACCTTGTACATACTTAGTCTTTAAGATCCAGGAATGTGGGGCACTATCGAATGTCTTACATTAATCTATCCAGGCAGTAGTAAGTTTTTTCATTGCATTGTAGCAGTTTTCCATGATCATCCTATTAATAAGTAATTAGTCTTTACATCTGTAACAGCCACGTTTGCATCCGTTTTGTTCAAGCGGTAGTATGTCATTTCTTTCCAAGAAGAAATATGTCTGTTTTATTAAAATAGATGTTAATAGTTTGTGTATTGTCGAAAGGCATGTAATTGGTCTGTAGTTGTTCGGGTTATTTGTGTCACTATTCTTGGAGATAAGAAATGTAATTCCTTTGGTCATCCGTGCAGGAATTTTAGTGGGATCGTTAACCATTTCTTGAAGTTCTTTGGCTAGTTTCTTTTTATGTACCGTATGTAAATAATATAGCCAAAAGTTAGGAATTTTATCTATTCTTGCAAACTTCCAATTGTGTATTTTTTCAGTGCACATTTAACATCCTCTTCTGTGATTCCAGCCCATGTCAGTTCTGATTTATTTTTCATTCGTTCTATGTTTTGCGCAATCCAGTCTGCTTCTTTGTTGTGTTCTTTAGGGCAAGCCCATTGTTTTCCCAGAATTGTATAACTTCTATTTAGTGGGTGGGGTGCCAGTTCAATTCTTTTTTTACCTATTTCCCTGTAAAATTTCTTTGCATCGGTTTGAAAAATCTTGTTTTGTCTGTAGAATTTTGATCTTTTCTCATAGCGTCTTATTCTTTGAGCCTTCAGTTGTATTGTTTGCTTTATTTTTCCTTAGTTGATAGGACTTCATTTTCATGTCTAATGTTGTATTTTCTTTCGACTCTTCTGCCTTTTCTAGTTCTTACATTTATTCCTCTTGTCAGTTCATCGAGTACTGATAATTCACTACTAAGTTGTTCGATTTCTTTTTCTATTTTTCTTTTTTAGGGTGGATCATCATGTCTGCGAGACTGCCTTGTTCATAATTTGATGTTCAATTTTTTATTACTGCTATTGCTGATGCATATATTGCTTCAAGGAAATTTATATGAGTGTCTTCTTCATCCAAAATTAATTTGAGTGCTGCACTGTGGAGCTTAATAGTTTCGAGGTTATGCTTTGTTGGTTGTAATTTTAGGAGTTGTTCTCGTTCCTCCATTGCAATATTTTGTATTTGATTTTTATGGTTCTTGATTTCTTCCTTGGTTTCTTTTATACTGTTCTTGTGTTCCGTAAAATACTCGTTTTATTGCCGTTTTGTAACTGACTCAGAGCACACCTTTCCAGCACTTTTAAACTTACAGCATTATCTTAACAGTGATTTGTGTGTATCACGTTTTCTACATTATGACCTGTGGCTTGTGTGATGTTACTACTTTTTATTTCTGACTCTGGTTCTCTTTCATATTTTGTTGATTCGTCTATTCTGGTTGAAATTCTTTTTATCTCATTAATTTCAGCCTATGTCAATCGGTTATTTCGCATGATGTATCTTCGTACACTGGATAATTTATTTTCGTCAATGTACTTTCTATTTGTTTGTCCAATCTTTTCTCGCCAAATGTCATATGTTTGGCGAGTGATGTTTTTTGAGGTTTGAGTAACGCTTCATGAAATGCAGTCATTATTATTGCAAGGGGGTTACAGAGGAAAATTATGAAAAAGAGTGACAGGTTATAGGGGGTGTCAGAAAGTGGGTAAGAGAAGGATGAGAATACTGATGAGAGTAGAGTGGACGGAGAAAGGAGCATGCAAAAGAGGATGCAGATTAGTGAAATAAGAGAGGACTATAATTTCACATTTAACTTCTTGGAGATTGTAGCTGTTGGGAAAGCAAGAAAATAGAAGGATATTCCACAGGCGGGAAGTGCGAGAAAAGAAGCTGCCGTTCATATTATTATGTTATTATTTTGTTATATATTTTTTAATTGGAGTAGATAGATTAAACTATCGCCCGGTTCACACACCACCCACGTCTATTGAACAGGTGAAGAGGCTCATCCCTTTTTCCCTGTTTAGGATGTGGTTTCCGGCTTTCTCTTTTCCAATCTTTTCACTCTTTCTTTTTTTTCAGTTGGAGTAGATAGACTAAACTATCGCCCGGTTCTCACACCACCCTCGTCTCTTGAACAGGTGAAAAGGCTCATCCCTTGTTCCCTGTTTAGGATGTGGTTTCCGGCTTTCTCTTTTCCAATCTTTTCACTCTTTTCTTTTTTTTCTTTTTTTTTCAATTGGAGTAGATAGACTGAACTATCACCCGGTTCACACTCCACCCACGTCTATTGAACAGGTGTAGAGGCTTATCCCTTGTTCCCTGTTTAGGATGTGGTTTCCAACTTTCTTTTTTCCAATCTTTCCACTTTTCTCTTTTGTTAATTTTTTTTCAATTGGAGTAGATAGATAGATATATCGCCCGGTTCACACTCCACCCACGTCTATTGAACAGGTTAAGAGGCTCATCCCCTGTTCCCTGTCTCGGATGTGGTTTCCGGCTTTTTCTTTTCCAATCTTCTCACTCTTACGTAGCCCCCTGCGCATCAGTGGTGTTACCGCCGTGCTCGGGGTGATATGATTAAAATTTTCTAGGTTTTAAGGTTGAGGTTACTTCCAATCTCAAAATTGTAAACTATCTAGATATCACCCTTAACTTAAATGATGGTTCCTACCAACCCTTTCTCAAAGAAAATAGTTCTCCCACCTATATAAATAGTTTATCCAACCATCCCAAGAATATTATAAGACAAATACCCAAGATAGCAAATAATAGGGTTAACCAATTATCATCCAATATTAAAATTTTCAACGCAAGTTAAGAAATTTACGATAAGGCCCTTCAGAAAAGCGGTTTTATTAACAAGTTAACGTATGATAAGCCTGCTAGAAACCCAGAATCATAAAAAAACACCCGAAAATCTAGAAAAAGGAAGATAATTTGGTTTAACCCTCCTTATTGTAAGCTAAATAATATAAATATTGGTAATTATTTTCTCAGATTAATCGATAATCATTTTAATAATAATAATAATAATTTCTTAAATAAAATTTTTAATAAATTCACCCTAAAAATCAGTTACTCTTGCACTTCAAATATAGATGATATAATTAATTCCCATCATAGGCATATTTTAATGAACCTAAATAATACCGACGTTAAATCCGGAATTGTTGATAAATGTAATTGTAATTCTGTGGATACCTGCCCGGTGCAAGGCAAATGTAAATCCACCCAAGTAATTTATGAAGCCCGTATTTCTCCATCTAACAACAAAGACAATTACCGGACTTATATTGGCATGTCCGCGGGCCCTTTCAAACAGAGACTTTACAACCACAAGTACTCGTTTTCGAACCCTAACCAAAGATTCCAGACGGTACTATCACGTAGATTCTGGAAAATGAAGGAGGAAGGGCAGGACCCTATAATCCGCTGGAAATTAATAGGCTCAGCTTGTACCCCAAAAATTTTCGTGATAGGTGCCGTCTATGTTTATTGGAGAAGATTCTGATTTTGAAGTATCCTCATCAGGACTTACTTTTGAATCTTAAGAAGGAATTCATTAATAAGTGCCGTCATAGGGCGGATTTTAAAATTAAAATTTTTAATTTTTAAATTTTAATTTTTAAATATTAAGTTTTTTTAATTTTTTTAATTTTTAATTTTTTAATTTTGAATTTTGAATTTTTCTTTTTATAATTTTTATGTATATGTGTATGTTTGTGTGTGTATGTGCATATTTGTATATATGTGTGTATATATGTATATATGTATTTATGTGTGACACATTTTTTTAGCTATTTAAATGCTCTTTTTTATAATATTCATTAATTTTTTATATTTTTCATATGTATGTGTGTGTGTGCATATGTAGAATGTATATATATATGTGTGTGTGTGTATGTATATGTGTGCATGTGTGTGTGTACACATATATATTGTGTGTGTGTGAATTTTTGTATATGTGTGCACACATATATATGTGTGTATACGCATGTATGTGTATATACGTATATAAGTGTGTATGGAATTGAATGTATGTGTGTGTATGTGTATGTATGTATATATGTATTCCTAATCGAAGAATTGTGTGTGTATGTGTATGTATGTATGTGTGTACTTCTATATGTATGTATAATTGTAAATGAAATTTTTTTTTTACCTAGTGATGTCTTTATTTAGTTTAAATCAAATGACCTAATTTAAAAAAAAAATATTTTAAATCCTATATCTTTTTAATCCCTTTAAAAATAATTATGCGGTTTTAAGTAAAGGCCTTTTTCTAATACTTCAACGTTTTTTGGAAGTTAGAATTTTGAATATGTCCAGCGTCTGTAATATATAAAAAAATTTTTCTTTTTTTTCTTTTTCTTTTTCCCTCCCTTCCTTCCTTTATCTCTCTTATCTCCCACCTTTTTTCCGTGTTGCTTAACCTTACATCAATTCAACACGGCCGTCCGTTAATTTTCAGTTACAATTCTCTTTCCTTTTTTACGAACCCAGACGATGTCAATTTTTTCTTTTCTTGTTTATTTGATTTTATTTTGTTTTATCTTTTTCTTTTTCTTTTTCTTTTTTTCTTTTTCTTTTTCTTTTTCTAGATTTCTTTTTTTAGATTTGCAAAGAAATTAAAAAATTTCTTTGCAAATCTATTTAAAAAGGAAAATTAGACTGATTTTTCTCCAGTTTCTGAAAGGATTTTTCTGTTGCTGAGGTGATTTGTTATCCCCCGTGGGGATTTTCATATCGAAATGATCATCCAACATGATTGAATTAATCCTTTTTTAATTTATATATATATATGTATATATATATATATATATATATATGAACGTGAACACTGAGGACAACAACGACGCTTGACACTACACTTGAACGATTAATCTAATCTTTTTGGCACTTAAAACAACAAGCCTGGCCTCATACACAATTCCGGAAAATCCTAGATGAAAACAAAACTATACTTGAACATGTAAACAATAAAGAAAAACTAAAATTTCTCGAAGTTATATTCATGAAACAGATGAAAACTAACCCGAACAAGATAAACTATGAAATCTCCACAAATATCTTTAAATGCCTATAATTAATAATAAAAGCCATTGGTTTATTCCAAGGGCTTCCCAAACTTAATATTTCTTGTTTTCACTCTAGCTTGGACATGTGTGAGGTCACGAGCTGTAATTCGACATTCGCTTCCACCGTCTTAAATGCACGAGTTTGTTGTTGCTTGGAAATCTTCTATGTAAACAAAAACAGTTTGTGATTGTCGTTTGTCCATGTTTATAACGTATAATGCAATTTGGTATCTTTGAAAAAAACTTATGTAAGCCGAAAGCTTAGATTGGGCTATTAAAAGATTATGTATCAATATTGTAATTTTCTTTCTTCATTTAATGATAATGCTATTAAGCTTATCAGAAAATATGAAAAAATTTACATAAAATAAATAGAAAAACGTTGTTTATATTATTTAATGAAACATGCATTAATATATATATATATATATATATATATATATATATATATACACTACCATTTTTTTTATAACAATGATGTATTTCAGATTATTTTTAGTATTTATTGCCAAGTGAATAATTGTAAATGAAAATAGAATGGTTCTTTTGTTAATATTGCAAAAAACAAACAAACAAACAAACAAAAATGTGTATCAAATAAATTTATAAATATTTAATAATTATCTATATTGCAGTTTCATCAATGAAAGAATGAAGAAAATTTAGGGTGATTGGGACGAGTTCATCTTTGCTTCCTTGCCTTGTAAAGTTTCGCTAAGTAATAATAACAAAATAACAACAATAACAAAAGAACCATTCTATTTTCATTTAGAATTATCCACTTGAATTAGTATGAATTACATAATGTCTTTTAAAAAACTGAGTTGTCCAATAATTATATATATATATATATATATATATATATATATATATATATATATCCTTATATATATGTATATATATTATAAATTTTATTTTAGAACATGTACAATTTTTTTTATATATTTTAAAAAAATTGTACATGTTCTAAAATATAATTTAAAATAAATAATGACACCTCTATATTATATATCGAGCACTGTTTTAAATTAATGTTTTGGACGTTGTAAACTTTTCTTCGTTCCTTATTTACTTGGATATATATATATATATATATATATACGTCAAAGTAGAAATTTATTTTTTCGTGTGCATCATTTTGTCCTGTAGGGCTAAAGTGAGGTTTACATTGATATAGCTACACATGCATATGAAAGACAAGACACGCTAAAATTTTAAATTTTTTAGTAATTCAATTCATGAGTTTGGTTATATTCTTTAACTAGTTTCGTTTCTTTATCTTTTTGTTTATATTTGTTACAGTCTATTACTATTCAGTATAGTCTTTTTGTAATATATATCCCATTTTTTAATGAAACTTAATAATGCGCTTTATCAGCATTAACCATCTAGTGTACCTTTCATATCCGACCAAATACAGAGTAGTAATTCTTCCCTTCCGCAACATTAGGTTTTCCTATTTGATGCTACCGCGCTATAAATTTCGTCATTTTGGATTATCACCGTGAACCCATTTTTCATTTCCAGTGACAGTCCTGCATAAAAAAGATTATTGAAAGGAAATGAAGTAACTTGATCTTTGTCCAATTCTCCACTCAGGCCATTCATGAGAAACCCATTTTATGCTTTCTACATTTTCTTCTATATTCCAAATGTTTTTTAATTGTGATCGACTCCCAGTTTTATGGCCAAGTCCAACATTGGTTGATTTCGGCCATCAAACAAAATTTCTTGCAACTCATCACCCACAGTTTTTTTTTGTCTATCACTGTGTAGTTTATCTTCGAATTCACATTTCAGGAATGTTGGAAACTATTCAGATCGTAATTATTTGTCTTAATAGGATCCATCAATCATATTAGCTTCTTATGCGTTCCTAGTGTCCAACTACAAAAACTGAAAGCATGAAATAATGGCATGCCTATCATATTCACAGGAATATATATATACCTATATGATGTTCGTAGGCGTACACACGCACGCACACACACACACACACACACACACACACACATATATATATGATAAATTATAATTTTAAAGTATGCTATATTTATCGTTGATCGCGCAATTTTTATATTGTTATAGCATTCAAAATTTTAGCATCTTAGAGATTAGATCGTTTAGTCATATATAATAAAAGATACTCGATCACACACATACGCAAACATACACACACAAATATATATCAAGTACTGTGCAAAAGTATTAGGACATGAACTCCTTTATATTTTACTAGCAGGATAGCCCGGCGTTGCTCGGGTGTAATGAAAGCTTATATATATATATTATCGATTTTCTGCACTATTCTAAGAACTGCAACCTTGAAACTTCTGAATGTCGTTTCTTATGTCTTTGTCTATGAGTGTATCAAATTTCATTAAAATCGGACCACTCCTTCTATAACACGATTTTTTCGATTATCAATTTTCGATATTTATCTGGCGTACTTCGACACAAAACCTAGCTCAGAATACTCGCAGACGCTTATAGTACAACTGTGTAAATTTTCAAGAAAATCGGTTCAGCCGTTTCGGAGACTATAGGTAACGGACACACACAGACAGACAAAGTTCCATTTATAAAGAAGTTTAGATTAGATGAGGCATTGACAGAAAATAAACAATTTAATTAAAGTAATTTTATTTGATTTACCCAACAAATGCTTTAACAAGAAAAAATACTTTGATATTTAGTATAATAGCCTTTTGCTTTGATCACAGCCTTCATCCTGTCAGGCATTGACATCACAAACTTCTTCAATGTATCTAATGGTATCTCCTGCTAAGTAGCTTGTATTTGTTGGCTAAGTGTGTCTTGCGAAGTAACGTTAGATTTATCAATTCGAGAAGGGGGAATAAGAACAAAGTCAGTCATATCCAAGGATAATAGAATTAAGAGTAGTTTCAAAATAACTTGTTTAATAGAAAATAGAAAAGAATTAAGTATAACTTCTTTTTAATACATTTCTTTTACGCCTAGTTTTAAATAATCAATATTTATTAGCAATTTACTTGGCTTTTCATCCTGTATTCGAATGTCAGTGAGGTTTTTAGGACATTCACCCCTGTCCTAATACTTTTGCACACTACCGGTAGTGTGCAAAAGTGATAGGACTGGGGTGATTTTAAACTTTATTTTGATGCCTCATAAAAGATAAAATAGTTCTTGTCCTAATTTTTGTCACAGTACTGTATATATTTGTGTATTTAGGCAGGACTTTTTTTTAGGTATGTCAAATTATATAAAAGTAACAGAATAACCTACACATCCTCCGGGTTGCAAGAAGCAAAGCTCAGCAAACTGCCAGACACTGCGCCAAAGGGCACTGGATAGAGGTTAGTGAAACCATTCAGACAGCAGCAATCACAAGGAATATCAGATGGCAGCAAGACAGAATTGGAACCAGTACAGAACAAGACAGCTTCCCTCAAATCCACATCTGGGGTATTCATCACAGAAAACAGACAACAGGTGGAGAAATGGGCGAAGAAAAGAGCAGCTGACACAAGGTGCCATGGAGAGTTTGGTTCGCAGAAAACAAAGTGACAGTTCTGACAGACAAGAAACAGAACATAGATACAGCCTCTCCAACGGGGACTCTTACTCCTGCATCGTTTTCTACAGTCAAGGATGTCGATGCGCTAGACAAACAGACAAATAAGATGCTACCCATGGTCAACCTTGACAGGCAGAAAATTTTCTTTTATCCATGTCAAATTCAATAATTCTTACAGCTCAGTCTTTACATCTTTTAATTAATATATATAAATTTACTCGAGCTACAAGATTAGCAACTAGGTCCCACCCTTTTTACTGTGAAACCAATAAATTGTAAATGCAAATTCTACTTCATCAGCTTCTTTTCTCGCACTTCCCGCCTGTGGAATTCCCTTCAATTTACTTGCTTTCCCGACAGCTATAATTTCCGAGAAATTAAATGTAAAGTCAGTAATCATCTCCTATCTCACTAACTTTATTTTGTCTCTCAAGCTCCTTTCTCCGTCCACTTCCTTCTCATCAGTATTTTCATCCTTCTCTTACCCACTTCCTGACACCACCTATAACCTGTCACTTTTTCTCATAACTTTCCACCTATGTAATCCCCTGCAAAACAGTGGCAATAAAATGCCTTGATTGGGGCGATATGATTATAAAAAAAAATCACGAAAGTATGGGTGGAATAATATTCTTTGTCTATAGAAACACTATTTTTTAAAAAGTGCTCAATACAAAGTAGAGCTAATAATATTTATTCAGAAATTATAATATGGATATGTTACAATATCACTACAAAAGTAGCTATTTTGTTTCGACACTTCTTGTGTCTTGTCGCCTTGACTGTATCCAATATGTAGCAATTTAGTCTGTTTAAAAGTTAACGGACAAACAGACAAGTCGATAAAGGCTAAATTTTGTAATTTGTGTATGTATATATGCGTGGGTATATTAAACTGTATATGTATCTGTTTGCCTGTGTTTGTGAATATACTCGTTTATTTTTCCTTGTGTAGATGATTGTAGGTTTATTTATGTATGCGTTCTTTCTCTTCCTCGTTTAATATATGAATAACGTTCTAAATCTACTAAATGGTTAAACTAAAAAAAAATTATTTTTAGATTTCGCAACAAAAATAAAGTAGATATAATAGTTAATTAATAATGCTGATCTCAATTTAATATAAATTTTAATACCAATGCCCACCAAGATTATTTTTAAGTCTGCCCACAGATTCTCCAAATTAGAAGTTTTTTTACTCTGATTGGTCCACATTGTACATACAACAATGTCTTCCTCATTAATGGGGTTTTGCTTGGTTTTAACCTGTTAAAACCATTGAATTTAAAATAAACCCCATCACTTGACAAGACACAAGAAGTGTCGAAACAAAATAGCTACCTTTGTAGTGATATTGTAACATATCCATGTTATAATTTCTGAAATAATAAATATATATATATATATATATATATATATATATATATATATATTAAATATATATTATATATTAAAAAAGGATTAATTCAAAGATGTTGAATGGCCATTTCGATATGAAGATCCCCACGGGGGACGACACATCACCTCAGCAACAGAAAAAACCTTTCAGAAACTGGAGAAAAATTAGTCTACTTTTCCTTTTTCTGTTGCTGAGGTGATGTGTCGTCCCCCGTGGGGATCTTCATATCGAAATGGCCATTCAACATCTTTGAATTAATCCTTTTTTAATATATATTTGCTCTGTAATATTTTATTACATGGAGCTCTCTTCCTGTATCATTTTTTAATATTAAAATAAATTTTTAATATTAATTAGGATCGGGTTTCTTGGAATTTACCTTCCTGCTTTTTTCCTTTGGATTGAAGTATCTGAATTAAAATATATATATATATATATATATATATATATATATATATATATATATATATGCAAGGCAATAATGCCACTCAGACAGACAAAAAGGAAGAGAAGAATATAATAGGAAAGAGTGTTTAACATGTATTCCTGAATAAAGTAAGTGTAATATTCCAAATTAACTTGAGACTTAGTGATGAGATCATGTGTGATGAAGATAACACATCAGATAAGCGAGAAGAAAGGAGTAAGTACAAACTTCAAGAAAACTCTAGGCATGTTTATCAGACAAAAAAAGACCCCAAAATGCCAACTACAAGTCGGAGAAACTAAAATAAAACAAATTAAGAAATGTAAATACCTGGAAAGCGTGCTGACAGAGGATGGAAAGTGCGACGTTGTCATTCAAACACGCAATTGCATGGCCAAGGACGCATTTCAAAAGATAACCAGAGTACTGAAAGACATGATAATCCCTTTGGAAACAAAGAAGAAAGTGCTGTATTGCTGTTCTTTTGTGTGGCAGTGAACGTTAAACAATCTGCTCAAAGATTAGGCTTGAGGCAGCAAAAATGTGGTTTTAAAGAAAGATTTTGAGAGGGCCTGATCAGGTAAATGACGGAACGTGAGTTGCCAGGATTAACAAAAGCAAACATACTTAGAGCCACAAGTGATACGTGGAGAACCATGATCGCCTACGTCCTGAAGGAACAGGGCACATAAAAGAACAAGATGGACTAGCACCTGAGTAACGACATGCAGTTGGAGAGGATAGAAACGAGGAGAAAACTCATACTTAATATAGGGAAGAGATAGATGAGGTCTTTGAGACATGTAATGAAAAAGGAAGGTTTGGAGAATTTAATACTCTCACAGGACGGATATAGCGAAAGAGAGACAGGGGAAATCAGCGCAGGTTCTACTTGATCAACCTGAGCATATGAAAGAGGAAGAATTCTGAGAGCGACAAGAGAGAGAGAGAGAGAGAGAGAGAGAGAGACGAGAGAGAGAGAGAGAGAGCGACAAGAGAGATAGAGAAAGTAACAGTCCATGATCGCTTACATTCTGAAGGAAAACGGTACATTAATTAAGAAGAATTAATATTTTTCCATTGATAGTTTGATTCTCACTTGATTCTCTAAAGCTATGACCTTGTGTCAGACTAAAGTTTGTAGGCACGTTAAAAATATCTCAGGCCATAGCGTTAAATTCTTTTTTGTTAACATTTCTCTGGTCTTGTGCCAAGCAAGGGATGTTTTAAAGGAATAATTTAGTGATTCTTGTGGTGTGGTAATAGTTTGCGAGCCCAACAGGCAGATTCTTACGACTGTCTTATATGTTTTTTCCGAGTACCTCACATTTGTGAATTTTTCCTGATTATGCTTAATGTAACGGCGACCATTATAAACGGTCTTTGGCCTCCTTTTTCTGAAGGTAACGATCTCCCTTTCACTGAAACCATTCTCAGCTATCAAATAATCCGTCATAAGTTAATTTGATGGAAGTGTAGAAGATACCATTAGCAAGATGTCTTCCCGACACTCACGCCACGAAAGAGAAAATCTATTGGGTTAATTAGTGAACGAGTTAAAAATTCTCATCGATTTTTTAATAACAGATAACCTGACCGTCTGATGGAAATGTCTTTGCCTCATC
This sequence comes from Ascarosepion bandense, assembly GCA_037127315.1. Lineage (NCBI taxonomy): Eukaryota > Metazoa > Mollusca > Cephalopoda > Sepiida > Sepiidae > Ascarosepion > Ascarosepion bandense. The sequence continues at coordinate 156,626 of JBBBDQ010001952.1, forward strand.
TTTGCCGATCACCTTGGGAATAGTTGAAATGCAACAAAATGACCTTTTTCACGTTACTGTCTCATTAGTTTTCGAGGTTAGCATCACCGGACAAATGATTGGATTATTTTTTTTTCTCATTTTAATGGATTTTTGAGGAGATTTACATGTTAGCAATCGATTGTTAGTTGCTTGGTTACTTTCTTTATATTCCATTCATCTCTTTTCACACACACACACACACATACACACACACACACACACACACACACACACAGACATACACACATACACATAAACATATATATATATATATATATATATATATATATATATATATATATATATATAAACAAAGGGGTTTGAAAGTAAAATCCCAGAAGGATCCTATAAATGTTAATGATTACAAACTAAATATTAAAAATGTCCCAGCGAGAGGGCTCAATATAATTGTTTTCCTTTCTTTTTCCTTTTTCTTTTTCTTAGTTACCCTTACCCCATACACACCCGCACAAAGATAATTGTATTTTGAGATAATGATTTTGAATCGCTTTTGATACGAGTATTAGATTTACTCGATTTCTGAAAACTTGAATTTATATATATATATATATATATATATATATATATATATTGTTTTTTGATTAAAAATACATTACGACTGGGAAGTTTCTATGTTTCGAGATAGAATCTCGGCATCAGGCAATGTTAGATCATAGCTGTGAAAACGATTTTCATTTAAATATAAGAAACATACATTTGTTATTTATAGATATGGGAAAACATAAAAATTTATGTGTGTGTTTAATTTGACTAATAAGAATAGAGATTCACTTTAAATTTGAAAAAAAAATTATATATTTGGGGAATACATAATTTCTTCTTTGAATCTTAAC
>JBBBDQ010001952.1:162500-245000 GCA_037127315.1 Ascarosepion bandense
CTCTGGATTCTCGGCTACCTTTTCCCGTACGCCTGCAATGATTTAGCAGAACGGTGAAAACTAACGCGCAATGGCATTTTCACATCTGCCACTGACCCAGTTTGTTTGAATTTGTTAACAATATTCCCAAAGGCATTCTCGGTTTGTCGATTATGTTGACCAAAATAAATCATGAAATGCCCGAAATGCATTTCTGTTTGAATGCTCATTTTCGTAATAGGCTTCGATAAGTTTAACGCGTTGTTCAATTGTTAATCTTTCCATAGTTCAAATTACCAAAGACTGAAGTTGTTAAATCTGAAAGAAATTGAAAAAAAAATCTTTAGACACTTTTTTTTTTAATCGTTTCACCCAGGCAGAAACGCCACTGATATGCAGGGGGCTACATAAGTGTAAAAAGATTAATTAGAAAAGAGTGAGGAGTACAAACTAGTTAGAAAGGAACAATAGAAAGCTAAGAAAGCAGGTGCGATGACAGATACATAGGTGGAGAGAAGGGGAAGGTTATACGGGGGTGGGGAGAGAGCTAGAGTCCAGAATTCAGATTTAAAATTGTCCAAGTTATTAGAACACACTTTAAAATAGCCAGAAGAGCATATATATAGTCATCCGCAGACAGATCTGTTTCGCTGTATCACAGCTCATCAGTATGGTTAGAGAGCCGATTGCTTTCTACCAAAGATTGAAACTCGACCGAATACGCGTCAGTCGGCGATTCTATCTCTGAGCTACGGGCGCTCGGTAGAACGTGGCGGACTTTTTAGCGTGTATATTATCATTATACACGCCCAATAGGTGAAAGAGTTCTAATTCATTGCTGAATGAACGATGCGTAGATGCCAGAGTAGCTACTGTTTTTCAAAGTTTACCGTTCTTTCAGAGTGCCCAATCAGAGTGTGAGAGCGTAAATAGTCATCCGCAGACAGATCTGTTTCGCTGTATCTCAGCTCATCAGTACGGTCAGACAGCCGATTGCTTTTTACCCAGGATTGAAACCCGACCGAATTGGCGTCAGTCAGCGATTCTACCTCAGAGTTACGGGCTCTTGGTAGAAGGAGGCAGACTTTTTAGCGTGTATATTATCATTATACACGCCAAATAGATGAGAGTGTTCATATAACTTTTGGACAGTTTTATCCATTTAAGATTTAGAAAAGAAAATCTAGTTTCCCAGAAAGCATTACAGTGCGCCTCCTCGGCTTCATTTTCTCAGTCGACCTCAAGAGGAACGATTACAATGAATTAATAGTTACATCTCCTGCTTAGAGGGTTTGGTCACTGTGTCGGGCCAGGAAATATTTCACATCAGAATTAATCTTGCACATATACAAACCTGCAATCCCTTCATGCATTGAATACTTTTGTCATATCTGGTGGTCGGGTTCTATGGCTATTCATCTCGCGGTTCACGACAAAATTTAAAGGACGATCTGCAATGTAATCTATTCCAATTTGGCTGCTCGACTTCAAACACTAACTCACCGATAAAATGTTCCTTCCCTCTGACTTTTCTACAAATATTTTCACAGTTTCAGCACTGACGAGCTTACATCCCTGGTGCTTCCTCTACACAAATCTATTCGAGATACTTGATTGGCAATCGGGTTCTACCGTTTTACAGTAAAAAAAGTAAAATTTAATCACCACTTCCACTCTATCTGTTTATTTTCCTACACTTCCCGCCTATGTAATTCCCTTCGCTTTACCTGCTTCCATGATGTTGAAACCCCAAAAGTGCAAGTGTACCGTCGATTGCCATCTTTTATCTCCTTGATTCCACTCTTTGTCTTATATTTTCTCCGATATCTAATGTACCTTGTTCTATTTTATTTGCTCCCATGCAATCCCCTGTATACCAGCGATACTACTGCCTTGTTTTAGGGTGAAACGATTGTAAAAAAGATATAACATACAAATAAAAGACAAATTAAATTAAAAAAAATTAATCGAAGTAGTATATATATATATATATATATATATATATATATATTGAAATAGTTGTTACAATGGTTTATAAATTCATAGTAGCAGTACACAAAAATTTTCACGTTCCGACAAAACAATACGGCCGATAGAATCAGAATAAGCTCCCAACCCCCACTTTCACTTAAAAATCATATCACCACAAATAAACCGTTTTCACCATTTAATTTTCAGTCCAACGTTGTCACCCAATGAGAAGCACGCAAAAGAGCTTCGAAACGCGAAAATTTTTGTGTGGTGATACTATGAATTTATAAACCATTGTAACAACTATTACAATATAACGCTCTACATTTGTATAGAGCACTCTCTATAAAAGTAAATGCGCATGAACAGCAGGTAAAAAAACCTACGAGTTCCACAACTTTGTTACAATATTACACTATATATATATATATATATATATATATATATATATATATTCAAAATAATAACTAAATAAATTCTGTAAGTATATAAGTTTTAAATTTATACTAAGATAAACTTTAAGAAAAACTATTAACAAACAGAACCTACTTCCGTTACAATCCGTCGCACTAAGGCGTTGGATAAGAGGGGGGAAAAAAAGAAATCCGCGGAATAAAGACAAGACATACGATACTTCCGCAGTAAAGAAGAAAAAAACCCCAAACGGAACCAACCACAAAAAAGAAAGAAAAAGTGCTCGATACAAAGTACAAACGAAATGCAAAATACAAACGAAATGCAAAAGTAGAGCAAAGATACACAAAGAATCTCAAGCTAGCCAAAACCTACCGCGGTTTCACACTACGGCTCGTCAGGGCCGTAGTGTGACCGCATTATATATATATATATATATATATATATATATATATATAATACTTCTATTAAATTTTGTTTTATTTAAACCTACGTGTTCCATAACTTTCTTACACTATATATATATGTGTGTGTGTGTGTGTGTGTATGTGTGTGTGTGTGTGCGTGTGTGTGTGTGTTTGTGATAAAATATGCTAAAAAACAGCGTTCCACTTTTCTTGAAGTTTCTTCAGAGATTGAGAGAAAAATGAAAAAATAACAAAGTGACTGGTATGTTGCGATTTGAGGTTAATTCTTATTGGTCAAATATGTGTCACGTGTATTATAGCAAAATATAATTTTGTTTTATTATTTTTAAATGTCTGTGTGTGGAATATTACACGCATATTAATATGTGTATATGCATATATGCATATATACATATATTATCTAAGGTAACCGTACCACATACATCTAAATAGACAATCGTTTCTATAGAAGCATACAGATACAATATTATACACTTTACCATTTAAAACATTCCACCCACGTATATTTAAAAATACTTATCTATTACTTTATTACAAAAGCAGAGCAAATTTTACTTTTTTTTTGCAGAGACAGATACATTGATTTGAAAATTCTTGTAAACTTCGAATAATTCACGGATTTTTTGAAATTTTCAGGTTTTATTTACTCAATGTTATGAAAATTTGAGAAATTAAACGATAATTTTGAGAGACTATAATAATTAAAAGTAAATTTTTTTTGAAAATTTAAATCACTGAATGTTTTTACAAAATTGGTTTCCGTCTTAACAAAAATATCTTCTGAATCGAGACATAATTTAATTAGAGAGACTTTTAATTGATTTTATGAATAATATATATTATAGTAAATATAATACTGCCTGGAGAAAAGTACCACGATGAAAAATTAATTTTATTTTACAATTTTACATGGAATAATTTTAAAAGTTTTTAGATCTTTTAAAACTCAGCTTAAATGGTATAACTCTTATGAAATAATGCTTTTAAGTAAAATTATATTTACAAATAATATATTGTAAAGCCTATTAAAATCTGAAGAGCTCGATATCTGAAAAAAGAATTTCTATTTTTTGTGTTTAAACGTCATATTTTTTAAGTATGCACGTTTGTAAATGACATTATCATCAAAAGATCACGTGATTTAAGGGTTGTCCCCAATGACGAAAAATATCTAAAATAAAAATGTATTGTCTGCTAACAATTCTGTGTCACCATACTTAACGTCAGTATGTTAGGCGGCTGATAAATCTATTGGTACGTCAGGAAAACAAGACATTGGTTAAGAAATTCATGCATATAAAATGCTTTCTGTGATATAAATATATAATATTTGTTTCAAGTAAGAATAATTTAACTTTAAATTTTGTATTTTTTCTAAAATAACTCTTTTAAAATTGTGAATCAAACTATTCTTCATAAATGTATCAAAATAGCTGAATTTATTGAGTTTATAAAAAAATTGATTCCGACTTTTTTCCGGAAATAGTAAATTTTAAAGTCTTTAGATTTTAATTAAATTTAAATGAACGATTCAAGAAATGTTTTTTTATTCTTAAAAATTAAATTTTAAACTTACACCCAATGTGCGTTGTGCTGCAATAGATATCAGTTTAGAAAGAGAAATTGGACATTTGAGTTCGAATTCCAGTTGAATTCGTTGCAATGATTTACGCGAATGTGCCCTTGGGAAAGGCATGGAGCCATCTTTTCTCTCCCCAGCTATGGGTTGAATAGAAGGAGCGATTGGGTTTTATAGTCTTGGTTGGTAACCAGTCTACTACAGAAAGTAATGGCAACCTACTGCTGACAATTTTCTGCTTAGTCAGTCATGGATCAAAAGAGACATGAACGCCCAATCGTGTGTTACATATGGCAATTTACTGACTGATTGATAGGTAATTTTTAGATGTATTATGATTTTTTACACTCTTTTTTTTTGGAATACAGCAAAAGTTTCAAAAAAGTGATTACTTTAATAGTTTTAAAAGTTCCTCTTCTATCAACAAAACGAAGTTGTTTTTCTTGATTTCTATTAAAATATATTCTGTCATCCAAAACGGTTTCTATAACAATATGGCTGTTCTACGATGAAGATAGTATCTCTTTAACAAATAACGTTCGAATAAAAGTCATATTTTCCCTCTAGCAAATACCCAAAACACCGTTTATATATATCGACTAAGAATAGACTAATCAAAAAGCGAGATTCATCAGACGGTGCTTGTCTTATGTTACAAACCGATTCGACAATTATGTTTTATCTATTTGTAGTAGACATCTGGGAGAATTGATATTATCCCACAAAAGGTGAATGTTCTATGTTCGTGTGTGCACTAATGATAGACATTTTTTCTAAGATGTTAATAAGCTAGTATATGCCTCTTCAGAAAAGAGAAAGAAGTTAAGAAAGGGACAAAGAAAGAGTTGAGAGAGAAAAACACGACTAAAATAAGAAAAAGAAATGGAGAAGAACGGTGTGAAGAAGAAGAAAGAGAGCGTCAGAAAGAGAGACAGAAAGTGAGAGAGAGAGAGAGAGAGAGAGAAAAGGAAAGATAGAGAGAGACAGCAAGCGATTCGGGGATGAAAATAAAGAGAGAAAGGGAAGGAGAAAGAATTAGAGAAACAAAAAGTGGTAAACCTAGAGAATGACAGAAAGATAACAGAAATAAATAGAAACAGAAAAGACAAAAAGAGAGAAGGAAGGTGCGTGAAAGAGAGAGAGAGAGAGAAAAGTCATTATCTTTATGGAAAATATATTGAAGTAAAATGGCGTATTTATAAAGATACTGTTGGTTGGTTGTTTTGTTTTTATGGCATATCAACCTCGGCGGGTCGTTTATTGCCAACTAAATTCTATTTATTTATTGCTGGTAATACCTTTTTCTTTCAACAATTGATTGTTGTTTTTTACATAACTTTTGTGTCTAGTAATACTTTATTTTCGAGTATCAAGATTCATAGGGACTTGTTTTTAAGGGCAGGGTCCTCAAGTCCTACCCTTGTTATTTAACCCATAACTGGAGGGAAGGAACGGATTAATACCTTTCCCAAGGGTACCAGTGCTTAAGTGAATGCAGGTTATTCAACTGTAATTCGAACTCGGCTCACCGATTTCTCTTTCTGAGGCGATATCCACTGCACCACAACGCACATCCGTTAGTAAACGCTTAAAGCACCTGGTATTCCCACGCGGTAACCTATCTAAGTACTGACCAGGCTCAACGTTGCTTAACTTCGGTGATCGAGCTAGAACCAGTGTATTCAACGTGATATGGCCGTAAGTCTTGTAAAGATAGAGCTATAGTGTAAAGTTAGCCATTTTGTTTGAAGGTAACAGCTGCCGAACGAAATCATTTGTGTTGATCGGAAAGAGTTACATGTCGTTAACAAAAATAAGATGAAACATGGCTTCTACTCCTGCAAAATCTGTGTGCGTAGGAGGCCTTTGTACGCATGTAGCTTTGTCTACATATCTGTTTTTTTATTGGAGGGATGACGTCTTCAGTGTGAATGTCGCTGATTACAAAAAGTTTACACAAAACTTTGCTAGTCGCTTACCGTGTTTTCTGCTTGTGCTTTATTGACAAATGGAAAAAGATCCAATTTTTTATCTTCATTCAACACATTATCAATCAGGAAGAAGCGTGAGAACTTTCAACATTCTTGAAGCTTCTGTGAATTTTATTTAAAATACTCTTTTGTGATAAACAAATGAATAATAAATTCAAAGTGGTTTATGTCTATCTATCTTCATTCGCGTTTTAATAAACGATTAGGAAATCTATGTAGAATTATCCCATTTCTTTTGTCTTTAATTGATTGAAACACTTTATACGACTATACATATTTGCATTTTTAAGTAAATGGTATAAAACTATATATATTCATCCGTAGACAGATATGTTTCTCAGCTCATCAGTACGGTTAGACATCTGATTGCTTTTAGCCACTATTGAAATCCAACTGAATTGACATCAGTTGGCAATTCTACCTCTGAGCTATGGGCACTCGGTAGAAAGAGGCACACTTTTAGCGTGTGATATGCCATGTAAATATACACTATATATATATATATATATATATATATATATATATATATATATATATATGTAAATTCAGGAAATAGCCATTTTCAACATGTCATTTTAAGGAATGCATTCTTCGACTCCTTATAAACAGGGAATGGGGAAAATTCTAAGCCCGGACGTTAGCTTAGGTAAAGGAAAGAGTTGAGATGTATCCTCTCTGTCAACTGAATTGGTTTGTATTGAGCTCTCTGTTGGATCAGTTTTAATATTTTAACGATATTACTAGGATCCTCTTGGATTATTTACCAACCTTATTCCTGATTTTACTAATACTTACCGGAATTTTACCGCCGTGTGTTTGTATATATATATATATTAAATAAATAAAATATGTATATATTTTTTGAGAGGAGTGATAAAATTACATATACATATGTGTATATATTTTAAATAAAAGTTATATATATATATATATATATATATATATATATATATATATATATATATGTATGAAAAGTGTATGTATATAATTATAAATACCAATATATATATATATATAAATATGTAATTTGTTATATATATTAGATTGTTTACATATTATATATGCGTGGTACTTATTTAAAAGCGCTCAATATCAGTGATCAGTGATAGAGCGAACATATTCATATAGATAGGTGTGAGTTTGTAACCCTGGGTTTTACGCTTTTGCGATCGTCAGACAAACTGATTAATTTTTTAAAAAAATGGTGATATTCGTGTATTTTTGTGGAAGTGGGGGAAAAAATCTGTCGTCACGACAGACGCAGTCATACACATATATACATTTGTACACCCATCAACGCGCGCAAGGACACACACACACATGTACGCGCGTTCGGTCACTGAGGCTTGCATAAATATACACATGCAAAAGCGTGAAACCCAAGGTTACAAACTCACACCTATCTATATGAATATATATATATATATATATATATATATATATATATATATATATATATATAGTGAATAAAACCTATATATTCTGAATCATTTGATTGAAGGATTGTTTCTTCTTTATTTTTGAAGAATGATGCCAATTTTGGGAAGTGCTGTTATGTTTTCTTCAGCAGAATTACGCGTTCAATCAGAAGAATAGACGAATTATAATCGAGAGAAATGTCGACCGAAATTCAACAAAAAAAAAAAAAATGAAATGAGGGCGACAATCGAAGTTTTCTCCAAAGTAATCTCCTAATATTCTAGTATATTTTTTAAGATAACATTTTGGTAGGTTAATTTTTTATTTTACATTTCAGGTTAATTGTATATCCAGAAATTTTTTCGAGACAAAAAGCAACAAGTACAGAAACAGAAACAAATTTTCTTCATTTTCTATAATCATTTGAAAGAAAGTGGTACTTGTATGCATCTTTAATTACCAAGTTTCTAGTCGGGTGGGAACGATAGCTAAACTGCCTAAAACCTATTCAAGTCGTCCTGCTATAGATCTCGAGATCTACAGATCGAGTACAGAAACAGAAACAAATTTTCCTCATTATCTATAATCATTTCAAAGAAGATGTATTTGTGTGTATCTTTAATTACCAAGTTAATAGTTGGGTAGAAACGATAGCTAAATTATCTAAAACCTAGTCTGCTTGTCGTGCTATAGAACTCGAAATTCTTCACAAAATTCAAAAAAGAGTTTGCAATACATACGATTCTGACCAGGCATCTTGACTTCAGTCGCATTCTCACCAAAGTAACGTGGCTTTCAGATAATCTTAGTCAAAGATTCTTGTTCAGATAAGCTTTTTCCTTGATTCCCTGACTACATCAATTTAAACGTACTACTAGACTGGCAAATAGGTCTCACCCTTTACTGTCGAACTAGCAAGATGTAAACACCACGTTTACTAAATTTCTTTTCTGGCATTTCACGCCTATGGAAATCTTTTGAGAATTCTTGCTTACCTGATATCTTCAATCTTCATTAAAATGCAACGCCAATCGTCATCTTCTGTTTTCTTGAACCCTGTTTCGTTTTTATACTTTCCTCAACCATCTCCACTGATGTCTTCTAATTTCTTTTCATTCTCTGTAACCCCCAGCGTCTTAGTGACATTGTCGCCTTGCTTGGGTGTTGTATCGTCGAGTGGTAAAACAATACACAGATGTTGAAATAATACTTTTATTCGGTAGATACAATATAAATAGTCCGTACTATTCTTGTTGATACATTGTGTGCTTTAACTGCAGATTTCTTTTGAATAAAATAGTGCAGTAAAATTCTCCGCAAATAACCTTATGAAAAATAAAGTTGTTTACACTCCGGCGAAATGACATACACAGATTTTAAGCTTTCTTAAAGATGCGTTATCATCTGAAACTAGACCCATCGAGGGATTCATAAGTACTTTGATTTCATACAAAGATAGATAATATAACTCTCTAATAGCGAGTAGGTTGTGGTTTGTCTTTGTGCGTTGTGGTGCTGTGGATATCGGCTCGGAACGAGAAATCGGGAGCCGAGTTCGAATTCAAGTTGAATTCAATGCATTCACTTACGCGCAAATACCCTTGGGAAAGGATTAATCCGTCTCATCCCTCCAGTTATGCGTTAAATAACAGGACAGATTCGGTTCTATATCCTTGGCTGGCAACCAATCTACCGCAAAAAGCAATGGCAACCTACTGCGGGATATGATCGCTCATGCATGTTTCACGTATCGCACTTATCTGACTAACTGAATAGCGAGTTACCAAAAGTTTCTTTAGGATCAACGTTATTAAACCAACGTTATTGAAGCAGCCACCAAAATAACATTTACACTAACATTATAAAAATCATAAGGATCAAAATATAGATAACGATAAAGAATTTCAATACTCGCAGAAGCCAACTAATTGTGTTTCATCTTTAGAAAAAAAACGAGTTTTCCACTGTCATGTTTGACGGATTTACTCTAAAAAGTTTTCTTTTGTTTGAACATTTATTGAAGCTCAACTTCATCCCAGACCGTAATTGAAACTCACATATACGACCATTCGTTCTTCTGCTGTGCCCTGTCCTTTCAGGACGTAGGCGACTTTGGCTTTCCACGTCTCTCTATCCCTGGTAGCTCTTAGTACGCCTTCTCCTGTTACACTATGCAACCCTCGTTCCATCATCCACCTGATTAGGTACTTCAAATATGTTATCCGTTGCTTTCCCCTGTCTCTTTTCCCCTCTATCTGGCCTGTTAGTATCAGGTTCTCTAAGCCCTCCTTCCTCATTGCATGTCCCGGGAACTTCAGCTGTCTCTTCCTGATGCTCAGTATTAATTTCCTTTTCGTTTCCATCATTTCTAAGACCTCATCATTGATCACATGCTCAATCCATGATATCCGCAGCATCCTTCTGTAGGACCATATTTCAGTTTGACTGTAAAATGGTCTGTTCTTTGTACCGCTCCAGAAAATGTCTGACATCGCCTGCCATTATTTATGTTAATTAAATCAGGTCAGACAGAAAATGAAGCGTTTTTGCCCATAACTCACCTTAAGCTACCCGATTTTCAGCTTTGTCAAAATCTGAAAGTGTTACGTCGGTTAACAGAATTATGTGAACTAATACGAAACAACGTAATAGTATAAAAGTAGGTGTATTAACAGGAAAAGAGAAGTATTTACAAGAGGTGAGGATTAGTAGAATACAGAACAAGGTAATTAGTATACAGTATCGTCGAAGAGACGTGATAGATTGACTAGTAGAACACTTCCGGTGCAATACCGGAAATACCCGACTGACTCGCTCACTCGACTTCCTTCCTCGATGTATAATCACTACTATTTTATATAGTTATTCGAATAGTCCATTTCCGTGGAAAGGTGGAGAGCTCCCCAACAGAAAGTGTGATCGCAGTTTTGGGGGAGTAATGAAGGTGCAACCCAAAATGCCAAATACAGGTGGGGGATAACAGAATCAAGCAAGTACAAAAATTTAAATACCTAGGAAGTGTTCTAACAGGAGATGGAAAGTGCGACACAGAGATCCGAAGGTGAATTGGAAATGGCAAAGGAAGCGTTTCAGGAGCTGAGTAAAGTACTAACACACAGGAAAAATTCATTAGAAACAAAGAAAAGAGTGCTGGATTGCTATGTGATGTCAGTTCTTCAATACAGCAATGAATGCTGGACAATATCATCGAAAATGAGGACAAAACTGGAGGCGGCCGAAATGTGGTTCTATAGAAGGATGCTATGGATATCGTGGACTGAGCATGCAAGCAACGATGAGGTGTTGGAAAGAATGGCAATACAAAGGAAATTAATACTGAGCATCAGGAAGAGAAAACTGAAGTTCCTGGGACATGCAAAGGAAGGAGGGCTTGGAGAACCTGATACTGACTGGCCAGATAGAAGGAAAGAAAGACAGAGGAAGGCAGCGGATAACATATTTGCAGGGCCTGATCACGTGGAAGATGGAACGAGGATTGCCAGGAGTAACAAGAGCAAACATACTAAGAGCCACATGGGATAGGGAGACGTGGAGAACCATGATCGCCTTCGTCCTGAAGGGACATGGCACATAGAAGAAGAAGAATGAATATTTGTTTACCCATCAACCCGACGTTTCTTACAGATGCAATGCTGGAAACAGTTCGCTATTTTGCCGCTATTTCAATGGAAAATGTTCTGGTGAGCCACTTCCTTTGTTCCGTCAATTCAGATCTTAACAACTGTGAAGTGCTACGTGAGCTTTAATAGGAACGAATTATATCGTCTTCTTATTCTATTGAAACGGATAACGCCCAGAAATCTTCTTCTGGAAAATTGCTTTTTTGTAGACCATACTAACGTGTGGATGCTCCCACGGTCACTAGAGTGTTTACGTCGGAAGTCAAGGGTCAATCCGTTATCTATTCTACATGTCCTTATCTTCTGCACTACCTACTCACCCCTCTTATGTTTATACAACAACCTTATTTAGTAACCCTATATACAAGTAACACTTGGGACATATATTAAGCCAGGGATTTCCAAATGCGATACGACTAATAGGTGCGGCGGAAGACGTTAGCAGCTGAGACGTAATGATTGGTTCTGAAACAGTTTAAAAAATCATATTGCAAAAATAAATATGATTTCCAAATTTATAATATTATAATACTTGTAACTGCATGAATGAGTCCCAATATAAATAGCTATAAATTGACCAATTTTATCACTGTGAAATTTTTGCGTTCACCCTTTTACTGTGAAGCCAATAAATTATGAACGCAAATTCTACTCCACAACTTCTTTTCTCGCACTTCCCGCCTGTGAAATTCTCTTCCGCATACTTGCTTTCCTGACAGTTGCAATCTCCAAGAATTTAAATGTAAAGTCAATAGTCATCTCCTGCCTCACTAACTTACACCATCTCTCTCATGCTTTTCTACATCCACTCCACTGTCATCAGTAATCTCTTCCCTCTCCTACTCTCTTCCTGACACTCCTTGCAACCTCTCTCTCCTCATAACATTCCTCCTCGTCCATCCCACTCTCATCAGTAATCTCTTCCCTCTCCTACTCTCTTCCTGACACTCCCTGCAACCTCTCTCTCCTCATAACATTCCTCCTCGTCCATCCCACTCTCATCAGTAATCTCTTCCCTCTCCTACTCTCTTCCTGACACTCCTTGCAACCTCTCTCTCCTCATAACATTCCTCCTCGTCCATCCCACTCTCATCAGTAATCTCTTCCCTCTCCTACTCTCTTCCTGACACTCCCTGCAACCTCTCTCTCCTCATAACATTCCTCCTCGTCCATCCCACTCTCATCAGTAATCTCTTCCCTCTCCTACTCTCTTCCTAACACTCCCTGCAACCTCTCTCTCCTCATAACATTCCTCCTCGCATTCAAGGATCAGAATTATTTTTGACATTCTTCCATCTTCTATATTGAAAACATATACATATACTCCTCGTCGATCCCACTCTCATCAGTAATCTCTTCCCTCCCGTACACTTATCCTGACACCTCCTGCAACCTCTCACTCCTCAACATTCCTCCTATGTAACTCCCTGCACAACAGTGGCAGTAAAATGCCTTGCTTAGGGCGACACGATTATAAAAAAAATATATATGAAATAAAAAGAATATAATAACTACTGACCGCAAATTGAAGAGAGAGAGTTATCAATGATAAAGCTCTGACAGTGAAGCCGTGGTTATCTTCTTTTAAGCCTCTGTCAGGACCTTCTTTGCACCTCTTCACCGGGACTTTTCTGTGGTGAGGTGCAACCATATTTTCAACCTCAAAATGACGTCCATAAAAAATAAGTTTGGGAACCAGTGTTTAGGTTGAAAAATAGCAAAACATGTAGATAGAATATATAGTATATTTTCTAAAAAAAAATATGTATATGTTTTCAATATAGAAGATGGAAGAATGTCAAAAACAATTCTGATCCTTGAATGCGTCCTCAGAACAGACTCAAGATCTTTCACGCTGACCACTGCATCAACATTACCTTTCAACTAATCCTTGATGTCCTTTAACCGTTGGATGAGTAACCCTCTCGACAAAGTCTACCATCGCCATAGTAGTCAACAAGATGCAAATCAGACTTCAAGTTTAGTCTCAATATTCAGAATTTTCATTGAAGCTATAAAATTGTTTCTTAAATCCTACAGAAACGTTTGGAGTGAGTGAGTTTTGCTTAATGGCATATCAATCTCTGTGGGTCACTTAATGTCAAAAAAGTGGGGTTTTAAGGTATTTTTTTAATGTTCGGTTATAGTGAGAAGGTTAATTTAGTCAGATTTTAACGAAAATTTTGTTTTTATTCTTTTTTATTTTAGAAAACTGAAAATGTATTCTAGTTTTGAATTAAAAAATGTTTTGCTGATAATTTTTTTCCTTTAAAAATGTGTTGCGGTAATAATTTTTTCTTCAAAAATGTATATTTTTCTATAAAAGCTTATTTATATGTATATATATTTCTATGAAAGTCTACATTCATGTATCTAAACTTATTTATAAATGGAACTTTGTCTCTGTGTGTGTGTGTATGTGTGCGAGTGTGTGTGTCCCCGTTACCTATAGACTTCGAAAACGGCTGAACCGATTTTCTTGAAAATTGACATAGTTGTACTATAAGCGTTTGCGACTGTTCTTAGCTAGGTTTTGTGTCGAAAATCGATAATCGAAAAAATCGTGTTATAGAAGGAGTGGTCCGATTTTAATGAAATTTGATACACTCATAGACAAAGACATAAGAAACGATATTCAGAAGTTTCAAGGTCGCAGTTCTAACAATAGTGCAGAAAATCGATAACATGTATATATAAGACAAGAAGTTTGTGTATGTGTCTGTTTTTCTGCCTGTATATCTGAATTGTTTCAGCCCTTTTATTTTACTTTTTGCTTCTGGTTTGGCTCTAAGTAAATATAATTGTAGTTCTTAGTCTCAGCCATGATACCATTTACTCAGAGGACTTATTTAGCCTTCAAAATTCAGTTTACACCGAAAAAAATCTTATTTGATATTGATACCAGGAAATGAAACTTTGACTTACATCCATTCATTTTTCTTTCAGTCTATGGTTTCGCTTTAACTGGAAACAACTATTGCTTTTTAGTCTTTCGTGCCAACGTCCAAAGAGTCTGAGCTCCAGGACCATGGATTAGTTTTAAAGCTTTCATTACACCCGAGCAACGTACCGGGCTATACTGCTAGTATATATATATATATATATATATATATATATATAGTAGGTACGATTGGTAAATTGTCGCGATTAGTTTATTATTTGAAATACTCTTTAGGCTGTGTCTGGGTTCCAGGACCATGAATTAATTTTAAAGCTTTCATTACACCCGAGCAACGCTGGGCTATACTGCTAGTGAGATTATAAATATGAAACACTATTAGATAATGAGATAATGAATAAAAAGAATGTCTTAGAATTTGAACCCTGAACTTTTGTACCTTCCAGTGCAGTCAAATAGTAGTCCACTCGTCTTTTCGAAGTTTTGAATTATTTAATAAATAAATGTTTGGATAGATTTCTTTTTATCATTTTTTAGGGAGTATCTCAATACTTTTAATATATATTCGCTTTGATTGTTTTTGAATAAAAGGTGTAATTTCCCAAGACAATTAACGTTGAAGTGTATTACCTTCGTAAATTTTGTACCCGGAACACATAGTGAAACATACATCAAAGTTGGAGTCTTGCCAGAAATCGATGTCATCAGGTGTGAAGTGTGACAAGTAATAGAGAGTGGGAAGGCGAGAAGTAGCAATAAAAAACACAGAGATTGGAGAATTGGTAAAAAACACTGACAATAAAATATATTCACTTCAAAGCAGATATACAAAAAGAAGTAAAAATTTCACAGTTGCTAACATGATTTCGTATGGTTCAGCACATTTTCTCCGATTGAAGTGTTATAAGTGATGTTAGAAAAAATGAGACATCAATCCTAAGACGCTTATCAAAAACTAAACACAGTATTCTTCTTCTTTTATGTGCCATGTTCTTTCAGGATGTAGGCGATCATGGCTTTCCACATCTTCCTGTTCCTGGTGGCTCTCTTAGCACGCTTTTCCTGTTGCCCCATGCAACCCTCGTTCAGTCATCCACCTGATCAAATCGTTTCAAATATGTTATCCCCTGCTTTCCTCTGTCTCTTTTCCCCTCTATCTGGCCTGTTAGTATCAGGTTCTCCAAGCCCTCCTTCCTCATTGCATGTCCCAGGAACTTTAGTTGTCTCTTCCTGATGCTAGTGTTAATTTCCTTTTCGTTTCCATCCTTTCCAAAACCTCCTCATTGCTCACATGCTCGGGCCATGATATCCGATGAATCCTTCTGCAGAACCATATTTCAACTGCTTCAAGTTTTTCCTTCATCTTCGAAGATATTGTCCAACATTCACTGCCATATTGAAGAACCGTCATCACATAGCAATCCACTTTGTTTCAAGTGAAATTGTCCTGTTTTTTAATACTTTATTCAACTTCTGGAATGCATCGTTCTCCATGCCAATTCGCCTTCGGATCTCAGGGTTGCACTTTCCGTCTTCTGTTAGAACACTTCCTAGGTATTTACATTTCTGTTTGATTTTAGTCCCTCACCTGTAATTGGCATTTTTGGCTACCCTTTTTGTTAATGACCATGCATTCGGTTTTCTTGCAGTTTATTTGTAGTCCTTTCTAGTTACTCTCTTCAGATACCTTTTGTAGGAAGTCTTATAGAGAAAATATGATTAAAGACAAAGAAAAGAATGCTGAAATATTATGTATCATCAATCATTCTATATGACAGTAAGAGCTGGGCAATTTACTTACAAAACAAAAGAAACCTGAGGTAGTATAGTTCTAGTTATACTGTGTATGCAATTGACTTAACATTAAAATTTCCGAGACACGTAATGAGGAAAGATGGCTTGGAGTATCTGATACTCACAGGATATACCGAATGCAAGCGTATTAGAAGTAAATTTCGAGAAACCGACCCGAAGGGTTTGTGTAAATGGGTCGCCCGAACAGGAAATGGGAGGAAGAAAAAGAGGAAATATATTGCTTAAAAATACAAATAATACTGAGTTGCTAAAAACATGATCACGAATATCATAAAGAGACTGGCCCACTAAACAGAGAAAGTCATTATATATATATATGGATTTATTTCAAAATAATCGCAAGTCTACATTCGAATACTATATATATATATATATATATATATATATATATATATATATATATATGGATTTATTTCAAAATAATAAACACCAGTCTACATTCGAACTAGAAGAAATAGTCAGAGCTCATCAGTGTGGCTAGACATCCACTTGCTTCCAGCCGAGATCAAAACTCGACCAATCAATCGGAATTAGTCAGTATTTGATCGTTATTAAATGAGATCAGTCACGCAGACGTACAAAAAAGTGTTCAATACAATTATATTGTAAAACTTTTGAATATTTCTTCATTTGGAAATGACTATTTCCGTAACTTTGGTTTCAAACGTTTGATTTCTTCAGGCAATTTACAATAATGATTAGATTTATTTACAACTCTTGTAAATCGCTCAAAAATACCAAAACGATGAAACTTTGTGAAATATATATATATATATATGGGCGAATCTGGTAATAGTTTTAGATTTCGCTTCAACAATCACAAAAGAATACTGTAATATTATGTACCATCAATCATTCTATATGACAGTGAGAGCTGGGCAATTCCCTTACAAAACAAAAGAAACCTGAGGTAGTATAGTTCTAGTTATACTGTGTATGCATTTGACTCAACATTAAAATTTCTGAGACACGTAATGAGGAAAGATGGCTTGGAGTATCTGATACTCACAGGATATACCGAATGCAAGCGTATTAGAAGTAAATTTCGAGAAACCGACCCGAAGAGTTTGTGTAAATGGGTCGCCTGAACAGGAAATGGTAAGAAGAAAATGAGGCAATATATTGCTTAAAAATACAAATAATACGAAGTTGCTGAAAACATGATCACGAACACCATAAAGAGACTGGCCCCCTAAACAGAAGAACTCATTATATATATAATATACACCCAACCTATCAACTATCCTCACTTCTAACAAACATCTAAAAAACGCAAACCTATCAGGGAATTTAAAATGTCAGAAACCCAGGTGGCTAATTTGTAAACATTTGGTAAACGACACAATATTCTCTGTACCCAGCAACAAAATCAAATTGCACCCACCACGCCTCACTTGTGTCAGCGAAAACATTATATACTTCCTCTTCTGTTCAATATGTCCCAATAGTGGATATATTGGCGAATCCGGTAATAGCTTTAGATTCCACTTCAATAATCACAAAATTAATATACGCCAAAATAATCAATATTCCCCAGTAGGAGCACATTTCAATCAACCGGGTCACACCTTAGAAAATTGCAAATGTTTACTAATAGACTCCAATTTTAGTTCTACATACACACGCAGAAAGAAAGAAAAATACTGGATTTTAAAATTAAATACACACAAGCTAGGGTTAAATAGGGACTTAGGTGCTTTGAATCATTACAAATACTTCAATAACTAAACTTTTTTAGATACATTTAAAAATATTTTTTAAACTTTTTTAGATGCATTTAAAAACATTTTTTATCTAAAACAAATTTACCAGCATTATTAAAGATAGGTTTACGTTTACAAACATAATTTTAAAAGAATCTTTCGCTTTCAACATCACTTGACTTGACATTCATTGATTTTTCTTTCAGTCTACGGTTTCGCTTTAACTGGAAACAACTATCGCTTTTTAGTCTTTCGTGCCGGCGTCCAAAGAGTCTGAGCTCCAGGACCATGGATTAGTTTTAAAGTTTTCATTACACCCGAACAACGCCGGGTTATACTGCTAGTAAAG
Organism: Ascarosepion bandense; assembly: GCA_037127315.1. Lineage (NCBI taxonomy): Eukaryota > Metazoa > Mollusca > Cephalopoda > Sepiida > Sepiidae > Ascarosepion > Ascarosepion bandense. The sequence goes on from JBBBDQ010001952.1 coordinate 180,689, forward strand.
AAATAAATCAAATCAGTGAAGTAAAAAATAAAAAATAAAAAATAAAGTAAAGCCAATAAATCAAATAAATCAAATGTTGGCGTCTTGAATAGTCTGTGTTTTCTCCCATCAACACTTGCATAAATTGATAAACAAGTAAATAAAATGGAGAAATGAATGAATCAAGTGCAATTTGAAATGGTTTTGGTCTGGTCATCATTTGAATTTAGTGTGTATGTATGTGTGTGTATATCTGTATGTATTTGTGTGTATGTATGTGTGTCTGTGTTTTTAGAGCGTGTGTTTTTTCTCTTTGGAATGTGTGTGTATGTGTTTGTGTATGTATGCGTGTGTCTGTATGTTTTTTAGTTTGTGTGTTTTTCATGTCGTTTTGTTGAGCGAAGGCTTGTATTTTTATGAATATTTTTTCCTGCATTATTAATGTTTCGTAGTCTGTATTTTGGTAAATATGTGCAACTTTGAAATTGACATCACTACATTCATGCATATGTTCAGAGGCATGTAGGTTCCTGTTGTATGATAATCTTATATTGCTTCTATGAAGGGAGATTTTATTATCTGAGCATTGTGTCACTCCCACGTATATCTTTGCGCATTTGTCGCATTTTAGAGCGTAAACTACATTTTTCGAGTTGCAGCTCAGATCCGATTTTATTTCGAATGTAGTTGCGTTTTCAGACTGGAGGTATTTTCCTTCTCTTATTATATTGCATGCTCCACATCTTTTTTTGTTGCATTTTGTGACCCCCTGTGTTGTGTCTTGTTCGAATTTTGATGAGGCTAAGATGTCTTTTAAATTTTGGGGCTGGCGTTTGCTATTAATTATTTGTGGTTGTCTTTAAGATTTCTTTTATTTTTTCATTATTGTTGAGTAATTCCATGTGTGTAATTCCATGTGTGTCTTTGTGAATAATTCTGGATTGTTTTTGTCGTGTGTAGAAACGTATGCTAGAATGTTTTCTTGTTTTTCATGTTTTTCTTGTTGTTTTTTTTATTCCGGAGGGATTCTAATGGTATTTTTTCTGCTAGTTGGAAACCCTTGTTTATTAGTGGGGTGGGATATCATGTAAATTCGTCGTGCTAGGGAGTAGGGATTTTAAACAGCTTTTTAAATGATGACTCTCGAAATGGAGGTATTGTTGTGTGTTCGTGGGTTTGTGGTAAATGTCTGTGATGATGTAATTGTTTTCGTTTTTTATGAGTATGTCTAGGAACGGTAATTCTGTCTAACTGTATTCTAACGTGAACTTGATTTTGGGGTGCAACTGTTGTAATATAATATGTAGTTTGTTTACGTCTCCCCGTGTTGATTTCCAAAAGATAAAACAGTCATCTAGGAATCTCTTCCATGATTTCATGAATTCTGTTTTTAAGTTTTCCCCATATTTATGTCCTATTTGGTTGTATAGTTTTCTTCTAGATATGCTCGGGTGAGTGTTGCATATGTCGATGCCATTTTTGTTCCCATCGCTGTACCTGTTGCTTGCATATTATTTTTGTTGCTAAACTGGAAGGAATTGTTGTGTAAAATTAGATCTATGCTTTGTATGATAAAGTCTTTTGAGAAGCGTGTGGGGAGTATTTCTGGGTGTTTCTCTGTCCAAAATGTAATAGCCTGTTTTCTTGGTTCATGGGGTATTTTGCTGTACAGGCTGTTCACGTCAAAAGTTAATATGAGTGTATCTGGGTCTACTTTTTTGGCATGAAGCTTGGGAAATGTATGTTGTCTCGCATGTAACTTATTATTTTTGTGGTGTATGGTTGTAATAATATATCAATTAAATTGCTCAGTCTGCTTGTTGAGTAGGCTGGCCCTGCTACAATGGGTCTAAATTTAAGGTCACTGGGGTTGGGGTGTGAATGTATTCCGATTTTTGTTCCTGGATAGCTGTTTTAATTGTGTCTCATTTGTGTATCTTTGGAAGTCCGTAAAAATTACTGGTTTTTGAAGTAAAGTCTGTAAAAAATCTTTTTCTTTTCTCGTAAATATTATACTTTGTGTAAGGCAGAGTTTTTTTATTTTTAATATGATGTTTTCATCTATATTCTGGTTGAATTTTTGTAGGTATTTTTGTCGCCTAGCATATCTTGAATATTTGTTTTGTAATAAGTTTTATTCATAATGACTACAGCACCGCCTTTGTTTGCTTCTTTTATTATTATATCATTGTTTTTACGGATGATTTTTAGTGCTAGTCTTTGCTTGTGTGTGAGATTGCTACGGGCGTTGTGTTTTTTGAAAGCCTGTATCCCAGATTTTTTCAAAGAATATGTTCATTTCATTTGAATTGTAGTTTTTGTTAGGACAATATTTAGAATTATTTTTTACTACTGAGTTATCGGTAAGGTTGTTGTTCTTGTGTTGTGTAATGTTTCCAAAAGTCTAAATTTCCGTTCGGATCCATTGATATCTTGTTTAGGTGTGTAATGTTTTTTTAGGGCTGGGACAGAATTTTAGACCTAATTTGAGAAGGTTTATTTCCACTTCTTTTAAAGGGTATGAGGAAAGGTTAATGAGTACTAAAGACCCAAATCATTTCAAATTGGGATAAGCACTTGATTTATTTATTTGTTTATCCATTTATTCACGTGCTGATGTGAGAAAACACAGACTATTCAACACGAAAACATTTGATTTATTTTTTACTTCAATGATTTGATTTATTTCTTTATTCTTTATATTTATTTTTATTTTCCACTTACCTATAAATAAACAAGAACTTGGCGCTCAGAAACAAAAGAAACTTGGCATGTAAAGCCACAAATTTATTCGACTGAAGAGAGTCACTCTTAGACTCGAAATTTAGCGTCACAAATACCATTATGGACACTTAAAATATCATAATATGTATAATATCTTTATACTACAATAAGTATACTCTTTAAACTAAACGTTTACAGCCTCTCACACTTTTTATTCTATATATATATATATATATATATATATATATAAATGCATGTTTCATTAAATAATATAAACAAGTTTATCTATTTGTTTATGTAAATTTTTTCATATTATCCGATAAGCATAATAGCTTATGTTTATTGTTTTCATGTTTAAGTATATTTAACAAAAACTAAAAATTCTCAAAGCTATATACATCAAACAATTGAAACCTAAACCGAACAAGATATCAAGATAAACTATGAAATCTCCAAAAATATTCTTAAATGCCTGTAATTAATAACAGACGCCATTGGTTATTCTAATGGTTTCCCAAACTTAATATTTCTTGATTTCACTCTCGCTTGGTACTGAGTGACGTCACAGGCATTCACTTCAAGCGTCTTAAATGCACGAATTTGTTGTTGCTTGAAATTCTTCCATGTAAACAAAAACAGTTTGTCATTATCGTTTGTTCGTGTTTATAATAGATAATGCATTTTGACATATTTGAAAATGGCTTATCTAAGTCGAAAGCTTAGATTGAATTATTAAAAAAATATGTATCAATATTGTAATTTTTTTCTTCATTTAATGATAATGCTATTAAGCTTATCAGAGAATATGAAAAACATTTACATAAAATAAATAGACAAAACTAGTGCATATTATTAATGAAAAATTGCTGCCTTAATACAAACAATATATATATATATATATATATATATATATACGTCTATATTAGGTTTTCTTTCAGATTAATGTGGTCAGGGATGAAATGTGCATCGAAGTTGTTTTTTAGCAGACAATTCGTCAATTTTTGTTTTGTTTGTAGGATATTATCGTGGCCATTTGTTCTTGTTCACACTTCCAAAATTAATCAATGTTTGAAAACCTCATTCAATGTGTTTCTAATTCCAAGAATATGTTGGTTTCTGAAATCATTAAGTATTTAAAAAAACATATTTACTAACTCTATAAGGTTCCTTTCATTTTTATCTATTGCATCTTTGTTTTTGTTGTTCTCTTTCACTCAGCATTGCCATGAAACAAAAAAAAAAACGTTTATTCGTCTAGATTCTATTTTTATATTGTGTATAATGAATATCGGCTCGGAAGTAGAAATCGAGAGCCGGGTTCGAATTCCAGTTTATTCACTTACGTGAAAAGTAATAATTAATCTTGTTTCCCTCCCGCTATGGGTTTAAGAGAAGGAAAGATTGGGTTCTATAGCATTAGTTGGCAAACGGTTAACCAAAGGAAGTGTTGGAAATTTAATGCGGGAAGATGTTCTGTCTCGTCAGTCATGTCTCGAACGAGACATGATCACGAAGCGTGTTTCACGTATGGCATTTAGGTGACTGAAGATGTGCGTTTAGGTATAATGATTATCGGCTCGAAATTCGTATCCCGTACGGCAATTAACTGACGGACTGACTACAGTAATCGTCTCGCGTGATTCGGCTACAAAATATAAAAATTGATTTCGTCCGTATTGACTGAGTCAAGATTCAGGGACATCTTCTTCTTCTTCTTCTTCTTCTTCTTCTTCTTCTTCAAGTACCTTGTCATTTCAGGACGTAGACGATCATGTCTTTCCACGTCTCCCTATCCCTGGTGGCTCTTAGCACGCTTTCTTCTGTAACTGTCTCTCAATCCCTGTTCTGTCATCCACCTGCTCAGGCCCTTCAAATATGTTATCCATTGCTTTCCTCTGTCTCTTTTTCTCTCTATCCCTGTTAGTATCAGGTTTCCAAGCCCTCCTTCCTCATTGCATGTACCAGGAACATTATTTCTCTCTTCCTGATACTCAATATTAATTTCCTTTTCGTTTCCACCATTTCCAAAACCTCGTTATTGCTCACATGCTCGGTCCGCGATATCCGCAGCATCCTTCTGTAGAACCACATTTCACCTGCTTCAAGGTTTCCCTTCATCTTTGTTGATATGGTCCAACATTCACTGCCATATTGAAGAACTGACATCACATAGCAATCCAATGCTCTCTTCTTTGTTTCTAGTGAAAGTTTCCTGTGTCTTAATACTTTACTCAGCTTCTGGAACGCGTCTTTCGCCATGCCAATTCGCCTTTGGATCTCTGTGTCGCACTTTCCGTCTTCAGTTATAACACTTCCCAGATATTTAAATTTTCGTACTTGATTGATTGTCCTCACTTGTATTTTGCAGCTTGAGCCGCTCTTTTTGCTGATGACCATGCATTCATGTCCCTCAAGGGATCACTAAATATATATGAATTAAATACACTAACAAACAACAACATCACAATACTGATTCTCTTTTGGAGCCTGTCATGAACAATGAGATGGACTGTAGGTGCGCCTGGCCATATATGACAGCAGTACTCCATGCACGGACGAATGGTTGATTTGTATATATGCAGGATGGATTCAGGCGAGAAAAACATCCTGGCCCAACACAGTTACCCAACCTTCCTAGCAGTGGATTTAGCTATTGACTCAATGTAGTAGTTGTGGTTCCACTTTAGATTAGAAGAGAGGGTAAGGCCGAGGAGGCTCGTTTGGTCATGCTTATGGGAGGCAGGAGAGGTTGCCTGTGATGATTGACAAAAAGCAGCTTGATCTTAGACGCATTGAAATTTAAAAGCCAATTCTTACCCCAGTTCACCACAGAATGTAGATCCCTCTCAAAATCAGCTGCGAGATTATGTTTGTCCGTAACACCGGCTTTCTTACTGATGCGGGAGTAAATTGTGGCGTCATCTGCGTAGATGCCTACTTGGCCCTTGATCTCGTCTGGGAGATCATTTATGAAAATAAGGAAGAGCGTCGGGCCTAGGATAGAACATTGAGGGACATCCTAATGCAGGTTTTGTGTGGGTGTATGCAGATAGGTGTCAAAGATTACACGTCTTTCATATATAGTTTATATTCGAATCAATAAAAAGACATATGAGTTATGAGGCTAGAAAAATATCCCGCAGCTTACTTCTAGGATCAATTTAAAAATTATGAAAAAAGACGTTACTTGCATGTTAGACATGGGTAGATGTTAAGGCTTCCACATCCGATACTTATGGATTGAATGAAATAATGTATGAATAAAAGAAAGTTATCAATATGCAGTAATGGTTTCGGGGATTGAGTCTGGCAAAATATCCTTCGGCTTCTCTAACCGATTTTTTTTGATCGAATGAATCAAATTTTGCACAAGTACAATATCAGCTGCAGGACAGGTTGACGTTAAGAATAGACAAAACTTTCACTGCTTCCCTATCAGTTTATCTTAGGAACCAATGAAACAAATATGAAAACAGACATTATCAATATGAAAACAGACATTATCAATATGAAAACAGACATTATCAATATGAAAACAGACATTATCCATATGCAGTACTGGTGTGTGGGCTGATGCTAACAAAAATCATGTTTTTTCCTTATCCGATCCTTTTGAATCGAAGAAAACAAAATACGAAAAAGGACAATATCTGTTTGCAGGACAAATAATCGATTGCGATGGCCAAAAATTCCGAGGTTTCCCCATTAGTTTATTCTAGGACAGACTGATACAAACGATTAAAAATCTACAATATCAATTTGCAGTAGTGGTTGTGGGTGTTGAATGAGACAAAGCTTTTGACCGAATGCAACAAACAATGAAAAAGTACAATATCAATTTGTAGCACAGTTAAATTTTGACGAGGGCCCATCGTTTCGTATCAATTTACTCTAGAATCGAATTAATCTATGAAAAGAAACATTTTGATACGCAGTACTGGTTGTGGCAGAGATTATGGCAACAAAACACATTGTTTCTCTATTCGATGCTTTTGATTACTGAATAATACAAAATGTGAAAAGGGACCATATTAGTTTGGAAATGGAAAAATAAATCTACGGCTTGCCTATCAGTTTCTTCTAGGGTCGAATGAAACCAACTATGAAAAACTAAAATATCAATATGCAGGTCTGAAATTGGGGATTAAGGGTGGCAAAAATTCTGCGCTTACTCCTCTATTCTTTGGATTGAATGAAAGAAAATATGTAAAGACAAAATAGCAGCTTGCAGGAAAATAGAAGATTGCGAACAAGCGAATATTTCACGGTTTACCTACCATTATCTTCAATACAGTGATACAAATCATGAAAAAAGGACAGTTTTAATATGCGGTACTGGTTTTGGGGTCAGTGACAAAAAAAAAAACAATCACACGGCTTTCCTATCCTATCGTTTTGAATCGAATTAAACAAAAATTAAGGAAGGATAATATCAGCTAACTGAAGTAGCAGAGGTCGAGGATGGCCAAAATTTCCGCGGATTTTAAATGTGTTTCTTCAAAAAAAAAATACAATAAAAACCGGTGATAATACAAGATGTGAAAGCAGTACAAAATGTCGGTCTGAGGTTGGCGAAAAAAAAAAAAAACAAAAAAACAAAACAAACACTGCTTCCCTATCAGATCATTTTTAATCGAACTAAACAAAACAAGGAAAAGGATGTTGGCAGCATTTAGGAGTCTGAGTATGCTTTGAGGAGGGACAAATAATCTCTCACCATCGCAATCAGTATCTTGTAAAATTGTGAAGAAGAACAATATCAAACTTCAAGACTCTTGGTGGATGATCTTTCAATCAAATCACTCTCTAAACATATTTGCCTTAATGAATTCTGTTCTCCTTCGCTCAGAGTAGCATTTTTATATAAAAAACTATAGTCAGTCTCGTTACGGTGAGCACATTCATTAGCATATGATGTATTATTTTGTGTAAGTCCCTTTTATGTTCATATATTTCATTTAGATTTTTTGGAGTTTGTAATTTTTGTGATAATTGTTAAAAGCGATCGAGTAAATTCCTCTTTCAAAATGTAGCTTATTGTTTTGTTTAGTATTAGCTAACAATTTTATGGTTTTACATGTAGCAGTAATAAATTAAATGTAGTTTAGATTCCTTTCAATTTTAGATGTGATAGACTTAGTTGTTAAGAGAATGCACTTTTTGATGTATTGGGTTTGGTAGGATAGGTTGTTTTTATATTTTGGAATATTTTATGAGCTTTTTGTTTTGCATTAAATATAAAATAGGCATCCATGTTAGCAAAATCTTAAATACAAAGAATTGGGTATTGCAGATATCTGTGCATTGGACTCTTACTGATTATGTAGAAAATATCATGCGCATACAATGCAACTTTACACACACACACACACACGCGCGCACACACACACACACACACAATTATATATATATATATATATATATATATATATATATATATATATATTTTAATAGCCTTATATATTTTCTTTTGAATTTTTTCATATTTTCTGATTAGACGTTTTATTTCCGAATTATATTTGTATAAAAATTGTTCAAAGGTTTTCCTAGTACTTACGAACGCCATCGTACATCATCAGGGAATATATTACAATTTAAAAATCAAATATTGCCTTGTAGCAGGAAAAGTGTTACAACATTTTAAAAGAAAATAAATAAACGTTAAGAAGAATTTTTTAAATTTAAAGGCAGTAATAATGTATGCAACATGCACACGTGATGATATGTGCACACGTAGATGCGTGAATTATATTGCTGTTTTCTCATTGGTTTACTGATTAAAGGATATTTTGGCAAGCAAGTGCTCGATATGATGACAGACATAAAGCGTTAATAGGATTCCCTTGAAGAAGTTTCCTACTTAACAGAGTAGATTTATGCCGACCTTTCAAGAAGCTGAAAACAGTCAGTCAGTTAAGTCCCATACGTGATACACGCTTGGGCGATCATGTCTCGAAAGAGACAGGACTGACTGGGCAGAAGATTATACCGCAGTAGGTTGCCATTGCTTTCTGCGGTAGACTGGTTGCCGACCAAGGCTATAGAAGCCAATCTGTCTTGTTATTTAACCCATAACTGGAAGGAATCGACGGATTAATACCTTTCCCAAGGGTATTTGCGCGTAAGTGAATGCAATGAATTCGACTAGAATTCGAACCCGGTTCCACGCTTTCTCGTTCTGAGCCGATATCTAATGCTCCACAACGCACATCCTGAAAACCTAAGAACTATGACTAAATATATTATAATAATAATAATAATAATAATAATAATAATAATAATAATAATAATAATAATAATAATAAAAATAAAAGAATTGAAACCAAAAGAAGCTTATAAATACCTAGGTGTAAATGAGAGCGAAAACATTCACCATAAAAAAATGAAAGAAATAGTGCGTAAAGAGTACTATAGAAGGCTACGAATGATATTAAAAACTGAATTAAATTCACAGAATAGAGTTATGGCCATTAATAGCCTTGCAATCCCAGTTGTCCAATATAGCTTCAACATCTTAAACTGGACTCTAAACGACATCAGGCGAATGGATGCTAAAACAAGAAAGCTTCTTTCTAAGCATAGGATGCATCACCCAAAGGCTGATGTAGACCGTCTATACATACCCCGTAAAGAAGGTGGAAGGGGTCTTATTCAGCTGGAATTGTCATACAAGACAACAACTATTGGCTTATTAACATACATAGAAACAACAAAGGATTGGATGATACAATTAGTAAGGCAACATGAAGAAAGAAAGAAAAAATATTCAATAATAAAAGAAGGCAGTAAATACAAACAAGAATTACAGTTAGTAGATTCTGTAGAAAAGCAAAACAGTAGCCAAGAACCAACTATTACGGCAAAAAATATGAAAATGAAAGCCAAAGATAAAGCTCTTGAAAAGATGAAACAGCGCTGGCAAGACAAACCTCTGCATGGCCAATATCCAGTACGTGCCAATAAATCCAATGTTGACAAAGTTAATACTCATCGATGGTTACGTGCATCTGGATTAAAGTCTGAAACTGAAGGATTTATACTTGCAGCACAAGACCAAAGTCTTTTCACGAGAAACTTTCAGGCAAATATTATGCATAATAATATGGATCCAAAATGCAGGTTTTGTGATAAACACCAAGAAACAATAGACCACCTAATCTCAGGCTGTTCTGTGCTTGCCCCAAACGAATATAAAAATCGACACGATAGAGTTGGGCAATATTTACATTGGGCAATGTGCAAACATTATGGAAAAGCTGTAAACAAACACTGGTATGAACATCATCCAGCACCGGTTACAGAAATAGAAGATGTAACCATTCTATGGGATTACACCATCTACACAGACAGAAAAATTGAAGCAAACAGGCCAGACATTATTGTTAAAAACCAGAAGGAGAAAACTTGTCTATTAATTGATATGGCTTGTCCAGCGGATTGTAACATAGCAACCAAGGAATTTGAAAAACTGTCAAAATATAAAGACCTGGAAATTGAAATAGAAAAAATGTGGAAATTGAAAACAAGAGTTGTACCAGTGATAGTAGGTGCACTTGGAATGATAAAAAATGAAACAAAACAACACATTGAAAGAATCCCTGGAAACCCCAGCTTAAGAGATATACAAAAAATTGTCTTATTAAGTACAGCCCACCCACACTAAGGAAAACGTTATCTATGTAATGCTGGGGATGATAGGGAAGATAGAAAAACATGAAATGGAGTCATAACAACACGCCACTACCTGCCTTAGGTCTCCCCGCAGACTTGGTTGGTAGTGAGACCAAAGCAGAAATCGAAATATGATGAAAAATGACATAATAATAATAATAATAATAATAATCTTCAATACATTAGGATTCTTAATAGACATAAAAACAAAATCGAAAAATAGTAAATGTCTTAGATATAAAATCCCAATTTAAACAACAGTACACACAAGCGGATGTTTAATTTGACGGATGTGCGTTGAGGTGCAGTAGGTATCGGCTCGGAACGAGAAATCGGAAAGCGGAGTTCGAATTCCAGCTGAATTCCCTCCATTCACTTAAACGCAAATACCCTTGGTAAAGATATTAATTCGTTTCTTTCCTCCAGTTATGGGTTAAATAACAGAACAGACTGGGTTTTTATGGCCATGGCTGGCAACCAGTGTACCCCAAAAAGTAATGACAATCTACTGAGGGATAATCTTCTGCCCAGTCAAGTATTGTGTGTGCGTGTGTATTTCATGTCAGCGGTGACTGACTACAACTGCCAGTTTCAAACGTTCTCACGCAATTGTTTTTCTTAACAGTTGCTAATTGCAAACCAATTATTTATTTTTCTAACAAATGTTAGTAATCGCCCTGAAAATGTATCCCTGGGCTAGCTCTAGTTCTCTCCAAACTCTACAACTACTGCCTCACTCGTTCCTGCTTTCCTGCTTTCCTCTGTAGTTCCTTTGTAGTCTCTGTTTTTAAGGACTCTGAAGAGACCTCTGAACCTTATAATTATCGCCCTATGAGCCTCTTTTTTTTCGTTTTATAATTATCTCCCCCAAAAGCAATGTGAGACTACCTCTGGTGCGCAGGTGGTCACAGTGTGAGAAAAAAAAAAGGATATAACTACCTCAGTTGGAATCATCATCCTCTTAAATTAACATTACTGAATGCAATCAAACCCCATAGAATTTGTTTTGTATGTAACCGAATAAAATTTCCATCTCCTTCTCTCTAGCTATGTGCAAGCAAGATACGACTAGGGAAAACTTTAAATAGCTAAAGTTTGATCATTATCTAGAAACTTTGATAGTGTTGGGTGGGGGACAAACCATATATGATGATAATGACTGATGGTTCAACATGAGGACACGTACTTACACCACCACCAACACAGCCAAAATAGTCTTCGACTGAACTTATGACATATACAGTTAAATTAAGAATTGTAAGTAGATTCAAGTGTCTCTGATTATTAGAACGATTTAAGATTTTATCAGGGATTACTTTGCTCAAGCCTTTATAAAACAAAAGTAATATAAAAAATCTAGCTGTTTTTTTAAAAAAAACTTTCCCTACCCTTAATGTTTAAACCTTTTCCCTAACATTTTTATCTTGTATGATGAAAGGGAAAACCCCATAAAACCAACGATTCGCTTCCTTTTTTACGCTTTACAGTGTTTCGTTCTGCTTTTCTTTAATCTTTACTATTTTATTTCTTCATGTTTCTTGCTTACTTTAATCTAAACTTATTTATAAATGGAACTTTGTCTCAGTGTGTGCATGTGTGTGTATCTGTGTGTGTGTGTCCGTTATCTATAGACTCTGAAACGGCTGAAACAATTTTCTTGAAAATTTACACAGTTGTACTAAGCGTCTGTGAGTGTTCTTAGCTAGGTTTTATGTCGAGGTACTCCCGATAAATATCGAAAATCGATAATCGAAAAAATCGGGTTATAGAAGGAGTGGTCCAATTTTAATCAAATTTCATACACTCAGAGACAAAGACATAAGAAACGATATTCAGAAGTTTCAAGGTTGCAGTTCTTAGAATAGTGCAGAAAATCGAATATATATATATATAAATGGCAAGATGTTTGTGTGTGTCTGTTTATCTGCCTGTATGTATATATTTTTTCAGACGTTTTATTTTTTTTGCTTCTGGTTTGGCTCTAAGTAGGTATAATTGTAGTTTTTAGTCTCAGCCATGGTACCATTTACTCAGAGGACTTATTTAGCCTTCAAAATTCAGTTTACGACGAAAAATCTTATTTGATATCGATACCAGGAAATCAAAATTTGACTTACATCCATTCATTTTTATTTCAGTCTACGGTTTCACTTTAACTGGAAACAACTATTGCTTTTTAGTCTTTCGTGCCAACGTCCAAAGAGTCTGAGATCCAGGACCATGGATTATTTTTAAAGCTTTCATTACGCCCGAGCAACGTCAGACTATACTGCTAGTCTTTTATAAAATTGCAGTTTATAGAGTTCCAACTGAATTTGTCTCAGACAAAAACAAAATCTTCAGTTTTGATATTAAATATAAAAAACGATTTGTTACTTGAAATAATCCTTTTTAAATTGGTACTTCATGGTGAATGTCATGCTGACTGAAAGTCCCTTTATGAGAAACAGACAGTTGATTTACTAAGCGCCGCTTAGACGTGGCACAAAGCCGAAAGTATGAGATACCTATGAGGATGAAACTCACTACTCAGTTGCAAGAGGTTCTAACAAGACAAGCTTGATAGTCATCACACCACGCCAAGGTGGCCTTCCTTAAAAGAGATATAGACATGAGATAGACATGAGATAGATAAAATATTCTTTTTCCTGAGTTTCCATGGAAACCAAGATATACACTTTTCTTAGGTTTCTTTAGAACCAATCTCTATTTTGTGGGTCGTTAGATCATGTAGTGATCATGTAGTGATCATGTAGTGATCATGTAGTGAGTGAGTAAAGCAGATTCAATCTCATTTTCAAAGCTAAAAGCTTCTGCTTAGCAACTGGTGTATTTTATTTTGAACCGATAGACTCGTTTTCCTCCGAGGTGGAAAGAAAGAAAAATTTTATCCGAATTTGAAATAATTTTGCCATGTGAAAAATATCGCAACTTTTTCAAATATGAGCTTTTTTCTAATGCCATTACTTTCCAAATCCTTTCCACCTAATTTGATGCAATGATTTATCGTACTTGTTAATGGATGACACAAAAAAATGAACAGTTATTTATGCAAAAAGTGCATTTTAGATTAGAAAGGGAAAAATAATTTTATTAAGCTTTTTTTAGGTGTTACACTGCTCTTGTGCATATTTTAAATCCTCAATTACCTTTGAAGCAATAGTTTCATGCCTTACCCAATGTTCTTTGCACGTAAATAGGTATAACGAGCCCGACTAGAATTGGAACTCAGCTCCCCAATTTTCAATTTCGAGCTGTTTTCTGTTACACCACCCGCTTATCCATGCTTACAGTATATGATATTCCAAGCGGTCACCTATTAATTTACTGACCAGGTTCAGCGTTACTTAACCTTGGTGATTGTGTGGGAACCTGAATTTCAACGTCGTATGGTTGGAAGCCAATAAAGAGAATAAGGTACATTAAAGAGAATAAGGTACAATAAAGAGAATAAGGTACAATAAAGAGAATAAGGTACATTAAAGAAATATTAAGTGTCTAACTTTAATACGTTTGAAAAGTTTGAATCTCTTTGAAGAATTGCATAGAAATACAAATTGTGGCTTCTATTATTTTATGCTTTACTAGCAGTATAACTCGGCGTTGTTCAGGTGTAATGAAAAATTTAAAACTAATCCATGGTCCTGGAGCTTAGACTCTTTGGACGCTGGCACGAAAGATTAAAAAGCAATAGTTGTTTCCAGTTAAAGCAAAACCGTTGACTGAAAGAAAAATGAATGGATGTAAGTCAAATTTTGATTTCCTGGTATCGATATCAAATAAGTGTTTTTCGTCGTAAACTGAATTTTGAAGGCTAAATAAGTCCTCTGAGTAAATGGTTCCATGGCTGAGACTAAAAACTACAATTATAACTACTTAGAGCCAAACCAGAAGCAAAAACTAAAATAAAACGTCTGAAAAAATATATACATACAGGCAGATAAACAGACACACACAAACATCTTGCCATTTATATATATGATCGATTTTCTGCACTATTCTAAGAACTGCAACCTTGAAACTTCTGAATATTGTTTCTTATGTCTTTGTCTATGAGTGTATCAAATTTCATTAAAATCGGACTACACATTCTATAACCCGATTTTTTCGATTATCGATTTTCGATATTTATCGGGGGTAACTCGACACAAAATCTAGCTAAGAACACTCGCAGACGCTTATAGTATAACTGTGTAAATTTGCAAGAAAATCGGTTCAGCCATTTTGATGTCTAATAAGTTTACTTTTTTTCATAGATAAATATGTATGAAGGTATAGGACGTTTTTGGTTTGTTCTTAAAATTTTATTTGTATTCAAACTACTCCCGCAGAATGAATTAGAATCAAGAGTAATCTATCTCATTTATATTAACCCCCGTCCTGATGTCACCTGTTCTCGACTATCCTGATGACTCTACTCTTACCTCTTAATAGTAAATTCAGTTTAATAAGATGAAATTGGCAAAATCTCGGTTAAAATGGCTGGTTCATTTTAATCCCTTCAAAATGAAACTGCTCTAATTTAATCGGATTTGAGAATCTTTTCCAACTTCAAAATATATGGCTGATGGTAACCTCCGTAAGAATTCGTTTCTCCTTCAAGGGTTAACATTTTCTTCTGACATAAATTGTAAAGATTACATTGAATCAACTGGTATGTATGCTACTCGGAAAGTTGCTTTACTACGCCGTTCTAAATATTTGTTCACACCCAAATCTTGTTCTTTTTCATCTATGTGCCTTGTCCTTTCAGGACGCAGGCGATCATGGTTTTTCACGTCGCCCTATCTCTAGTCGCTCATAGCAAACTTTCTCTTGTAACACTACGCAACACCCGTTCTGTCATCCACCTGCTCAGGCCCTTCAAATATGTTATCCGCTGCTTTCCTCTGTCTCTTTTTCCTTCTATCTGGCCTGTTAGTATCAGGTTCTCCAAGCCCTCATTCCTCGTTGCATATCGCAGGAACTTTAGTTGTCTTTTCCTGATGCTCAATATTAATTTCCTTTTCGTTTCCATCATTTCCAAGCCTCATCATTGCTCTCATGCTCAATCCATGATATTTGCACCAGCCTTCTGTAGAAACACATTTCAGTTGCTTCAAGTTTTTCTTTCATCTTTGATGATATTATCCAGCATTCACTGCCATATTGAAGAACTGACATCACATAGCAGTCCAGTATTCTCTTTATTGTTTCTAGCGAAAGTTTCCTGTGTCTTAATACTTTACTCAGCTTCCAAATCTTAAATCTTTATAAAATCTAATTCTTTTGTTTATTGAATACTACTGAAAAATCTGGTTTGATGATTCTGATATTTATCTAAAGATAACAAATCTAAAGAAAAATCTGCAGTATTATCGGTCCTGATCTCACATCTCGGCTTCAATCATATTCCCACGCTTGTTAAACCTCCCCTATGTCTTTTCTATAAATATTTTCTTGGCACTTGTTCTGGGGAATATTTTTCTGGTACATCGTATTCACGAATAATAGTGCAATACTCAGTTAAGTTTAATAGTTATACTGTTTGACATTGCTAGATGTAACTGTTTTATTCTAAGGTTTTCATTTCTGCATTTACCCCTTCCTGCTTTTTGTCTGCCAGTCAGATTTGACCGTCAACAATTTAAATTTTATATTCTATCCCCATGAACTATGTTCCTTTATTATCAAATTTCACTAATAATGATTTTGTTTTCAGCCTATTTCACTCTCAGTAACCATTTGCATCTTAGTTGCTTCATCGCCTTGCTTGGGAAAAATAGAGTTCTAAAAATCGCTCAGAAAATATTTTTCGATATTTAATGAAATATTAAATCAGTTTAAGGACTAATAAATTGTTTTATTGTATACAAGCAGTATAGCCCGGCGTTGCTCGGGTGTAATGAAAGATTTAAAACTAATCCATGGTCCTGGAGCTTAGACTCTTTAGACGTTGGCACGAAAGACTAAAAAGCAATAGTTGTTTCCAGTTAAAGTGAAACCGTAGACTGACAGAAAAATGAATGGATGTAAGTCAAATTTAGGATTTCCTGGTATCGATATCAAATAAGTGTTTTTCGTCGTAAACTGAATTTTGAAGGCTAAATAAGTCTTCTCAGAAAATGGTATCATGGCTGAGACTAAAAACTACAATTATACCTAATTAGAGTCAAACCCGAAGCAAACACTAAAATAAAAGGGCTGAAAAAACACAGACATACAGGCAGATAAACAGACACACACACAAATATCTTGCTTTTTATATATATATTATCGATTTTCTGCACTATTGAAAGAACTGAAACCTTGAAATTTCTGAATATCATTTCTTATGTCTTTGTCTCTGAGTGTATGAAATTTGATTAAAATCGAACCACTCATTCTATAACCCGATTTTTTCGATTATTGATTTTTCGCTATTTATCGGGGGTACCTCGACACAAAACCTAGCTAAGAACACTCGCAGACGCTTATAGTACAACTGTGTAAATTTTCAAAAAAATTGGTTTCGCCGTTTCGGTGTCTATAGGTAACAGACACACACAGAGACAAAGTTCTATTTATAAATAATTTTAGATTTTCGAATTCAACTATTATAACTGTGACCATTTCTCATCCCTACTAATTTAATTATTACTACTCCGACTTAATTGAGCTTCTATAGATCGCTTTTAATAGGTACAAAGTAGAAAGAACAGATTAATGTCTTACTATCAAGAATCGTGATACACCTGATGGTATAAGTTTCTAAAGAATATAAACATTTTAATAAAAATACCCTTAGAGTTATGAGTGCAACACAACAAAACTCGAAAAGCAGCCCGGTATCGGAATCACGAGAATAGAAATTAGAAAATATGAGGACTCGTCAGAAAATAACCGCTGTATTTACCATCCGACTAATCGCTATGTCTTCGTTATCATTATAACATCGTTTTCATATATAACATCGTTATCATTATAACATCGTTTTCATATATAACATCGTTATCATTATAACATCGTTATCATTATAACATCGTTTTCATATATAACATCGTTATCATTATAACATCGTTTTCATATATAACATCGTTATCATTATAACATCGTTTTCATATATAACATCGTTATCATTATAACATCGTTTTCATTATAACATCGTTTTCATATATAACATCGTTATCATTATAACATCGTTTTCATATATAACATCGTTATCATTATAACATCGTTATCATTATAACATCGTTTTCATATATAACATCGTTATCATTATAACATCGTTTTCATATATAACATCGTTATCATTATAACATCGTTTTCATTATAACATCGTTTTCATATATAACATCGTTATCATTATAACATCGTTTTCATATATAACATCGTTATCATTATAACATCGTCTTCATTATAACATCGTTTTCATATATAACATCGTTATCATTATAACATCGTTATCATTATAACATCGTTTTCATATATAACATCGTTATCATTATAACATCGTTTTCATATATAACATCGTTATCATTATAACATCGTTTTCATATATAACATCGTTATCATTATAACATCGTTATCATTATAACATCGTTTTCATATATAACATCGTTATCATTATAACATCGTTTTCATATATAACATCGTTATCATTATAACATCGTTTTCATATATAACATCGTTATCATTATAACATCGTTATCATTATAACATTGTTTTCATATATAACATCGTTATCATTATAACATCGTTTTCATATATAACATCGTTATCATTATAACATCGTTATCATTATAACATCGTTTTCATATATAACATCGTTATCATTATAACATCGTTATCATTATAACATCGTTTTCATATATAACATCGTTATCATTATAACATCGTTATCATTATAACATCGTTTTCATATATAACATCGTTATCATTATAACATCGTTTTCATATATAACATCGTTATCATTATAACATCGTTTTCATATATAACATCGTTATCATTATAACATCGTTATCATTATAACATCGTGAACATTATAACATCGTTATCATTATAACATCGTTTTCATATATAACATCGTTATCATTATAACATCGTTATCATTATAACATCGTTTTCATATATAACATCGTTATCATTATAACATCGTTATCATTATAACATCGTTTTCATATATAACATCGTTATCATTATAACATCGTTTTCATATATAACATCGTTATCATTATAACATCGTTATCATTATAACATCGTTTTCATATATAACATCGTTATCATTATAACATCGTTTTCATATATAACATCGTTATCATTATAACATCGTTTTCATTATAACATCGTTTTCATATATAACATCGTTATCATTATAACATCGTTTTCATATATAACATCGTTATCATTATAACATCGTCTTCATTATAACATCGTTTTCATATATAACATCGTTATCATTATAACATCGTTTTCATATATAACATCGTTATCATTATAACATCGTTTTCATTATAACATCGTTTTCATATATAACATCGTTATCATTATAACATCGTTATCATTATAACATCGTTATCATTATAACATCGTTTTCATATATAACATCGTTATCATTATAACATCGTTTTCATATATAACATCGTTATCATTATAACATCGTTTTCATATATAACATCGTTATCATTATAACATCGTTTTCATATATAACATCGTTATCATTATAACATCGTTATCATTATAACATCGTTTTCATATATAACATCGTTATCATTATAACATCGTTTTCATATATAACATCGTGATCATTATAACATCGTTATCATTATAACATCGTTTTCATATATAACATCGTTATCATTATAACATCGTTATCATTATAACATCGTTTTCATATATAACATCGTTATCATTATAACATCGTTTTCATATATAACATCGTTATCATTATAACATCGTTTTCATATATAACATCGTTATCATTATAACATCGTTATCATTATAACATCGTTTTCATATATAACATCGTTATCATTATAACATCGTTTTCATATATAACATCGTTATCATTATAACATCGTTTTCATATATAACATCGTTATCATTATAACATCGTTATCATTATAACATTGTTTTCATATATAACATCGTTATCATTATAACATCGTTTTCATATATAACATCGTTATCATTATAACATCGTTATCATTATAACATCGTTTTCATATATAACATCGTTATCATTATAACATCGTTATCATTATAACATCGTTTTCATATATAACATCGTTATCATTATAACATCGTTATCATAACATCGTTTTCATATATAACATCGTTATCATTATAACATCGTTTTCATATATAACATCGTTATCATTATAACATCGTTTTCATATATAACATCGTTATCATTATAACATCGTTATCATTATAACATCGTGAACATTATAACATCGTTATCATTATAACATCGTTTTCATATATAACATCGTTATCATTATAACATCGTTATCATTATAACATCGTTTTCATATATAACATCGTTATCATTATAACATCGTTATCATTATAACATCGTTTTCATATATAACATCGTTATCATTATAACATCGTTTTCATATATAACATCGGTATCATTATAACATCGTTATCATTATAACATCGTTTTCATATATAACATCGTTATCATTATAACATCGTTTTCATATAT
Organism: Ascarosepion bandense; assembly: GCA_037127315.1. Taxonomy (NCBI): domain Eukaryota; kingdom Metazoa; phylum Mollusca; class Cephalopoda; order Sepiida; family Sepiidae; genus Ascarosepion; species Ascarosepion bandense. The sequence goes on from JBBBDQ010001952.1 coordinate 200,734, forward strand.
AACATCGTTATCATTATAACATCGTTATCTTTATAACATCGTTTTCATATATAACATCGTTATCATTATAACATCGTTATCATTATAACATCGTTTTCATATATAACATCGTTATCATTATAACATCGTTTTCATATATAACATCGTTATCATTATAACATCGTTTTCATATATAACATCGTTATCATTATAACATCGTTTTCATATATAACATCGTTATCATTATAACATCGTTATCATTATAACATCGTTTTCATATATAACATCGTTATCATTATAACATCGTTATCATTATAACATCGTTTTCATATATAACATCGTTATCATTATAACATCGTTATCATTATAACATCGTTTTCATATATAACATCGTTATCATTATAACATCGTTATCATTATAACATCGTTTTCATATATAACATCGTTATCATTATAACATCGTTATCATTATAATATCGTTTTCATATATAACATCTTTATCATTATAACATCGTTATCATTATAAAATCGTTTTCATATATAACATCGTTATCATTATAACATCGTTATCATTATAACATCGTTTTCATATATAACATCGTTATCATTATAACATCGTTATCATTATAACATCGTTTTCATATATAACATCGTTATCATTATAACATCGTTTCATATATAACATCGTTATCATTATAACATCGTTTTCATATATAACATCGTTATCATTATAGCATCGTTATCATTATAACATCGTTTTCATATATAACATCGTTATCATTATAACATCGTTATCATTATAACATCGTTATCATTATAACATCGTTTTCATATATACCATCGTTATCATTATAACATCGTTATCATTATAACATCGTTTTCATATATAACATCGTTATCATTATAACATCGTTTTCATATATAACATCGTTATCATTATAACATCGTTATCACTATAACATCGTTTTCATATATAACATCGTTATCATTATAACATCGTTATCATTATAACAGCGTTTTCATATATAACATCGTTATCATTATAACATCGTTTTCATATATAACATCGTTATCATTATAACATCGTTATCATTATAACATCGTTTTCATATATAACATCGTTATCATTATATCATCGTTATCATTATAACATCGTTTTCATATATAACATCGTTATCATTATAACATCGTTTTCATATATAACATCGTTATCATTATAACATCGTTTTCATATATAACATCGTTATCTTTATAACATCGTTATCATTATAACATCGTTTTCATATATAACATCGTTATCATTATAACATCGTTTTCATATATAACATCGTTATCATTATAACATCGTTTTCATACATAACATCGTTATCATTATAACATCGTTTTCATATATAACATCGTTATCATTATAACATCGTTATCATAACATCGTTTTCATATATAACATCGTTATCATTATAACATCGTTATCACTATAACATCGTTTTCATATATAACATCGTTATCATTATAACATCGTTTTCATATATAACATCGTTATCATTATAACATCGTTTTCATATATAACATCGTTATCATTATAACATCGTTATCATTATAACATCGTTTTCATATATAACATCGTTATCATTATAACATCGTTATCATTATAACATCGTTTTCATATATAACATCGTTATCATTATAACATCGTTTTCATATATAACATCGTTATCATTATAACATCGTTTTCATATATAACATCGTTATCATTATAACATCGTTATCATTATAACATCGTTTTCATATATAACATCGTTATCATTATAACATCGTTTTCATATATAACATCGTTATCATTATAACATCGTTTTCATATATAACATCGTTATCATTATAACATCGTTTTCATATATAACATCGTTATCATTATAACATCGTTATCATTATAACATCGTTTTCATATATAACATCGTCATCATTATAACATCGTTTTCATATATAACATCGTTATCATTATAACATCGTTTTCATATATAACATCGTTATCATTATAACATCGTTTTCATATATAACATCGTTATCATTATAACATCGTTTTCATATATAACATCGTTATCATTATAACATCGTTTTCATTTCAAAAACATTTAACACGCCTATCGATCCGGGTCACACTTCATCGCACTTCAGCTTTTTTTAAAAAAATAGTAATTGTCCTCGTTTTGCTGTAAACCTTTAATCTTGGTCTTATTTAGTACTGCTTAGTAATTACTAATCCTGTTTCAACCGTTCTACTCAAACCAAAAAGTAAATTCCCAACCACTACACCACGAAATTTACAAAGATTAGTCTATTACGGCATGAGAGTATCCTGTATCTAGAGACTTAATACCAATTCAGATAAATCTTATGGTTGTCCTTTTTGTTATAATAATGTTTCAGCTTGAATCTATGTCTATTTTTGACAGAACGGAGTTGTTGGTCTAATAAGTTCAGCACTAAGCCACGCTCGACTTTTGGCAAATAAAATCAGCGAAAAAAAAATGACAAGAACAAACTAAAACAAAACATATCATGTTATATTTTCTATTTTCTGATCTACACAATCAAGGTTAAGCCATACAAACCACCATGACATCTTAATTGAATGAACAAAAAATGTTTAAACATTCAGCAAGAATCAATATCTGCAATATGTTATGAGAAAAAGTTGCCTGTAACTTTAACCAATCCTGTAACACCTTGTCCGATCAATGAATTACACTTTATTACTTTCTCTCCCATTCCCCACTCTACCTTGTATCTCTCGGTGATTTACTTAGATCCGGATTCTCTCACCCTCTTATACAGTTTTTCTAAATGTCTCTTTCAGTGTGTTTCTTCTTCCTCCTTGATACGCAACTATGCAGTATCGTCTGATTTGCTGACATGTCTGTACCACGCGAGCATCGAGTTGTTGACAATGGTTAAAAGATCATCGTTAAGCTTGAGGGCTGGGTTGATTTTCTCGCCGATCTCGACAGCAGTAAGATGATCTGTGCAAGACGTCAAGCTGTGAGAATACATGTTTTTATACGCATATAGAAGAACTGAAATGATAACTGAGCACGTTTCAATTTAGATCCAAAATTAAAGCTTCTATCTCTCGAGTAAAGACGTCTGCTATCTAATGACAAAGGATTTTAGTTTGGTCTCTAGATCAGAAAAGATAACAGATAATATAACAAGTAACGCAATTAATATGACCCGAAGTATAACAACGTTTTAAAATTTTACAATAATTACAGTAAAAAATAATTGTTTGTCATGTTTAGGAAAAATAAGTTTTATTGCCAAAAATTCTTAAATATTTATCGTACATAATTCTAAATAATTGAACATATTATTCATATCTCTTAATATTTCTGAGATTGGCTGTTGTAACCATTTACACTATTTACATTGTTCGTCTGGCCTTTAGGTGATATACGTTGGAATTTTGAACAAAACCTTTTCTTTTATCAAATAAGGGTCACGACCGTTCTGAATATTTTAGTTTTTTTGTTACTCGCTTTAGTAATATAAATCTCAAAGATTTGTTTAATTAACCTCTGTCGTGGCTAGGTCTTGCACTCACAACTCAATGTATGGCAGATTCTGGGTATGGCTGTTAACAGCATCCGGCTGCAAGGATTCAGATTGGAAGGTTGTGTGGAGCATAAAACCACCTCTTAATTGCTGTTGTTCCCAGGTCCACCCTGACCCGGAGTGGTAGCACCTGCTATGGCCCCAGCGATGGGCAAATATTTAACCCCCAAACTGGGGTCAAAACACTATGAAATAAAAATAGACTTTTACAGAAAAAATATACATTTTTGAAGGAAAAGATTACCATCAATATAGTTTTGAAATAAAATATTATCATAACACATTTTTGAAGGAAAATATTTGTTGCCATAATACATTTTTGAGGGAAAAACATTGTTACCAGCAATACATTTTTTAATACAAAACTAGAAAACATCTTCAGTTTATAAAATAAAAAAATAAAAGAATTTCCTCAAAATCTGACTAAATCAACCTTGTCACTATAACTGAACATTAAAAATACCTTAAAACCCCATATTTTGGTATTAAATAACCCAGAGGTTATATGAATATAAGGAATAAGAATAATATATCCCAGTGATCGTAAAAAGCGTTCGGTTCGAAATTCCTAGCACCTGAAAAAAGCCGGGGGGGGGGGGTACAAGGGTGGAAACGTCGTACAAATAACAAGAACGATGAGGACAATAATCTGAATAATGTAAATACCGTATTCAAACTAATTTTTTCAATATTCAACTTTTACAAAAATATAAATAAAAAGTCTTGCGTTTTTTAACTTAATTTTTATTTATTCTATAACATCTAGTAGGTATATATAAAACAATATATAACAAGAATATTAAGAACGGAAATATATATAAATTTCAAATAAGGTATTTGATAACCACACGATATTAATTCTGTGACACTACCGATAATACTAACACAAGATTGAATAAGAATGAATGGTCAGAGCTTGTTTTCCGAAATATAGCAATAAAACACTCCAGAATATATTAGAAATTCTCGCCTTAAGATATTCTTTGTTGGTTATTATCATCTTCAATAACACTGGTTTACAAAATAGATTATGTGGAGCAAGATTATGAAGAGGTGTTTTAAAATCATTTTCATGTGCTGAATTCAAATTCCAAACTGTATGACCATTAGATTTTGCTTTCCCATAGCAACGTTTTATTCTACTGAATATAAATTCAAAATATAATTTGTCTATTTTATCTATTGCAAAAGATTATTACAGAAATAAACAGCATAGATAAAAAGCATTGATGGAAGTAAATGACTTGGATAATACCAAACATATTCGTCATAGTATAGCGGACTGCCCGAAGTGAGGATTTATTTACGGTTTTGTGTAATTTTGACTCCAGTATGTTCCGCAGAAGCATCTATTAGATAGCGCCCCCATTATGCTGGTGTTCCATATGCTGCGATAGTTTCTTTCCATCTTAGAAATATTGCGGTTAAACCTTCCTCCATCCTCATCCCTCACAGCTCAAGGTTGAAGATAAAGGAAAGACTTGAGCAACCGAAATGTGGTTTTACAGATAGATGTGTAAGAATTATTTTTCTATATTTCAATTGAATGGAAATTATTTTTTTTATTTTTTAAAATTTTATTTAAAACTATTTGCACAGTTGAATTTTGAATTAATTATAAGTTTTTGTCGCTATTGTTTAAGCGAATTTTTGTATTTAAAATTATATGAACGCTTAATACTGACGGTTTCAGGATTTATTACAAAAGCTCCTTTTTTGGAATATGGGCGTTTTTTGGACTCAAGTACAAATTTGAAATATGTCGTTGAAATTGAGAACGCTTCCGTGGACATATGTACTAATTTCAAACTTTGTCGCAATGCGGCAAAATTAGCGTCTGCTAATTTTTTGTATACGTCAGCTTGGCAAAATATTTTTATTTTTATCATCAGCGCGTTAAATACTACGGACGTGTCTGAACTTCTCCGATTTCTTTTTGGATTTAGTCGAAAGAAATCGTTATCTATCTGGGATGTAAAAAAATATATTTTCGCAACCTAATATATTGTTTCTTACTTTAAAATTAGAGGTAGAATTATATTGTAAATCGCTTTAGTCGTATTTACAAATGTACTTTCTATATTTATTAATATATTAACTGTGTTAATATGTAATTTATTTTAACTTAATATTATAGTTTTCATAACTTGAATGTTAATGGCTCTTTTGACTTTTCGCCTACAATATAAAAGTCACTTATATATTTAATATAATAGGGATAAATTTACCCTTTTGTTTACATTATACGTATGTGATTTACGTATATTATTTAAGAAAAAACACCGGTAAAGTTTTTCCTATATGTAAACTTTTAATATATTATAGCTCAAAATTTAATATTGTTATATGAGCTTTTAATTAATACTGTCTTTTTCGATGTGTAAAAGGCAATGTAATTTGGTTTCCGTTTCGTGTATTTTACGGAAACTATTATCAACTTTTTTTGTATATGATCAAAGGGAAATAACTTATAATATTTCAGTAAGTCTTTCTTCTAAACTACTTGTAAAATTGATCTTTTATTGACATTTTGTAAAATCTGTTACACAGTTTATCTGTAATGGCTTAAAGGAATTTTTAAGCAGACTTAATAGTATTGTATGCTTTCTTGTTCTTTTTAACATTAAATGAATATTGTTTATGGATTTGACTCACGGAATTTATAATTCTTTTTTATAGATAACAGTAACAGTAATTCCTAAAACCCCTGAGAAATTTCATTTAATAATTAATTTCTCATATTTTGCTTATATAAATTTCTTTTATTATTAATAAAAAGAAATTTATATTATTTTCTCTCATATGTTGGGGTTCCATACGCTGCGATAGTTTCTTTCCATCTTAGTAATATCGTGGTTAAACCTTCCTCCATGCTCATCACTCACTGCTCAAGGTTGGGCATAACCAGGGATGTATTCCAGAAGCTAAGTAAAGTATTAAGAGACAGGAAAATTTCCGCTAGAAACAATGAACAGAATACTGAATTGTTATACGATGTCTGTTCTTCAATATGGCAGCAGATGCTGAATAATCTCATCAAAGATTAAGGAAAAGACTTGAACAGCCGAAATGTGGTTCTACAGATGGATGATGAGGATGCCATTGACAGGATATGTGAACAACTACAAGAAGATGGAAAGGAAAAGAAAAGTGATACATAAATTCAGGAAAAGACAGCTGTCCTATGTAATGAGGGAGGAGGGTTTAGAGAATCTGATACTCACAGGATGGATAGACGGAAAGAGGGACAAAAGAAAGCAATATGTGACATCTTTGATGAGCTTGAGCAAATGGATAGCAGGGCAGGGTTTTGAAAGGGAGGGTTAGAAAAAGAAATGTTGTTAAGAACTAATGTTGTTAAGAAATGTTGTTAAGAACGATCGCCTACGTTTTAAAGGAACACGGCACAAAAAAGAAGGAAGGAGGAGAAGAAGAAGGAAAAAGGAAAAAGGAAGAAGAAGAAGAAGAAGGAAGAAGAAGAAAAGAAGAAGAAGAAGAAGGAGAAAAAGAAGAAGGAGGAGAAGAAAAAGAAGAAGAAGGAGAAGAATAAGAAGAGGAAGAAGAATAAGAAGAAAAAAAGGAGAGAAAAAGAAGGAGGAGGAGGAGAAGAACGAAAAAGGAGAAGAAGAAGAAGAAGAAGGAGAAGAAGAAAAGCAAGAAGAAGAAGAAGAAGAAGAAGAAGAAGAAGGAGAAGAAGAAAAAGAAGAAGAAGAAGAAGAAGAAGGAAAAGAATAAGAAGAGGAAGAAGAATAAGAAGAAAAAAGGGGGAAAAAGAAGAAGAAGGAGGAGGAGAAAAAGGAAAAAGGAAAAAGGAAGAAGAAGAAGAAGAAGAAGAAGAAGAAGAAGAAGAAGAAGAAGAAGAAGAAGAAGGAGAAAAAGAAGAAGGAGGAGAAGAAAAAGAAGAAGAAGAAGAAGGAGAAGAATAAGAAGAGGAAGAAGAATAAGAAGAAAAAAGGGGGAGAAAAAGAAGGAGGAGGATGAGGAGGAGAAGAAGAAGAAAGAAGAAGATATAAACCTGTAACAACTTCTCAATACACTCTTGTTAATCCGGTGGCTGTACATGGTAGACGGACGTAAATACTTTCAATATTCTCAGTTCATTTAAATAAGAATCTTTTCAAATACATTATGCTTCAGCCCTTTTCGTATCTGAGGTACGACGAAGAGGTTTTCTTGGAGCTTAGCAGGACTGCGATCTGGGTATAGAGTGAATAGATGTCGGAATGCGGCACCATTTTTGTCCAGGCCCATCACGAAATTCTTCTTTAGACAAAGCTTCATATGAAGAGGAGGAAGAAAAAAACCTTGTTCCTATTCAATAAAAAAAAATAGCGTTTAGACACAGCCTGGCTGTTTCAGTGACAGATAAGGCAATTACAACGTGAAGCGTGCTTACATACTCAAAGAGTTCAATGACTTTGAGATCCCTAGAGACTTGTACTTGACAGATTCGAGAAGGAGGTCCATATTCTCATACGATTCTTCCTTATGGGAAATACTAGTCTATTTATTCCCAGACTTCACTTGAAAGAGTCTATGAAAAAATGCCAATCAAACATGTTTGTGCAGTAGCACAACCATGGTAAAGAATGAAGCAAAATTCATATTCCGCATCCTACAACTGACGTCTGCCGTGACCACTTTTCATTGCTTAAACCGGGAGGCTAGGAGTGCTCACGGATACTTGCATCTGAATTTCATTCAAAGAAAACTGACTTGGAGGAATTTTCCATTTTATGTGTTGGAGGTGTAAGGACCGTGAGATCATCTTTGTGACGAACTGGTGTCAAAGTTAAGAGAAGGTTGGGACAAATGATTTTTTTTATACAAGCATTGAAACCGCTTGTACTTATTAGACAAAATAATAATCATCAAAATGGCTTCGTTGCCATATCCATACCATCGGCAGAGCAAAGTTGAATGTTTCTTTACGAAACTATGCAGTTAGTCCATTGTAATAGAATTTGTGGGATCCAGGTTTTTTATGTTTTCCAATTTTAAACTCAAACTAATGAAAGTAAGCAGTTCTTAGGAGGAGAGGAGTAATTGGTTTGGTTTTGTGCAGCTCTTGTGAATTCCTTCAGCCCACGTAACAGTGTGAATTTGCCTTGTTGATGCATTCTTGTTTTGAAGTGACTAAAGCTATTATATATATATATAAATTTAGAAAGATATGGAAAACAACATAAACATTCATCATATATATGGTTACGTGCATGAGCATCTGGAATTCGAATTTGAAGCGGATTTAATTTCGCTGTAATGAAAATTACCCCGCAAGGCCGTTTTAATTTCAAGTTTTTAGAAAATAAAATTTTTTTGACGGGTGTTGAAATCTTCTCAGTATAAAGTGTTGTGGATTCTGGGTGAGAAATCACATAGAATAATAAATAGCAAAAACAAATATGGAGATAGAAAATGTAAGATATATTGAACAAAATATACAAACTGGAGCACGTGTTAGTCAATTCAGGAATAGTATTAGTAGAAATCTATATATACAGTCTTGCAGTAAAATAGTATGTCCGGGTAAGGAGTCTATATCCAAACAACTCCAACTAACTCTGCATCAACTTACTGACCAACTAAGTAACTGCTTTAAAACTAAGCTCTCTGTATAGACAGGATTATATGTACACATCAGGCGAGTCCATTCTTGTATACAAAAGGGGCGATCCCACATCATAAAGTTTTTTTTTTCACAAACCAGTTGATGGAAACGGAATAAACTGATTTGTTTGGAAAATAATGCTTTTACTTTTATTTAAAGAATACAGGATTTGATGATAAACGATATTTTTTAAGAAAATTTAATTTTTCCACTTTTTCTTTTAATAGCGAAGAATAAATTCTTAGAATTTCTTACTCTTGAGCAAACAACATGCAACTGGCCATGCAGAAATATTTCTTTCTGGAGTCAAATTCCAACTTTTTGAAGCATTTGGCCTTGTAATTTGTTTATCGTTCTCGCAAATTCAGGATGAACTGAAAACTGGTTAAAGAAAAGATATGCACAAAAACAATAATGTATTTTTTATTAAAGAAGTATTTATTTCAATTATTAAATTGTTTTTAAAATAGTGAAATCATTTTGTATATTAAATAATAAAATTTTAATTGTCCAAAACATAACAGAAATGTGATTATACTAAGCTATGCACTCTAGTAAAAAACAACTGTACACACTTTGTATTTCTTACTTGGATACACTTTTCCTCAATAATGGTTTTGATCGGTCAATATATATAGCTATTTAGACTCACAGAATTTTATAGAATACATTTTGTAGCCACGAATGCTTATACTTATATACATTTACGTACATGGATGCATGTATATCTACAAAACTAAATGTGATGATTAACAACGGATTTCGTATCTGAAAATCAGCACCCAAAAATAAGCTTAGATTTGGTTTGGTTGTTTTGTTTTTATGGCATATCAACACCTCGGCGGGTCATTTATTGCCAACTAAATTTTTATTTATTTATTGCTAGTAATCCCTTTTTCTTTCAGCAATTTATTGTTGTTGTTGTTGTTGTTTTTATATAAGTTTTTGTGTCTAGTAATACTTTTTCTTTTCGGGTATCTAGATTCATTGGGATTTGTTTTTAAGGGCAGGGTCCCCAAGTCCTACCCAGTTATTTAACCCATAACTGGAGGGAAGGGACGGATTAATACCTTTCCCAAGGGTACCAGTGCTTAAGTGAATGCAGGGTATTCAACTTGAATTCGAACTCGGCTCAGGGTTTTCTCTTTCCAAGCAGATATCCACTGTCCCAAAACGCACATCCGTCACTAAACGCATACAGCACCTGGTATTCCCAAGCGATCACCCATCTAAGTTCTGACCAGGCTCAAAGTTGTTTAACTTCGGTGATTGAGCGAGAACCGGTGTATTCAACATGATATGGCCGTAAGCCCTAATTAGCTTGGTTGTCTAAATTCTTTTGTAAACCATTGTAATTTATTACATAATTTACATTGTTTAGTTCATATTTGTTGCCATATTCGCGACGTTTTAGATGGTAATTAGAATTTTGATCTGAACCCTTTATTTTGTTATCCGGGGTAGATTGTTCTGGTTCCATGAGGCATACCACTTCTATACCAGTTATATATTTTAACTCTACTCTCGATGTGTTTAGCTCTGCTATAGCCAGGTATTAAACTCACAATTTTTTACGTTAAGTCACTAGATTCAATCAATGCTCTCATCAGTAAGGACATCAATGCATTAATATTTGTGACTTATAAACGTAAATTCTTTTTTAATTATTTCATCCCAAGCAAGGCATTCCACTGCCACTATAGCGCAGAGGATTACATAGGGGAAGGTGCTGAGAGAGCAATTAGATATAGGAAATGTCAGAAGGAGGGTGATAGACGAGTAAGGAGGAACATAGGAAGAGGGTTTGAGAGAATGGGTGCAAGCTAGTGTGTTAGGAGGTGTCTATGGACCTTAAATTTAAACTCCTGGAGGTTGTCGCTGTCGTGGAAACAAGTATGTGGAAGGGAATTCTACAGGCGTGAAGTGCGAGAAAAGAAGCTTTTGAAGTAGAAATTGCGGTTATATGTTATCGGTTTCACTGTAAAAGGGTGGGACCTAGCTGCTAATCTAGTATCTCGTGCAAATTCGTAACTAGTGGGTACCAATTATCTAAGTTCATCGGAGCAGAAGCCGTGGAAGTATTTATAGAAGAGGCACAGGGAAGCCGGTGAGAGAGTGACTGCATCCGATCAGCCAAGTCTGTATCGATCACATTACAGATTCTCCGTTGTATTTTGTCAAGAAGCCCGAGGAGAATAGCCGGGGCACCCGACCAGATGTGGCAGCAGTATTCAATACACGGCGGATGGTAGATTTATATATGTGCAGGATAGATTCAGACGGAAAGAACATCCGGGCCCTGCACAGAGAACCGATTTTCATAGCAGCGGATTTAGCAATGGATTCGATGTAGTCATTCCACTTGAGCTGCGTTGAGAATGTAAGGCCAAGCAGGCGAAGTGTTTTACTCTCTGGGAGGCAAGCCTGTTCCATGTTAATGGGAGGTAGGTGCGGTTGTCTATGGTGGTTAATTGATAGCAGCTTCGTTTTGGAAGAATTGAAATTTACGAGCCATTTCTTACCCCAGTCCATTACGGATTGGAGATCGTTTTCAAGCTCAGCAGCGAGGTTCGCCTTGTCGCCCACACCCTCGAGGTGAGAGGAAACTGTGGTGTCATCGGAGTACATGCCTACTTGGAATGTTATGGCATCGGGGTGAGATCATTGATGTAGATCAGAAATAGCGTAAGACCTAGGATAGAGCCTTGAGGGACACCCGCGTTTGCATGGTAGTTCTGGGAGGCATGTCCGTTTAATATCACCTTCAATCTGCGGTTAGAGAGGAATGACTGGATTAAGTCCAATAAATGTCCAGTTATACCATAGCTCCGCAGTTTCCGTAGAAAGCCAGCATGCCAGACTCTATCGAACGCTTTAGAGATATACAATGCAATGATTCGGGCTTCACCATTCTTTTCGAGAGCCTGGTATATATACTTGGTGATGGTCGATAGTATATCAGCTGTAGACCTGATGAAGCGGAAGCCATACTGTTTGCCCGAGAGGAGCCTGTGGGCTGTGAGATGCTGAATCACCTCGGCGTTGATAATGGCTTCGAACACTTTGCCAAAGATCGGAAGAAGGCTGATAGGGCGGTAATTTTCGGGGTCCGAGGGTTCCCCAGTGTTCTTAAATATAGGAACTACAGAGGAAGACTTCCAACAGGCAGGAAAGCAGGAAGCAGATAGGCAGAGGTTGTAGAGCGTAGAAAGAACAGAGGAGAGTTCTGGGGCACATTTCTTCAAAACTATTATCGGGATTCCATCCCCACCGCTCGCTTTGTGAGGGTCAAGTTTCGAGATTATTTTAGAAACCAGGGAGGGTGTAATGTGGACGTCATTCAGTTGATCCTAAGCTCTAGGTGGAAAGTCGGGTGTATAAACTCCAGACGAAACCAGTGTCGAATTGGTCGAGAATCGACGAGCGAAGCATTCAGCCTTGTCCGCAGAGGAGGTGAAGACCTGAAATTCATTGATTAGTGGGGATATTGAGGACTTACTCTTGTTAAGCACGCTTTTACAGAGTCGCCAGTAGTCTTTGGCGCCGAGCTTACAGGATGCTATTCTTTGCTTCATTCTGGCAGCAAACAACATCTTATCTTCATTAAGTATCTTTTTACACTTATTACGAGCTGAGGCGAAAAGGTGCCTGTTTTGGTCCGACGCGTGGCTACGATAGAACCGGAAGAAATAATTCCGGTGGGCAATGGCGGCCGAGCAAGCGGGTGAGAACCAGGGAGACGAATGAGATTTAAGCTGAAATTTCCTGGCAGTGATGAAAGCATCGATGCCAGCCTTAACCCGGGAGGAGACCTCGGATGCACAGTCTTCGACGGGAAGACTAAAAACATTGTTCCAAGGGACGTCACAGAGGAAGTCACGGAACGAATCCCAGTCTGCTCTTTGGTAGCAGTAGGATATTCTACTGGTCTGGGTTTCTTGGGTAGGGGGAAGTGGAATGAGATGTTGACGGAAACTACGGCATGGTCAGAGTTTCCGAGAGGGCAGAGCTGCCTGGTAATGCAAGAGTCTGGGATGGAAGTGTAGTAGAAGGTCTAGTAGCGAGTCCCTTCTGTTAGGGCTATTGGAGAAATGCGTGGGGGAAGTTCACCACTTGCGTAAGGGATTGGGAGATTGATGAATTAATGGTGTGGACACCAACAAGGTCGGTGACAGAGTTCTCCAGCCACTTGGTGTGGTGGGCGTTAAAGTCACCAAACACAAATATATGGGCAGATGGATGAGAAGCAATGGCCATATCGATATTGTCAAAGATGCTGTCAAGTACCGAACAGTCAAAGGAGGAGGGGGAGGGCGGTAGAGGAAGAAGAGATAGCTAACCGAGCTCAGAAGTGAGAGACGGCAGCACATGAAAGACTGGTCCAGGGATTCAAGAGATGTCACTCTAGCTAGGGGAAGGTGTTCGCTGACATATACACCAAACCCATGCATATGGACATTGGAATACTTCCTGAAGAGGGGAACGTAACCAGGAACGTAAAACTCAGAAGAGAAGATAGAAGGGTTTAAGGTTAGTTTCACATAGGGCTAAGATATCAGGTGAGTTAGTTTGAAGGAATGATTCTACGCTGTAAAAGTTAGTGCGGATACCTCGTATGTTATTGAAAGAGTCGCATACGGTTTTGGGCGTTTTCTGACTAGCTGGTTTGGTTTTTCTATTTTGTTTGTTTGTTTTCATAGTGTTTTAGTTAAGGAGACAGGTCTAGATGTCTCAGTACCTTTTTTTTAACTGAAACTCTTATTAAAAGTTTGTTGTTTTTTCTCTAGCACTCCTTATTACTAGTTTCTATATTGTATTCAGTTTTATGTTTGACTGACTTGGGAGATTTTTGGCCTAGCATATGGGTTTAATCCTTGAGTTTTAGTATTTTCCAGAGCTCTTCTGTGTCTATTATTTCATATTTCATCCTACGGTGTATAGTGATTGCCCTTTTTTTATATGGGATCAGCTATGCCTAATTTTTCTATTTCTCCTCGTACTACGGTTTTACGGTATTCTTGTTGTCTTATCTTTAGGGGGAAGTCTATTTCTTCTTTATATCTTTTACCATAGCTGCATAGGATTGCGTAAATACAGTTCTTAATTAGGTTCTCTTCTATAGGAGTACTTACTCGGAAGATGTGCCTCCGTAGTTTTGAACAACTTTTGAAGGTTGCTCTGATGTTATATGGAGCACATATCCTTTGTAGTTTCTTTAAATAGGGTAGGCAGAGAGAAGGTGTTTTCATAGTGTTGTTATTCTCTTGAACCCTTCTGATTTAGTTTGTTGGGGATGCTGTCATGTACCCCTGGTAGTTGCTGCATTGTAGTTGTTACTCTATATTTGTTTCTTCAACAAAGACACACCCTTGCTTACCTTATAGCTGAATCTGAGACATTTCTCAAGATGTTATAGACTGTTAAAATAAATTTGATACGGAATCTAAAGGTTTAATTATGTTACATTAAAGTGTATGCTATTGTTAAAATGACCTTAAGCGAAATGACTTTCGTATGTCAAATTTTACTTTTATTTTGCTCTAAGGGAATTTTCTTCCCCGGTCTTAGCGTCAAAAGTTTTAAATTGAGGTGACAATATTTTAGAGTTGATTTCGAGTTTCTCAAATATTCTTAGGTTAATGTGAAAGAGTTTCTTCTTCAACAAGCCCCGCAGTGAAATATTAGAAATCTATTCAGTCCGGACATTGAGATTGATATGGTATGTGTGACCCATATACAAACCATCCCTCGGAACGAAAGTTTTACTTTCTACAATTTGCTGATGAATATCGAATGCCTTGAGCTCCTATACGCAGCTTTTAAAATCATCATTTCTAATGAAAGGTCAAGAATAGATGTGAGACATCAGGCAAAACATGGTTTTTTTCCCGTGGTAAATGATTCTCAAAATAATATCGACGAGTCAAATTAAAATTAAAATGATTTCTACAAAAGTAGAACCAATTTGTTGAAAATGTTTAATAATGTAAGGTAAATGTTGGGGCGCACCCCTTTCTTACACATAAGAATTGGACTCGCCTGATGTGTACATATAATCCTGCCTATACAGAGTACGGCAGGGGTTGAGTGGTTATCATAGAGTTGGTATGAGTTGGTCAGTAAGTTGGTGCATATTAAGTTGGAGTGTTTTGGATATAGACTCCTTACCAGGACTTACTTCTTCACTACAAGACTGTAAATATTGTTTCTACTAATAGTATTCCTAGTATTCCTGAATTGACTAACCCGTGTTCTAGTTTGTATATTTTTGTTCAATAAAACTTATATTTTCTCCATATATGCTTTTGTTATTTATTATTTTGTGTGATTTCTCAACAAGAATCCACAACAGTTGGTTAGGGCCAAATTACGTTGAAAGACCTGTTCACGTACGTTCGCCAAAGTTAAGTATATATGATTATTTGAATACCGACAATAAAAAAGAAAAAATCAAGAATCAACACAGAAATATTTGCCGTGGCGAAAACAATTATAATAGAAATGGTGTATAGCTTACATTTCCTATCTCTATATCTGCTTTTGTTATTCATTATTTTGTGTGGTTTCCCAACAAGAATCCACAACAGTAAATGATGAACAAAAAACTTTTCTAGTCCCATTACCAGTCTATTTGCCCCAAATTACTTACCAAATTTCATAGCCAGATTTAAAACGGAAATAAATGTTACCATATGCAAATTTCTTTAACAAAATTCAATGAATAACACATCAGGTCAAAATGAAAATTCACACAACGTCATCTGTCCAGAAAACTTTGCACCAAGATATTATTTTCTTTTTTAAAAATTGTTTCCCCCCCCCCATCCAAGTAAGGCAGTATTGCCACTGGTGCACAGAGGGCTGCAGAGAGAGGAAATTAGGTGGAAAAACATGGTAGATGGGATGTCGAAAAAACGGTAAGTAAAAATGGGAATCAAGGATATAGATGATTACAATTGACGTTATCCTTGCACGTTGGGAGATTATAGATAATCGAGTATACGGAAGGGAGTTCCACGGGCGGAAGGTGCGAGAAAATAAACTGAGCAGTAGAAGTGGCGGTAAAATTTGATTGTTTTGACAGGAAAAAGGTGGGACCTAGTTGCCAGTCCAGTAACACGAATAAATGTATGTAGTCGAGGGACAAGGGAAAGAAACGCATCAGAGCAGAAGTCAAGAAAATATTTGTAGAAAAGACAGAGGGAAGCCACATCTCATTAGTTAGAAAGTGACTGAAGTCGAGCGACCAAATCCGGATTGATTACACTGAGCATCCTCCTTTGAATTTTGTCGAGAACTTCAAGGTGAATACCAAAAGCACCCGACCAGATATGGCAACAATATTCAATCAACAGTATTAAAGACTAATGGTAGATTTATAAACGTGCAGGATGGATTGTGACGGGAAAAAAACTTTCTGGCCTGGCCACAGTGATCCAACTTTCTTAGTAGTATATGTAGGCATTGATTCGATGTAGCTGTTTTACTTGAAGTCGGCTGAGAGAGTGAGGCCGAGGAGGCTCAGTACAATGCATTTTAGCGTGCTCCATACTGATGGAAGGTAGGAATGTTTCTCTATGTTTTGTCAAGGAGAGCAGCTTAATTTAGAAGCATTAAAATTTAAGAGCCATTTCTCACCCCAATCCATCACAGATTGAAGATTCTTTCTAAGATCAACATTGACCTTCACTTTGTTATCCTTGTCAAAGTTCTTATTGAGATTTGAGATGGAAATAAATGTTGGTGTCATTTGCATGGCTGCCTATTTCGGAACTTATTACATGAGTGACATCATTGATGCAGATCAGAAAAAGCGTATGACCCAGGATAATGCCTTGAGGGATACCCGCATTTGTATGAAAGGATCTGGAAGCATACCTTTTCAAAACGATCTTCATTACACAATTTGATAGAAACGATTAGATTAAATGTATATGACTAATTTAAATAGTAAATGAGATTTTTATTTATATTGTGCTTTTAGTGTACTTTTCTAAAATTTTATGCGATTTAGAAATGAGAATATTACTTCCTTCTTAACCAAATATATTCAGCAATAAGTCATTAAATTTGTTTATAGCTTTTTATGGCGAAGGATGAGTTCCAGAAGCTGAGTAAAGTACTAAGACACGGGAAAATTTCCCTAGAAACAAAGAAGAGAGTGCTAGATTGCTATGTGATGTCAGTTTTTCAATACCGCAGTGAATGTTGGACAATATCATCGAAGATGAGGAAAAAGACTTGAAGCAGCGGAAATGTGGTTTTACAGAAGGATGCTGAGGATATCATGGCCCAAACATGTGAGCAGTGATGAGGTTTTGGAAAGAATGGTATTGAAAAGAAAACTAACAGTGAGCATCAGGAAGAAACAACTGAAGTTCCTGGGACATGCAATGAAGAAGGAAGGCTTGGATAACCTGATACTGACAGGCCAGATAGAAGGAAAAAGAGACAGAGGAAAGCAGCGGATAACATATTTGAAGGGCCTGATCAGGTGGATGACGGACCGGGGGTTGCGTGGATTAACAGGAGAAAACATATTAAGCTACCAAGGATAGAGAGATGTGGAAAGCCCTGAAGGATAGAGCACATAGAAGAAGAAGATATATGCGAATTGTTTATATGAAATTATAATATGGATATAAAGTGGGGGATCAAATCTATATTATAATCAATATATAAACTGATCCCTCTTTGTGGCCATGTTATTTTCTGTACATTTATATTCTAGATTTATGGGCTTGATCTAGTGGGTGTCAGAGCGGGGTTTGCTTGGTACAACAGAAGAAAGCGTGCTAAGAGCCACCAAGGATAAGGAGACGTGGAAAGCCATTATCGCCTGCGTCATGAAAGGACAGGGCACATAGAAGAAGAAGAAGCATTCAAGTTAATGAATCCAATGGGAATAAATAATTCTTGGATTTTGTCCAATTTATTTCGGTTTGCTGCCAAAAATATCCTATATTTGTATGCATCCATAGCAGAGTACTGTTGTCACTGAATAATGCTACTCATATACCCTACACAACAAACATAAAGATATAATCGAATCCTGATGATGCCTATTTAAATAATTTCACAGCATTTCTGTATAATTCAAACATTAATGATAATTTATTTTCAAGGCTAGTGTATAAATCAATAATATTCTTGTATGCATAAAAGATTTAATGTTAGCCTAAATCGTTTTATCAAACCCTATAAAACTGCGCTATGAAATTTCAACCAAAATTATATTTACTAAAAAAAAAAGACAAAGAAAACAAAAGCAAAACCCTCATTTTAAGATTTCCGATATCAGCAACAACTAAAATGGAGAGCACATATAAACAGAAGGCAGATTAATGGTATAATCAAGATGATGTTTTTCCACATTAACAAACACAAATGTTTGACATGAAACTCCCTTCAACATTACGGCATACAGCCACATCATGTTGCAACACCAGTTTCGGTACGATCCCAGACGTTAAGCAATATTGAGCCTGGTGAGTACTTCGATGGGTGACTGCTTAAGAATACCTGGTACTCTAAGTTTAGATATCTGTGTGGTAAAATGGATAGTGGATGGAAGTTTTACTCGAAAAACCGAGTTGCAATTTCTGTTGTAACCTTTATATACACTTACGACAAAACGGGTTGCCGAGTTCGAATCTCAGTTGAATCCCTTGCATTCACTTACGCGCAAATACTCCTGGGAAAGGTAGCAATCCTTCTCTTCTCTCCAGTTATAGGTTAAATAACAGGACAAATTGGGTTTTATAGGGTTGGCTGGCAACCAGTCTTACTGTAGAAAGCAATGGCAACCTACTGTGGGATAATCTTCTGCCCAGTCAGTCATGTCTCTTTCGAGACATAATCGCCCAAAGCGTGTATCACGTATAGCACTTAATTGACTGACTGAATATAATAGTTGAAAACATGATTAAGGCTTCTACTGGTCATAAAGTGGGGGGTCAGTTTTCTATTTTTATGAAGTAATAAACTGATCCCCCCACTAATTACTACTTAATGACATAATCCATCACCTCCTCCTCTAACTATGAGTTAAATAATAGGACAGATTGGGTTCTATAGCTTTGGTCTGCAACCAGTCTACCGTAGAAAGCAATGGCAAACTGCTGTGATATAATTTTTTGCCCAGTCAGTCATGTGTCTTTCGAGACACGATCGCCCAAAGCGAGTATTACGTATGACACTTAACTGACTGAGGTTTTAAGAACCTTGGGAAATATATGAATCCACCTCTTAATCTTCCTGCTATGGGTTAATTAGTAAGCGTTTGTATCACTAAATCATTATTATCACTCTCCAAATTTATTACGATCTAAAAATATTTTCCGGCTTTAAATAACCTGAAAAAGGGTGATAAGCAGTAGAAAATCGAATCAATCAATTAATAAAATCAACCCATCTGCACTCAAAATAGGGAACTCGAGGTAGTGTAATTGTTAGCAAGCTTGTCTAGCTAAATCGGTCACAACTGAACATTCACTGAGTTCAGCTTGATACCACATCTAAACAAGGCTTAGAAAATAATTGCAGCAATAGAGTTTTAGTTTTGTTTAATGGCACATCAACCTCTGTAGGTCATTTTATGCCAAAATGGGGTGGGGTTTTACGGCATTTTTCTTTTTTAATGTTTGGTTATAGTGGAAAGGTTGATTTAGCCAGATTTTAATTAAATTTCTTTGTTTTTATTCATTTTATGTTAGAAAACTGAAAATGTCTTCTAGTTTTGTATTCAAAAATGTTTTGCTGAGAATGTTTTTTTTTCCTTCAAAAATCTGTTATGGTAATAATTTTTTCTTCAAAAATGTATTGTTGGTAAATTTGTCTTTCAAAAATGTATATTTTACTATAAAAATCTATTTTTATGTGTATATATTTCTATAAAAGTGTATTTTTATAATTTCAGAGTGCATTGACCCCACTTTGGGGGTTAAGTATTTGCCCCTAGCTGGGACCGTAACAGGTGCTAACACTACGGGTCAGAGTAGACCTGCGAACAACAACAGTTAAGAGGTGGTTCCATGCACCTCGCAACCTTCCAATCAGTGGCCTTGTTGCCGGATGCAGTTTACCGTCATGCCCAGCACCGGTAGTAATAGAAAGGGCAATAACAGTTACTGGACTTGAGAAACTGAATTTCCTGAAAAAGTGTTTACAGAAACTGATTGATAAATTTTAGCTGATAATAGTGCTTACTGTTCAGTCAAAGAAAGCCTAATATTTCTTGTATAAAAAACGTTGTTCTCACCATTACCATTAAATCAGTATTTCTATTACCTTAAATTTGAAGAATTATATTAATGAGAAAAATAATTTTTCAAAATGATAAAAATGACAGAAATAAATCCTTGATAAATATTAAAATATTAAAATATTAAAAAATATTTTTAAAAAAGCTGTAATTTTCGATTATAAGGGAAATATTACCTTAAAGTTTAAAATAGATTACCAAATTTTATGATCTGCAATTTCCTGACTTAACGTTCAAGTATCCTTGGATTAAACTGATCTGAAAAGAAAAAAGCCTAGTTAGAGTTGAATCTATCACAAAAAGATCATCGATTTAAGAGTACAGGTATTGTTTTGAATCATAAAATGTTATTTATTCAATCAGCCTTAGTCTTGGGAGATATTCCTGAAAATTGCTACGGAATAATTCTTCTTCTTCCCAATTTCAATAATTAATAAGAAAATATTTCTTATTTATATTCATTACTGGAAGAGTAACAAAGGTGACACAACCACCACCATCAATGCCATCCTTCAGGATACGAATACACCCATTCATACTGCTAAGGTTGTAGCTGAATAGCACGATAAACATTCTCGTGAAGTAGAAAATATCGTCTGACCACCAGAAGCCCCAGATCTCATTAAACATCTCTGATCCAAACAAACCTTCAATCTAGTGTTATTAAATATGACGATAGATGGACGTCACTTAATGTTGTGGATTCCGAGCGAGGAACCGCACAAAATAATGAACAACAAAACATATATGGTGATAGAAAATTAGGTTATATAGAACGTAATATACAAACTTTAACGCAGTTTAGTAAATCCAGGAATACTATTAGTAAGAAAATAAATATATACAAGTCTTGCAGTAAAGTCGTTGGAAATAGTATATCCGGGTTTATTATTTTAGCTGCAATTACTGTTCTCTTTATGGCAGGAGTATATGTACATTCAGTCGAGTCCATTATCATATACAAAATGGAAAGCACAACACTTAAACAAATAAATTTTAAGTAAATTAGCGACGGTTGAATACACTTAAAGCCTTACTCAATGAGCCAGGCGTATGGGTAAACTTCGATCCTGCAAATTGACAATTAGGTTCTGAACGCCAATCATGAAGACTCACTCTCAATTACAAATTAACAAAACCCCGTTCCCTGTTGAAAACACCTGAATTTTTCAGCAAGTTCAAAAAGACAACAAACCATCTTCACCTCTGCTCAAGAGCTTGTTGTAAATATAACCAGGCATGTTCTTAAATCGGATGCGCATGTTCAACCGTCAAAAGCGATTTCAAACGACAAATCTGGCGAAGAAGGAATAAGAAGGAATATTTATGCACATTATTGTGCAAGGTTAAAATAAAACAACCAGTCAAAATGAAATTTACTGCATATAGAGAACAAGAAATCCAGACAGCAGACTCTCACCGGACAGCAATATACTAGCATTAGTAACATGTGGACGTTGAACAAGCAAAGGCCCAGGAATAACGACATTGCGAACATTTAATTATCAGGGAAGTATGAGCTCTTAGCTAATAAACCAAATTTATTCACAAACCAATCCACTTCAGTTCATGAATCAATTAATGAACTTCTAGCTGCTAAACCTGAAATATTTCTGATATTCAGACAGAAGTACACCCAAAATGCAATCCATTCTTACCGAAAATTAATAAGAAACGCCAAAAACAAATCAAAATTAAATAAATCTGTTGAAGGAAACCTCTTCCCAACCATATTCGCAAATTATGAAGATAAGCAGATTGACCAAAATAAAATATTCAACTGCATCCATAGCAACTCACGAATGCGGACCAATAGTCAAGAAGGCAAAAACAAAAATGAATATCTAAATCTAAACTTATTTATAAATGGAACTTTATCTGTGTGTGTGTGTGTGTGTGTGTGTGTGTGTGTGTGTGTGTCTCTGGGTGTGTCTGTGTCCATTACCTATAGACTCCGAAACGGCTGAACAGATTTTCATGAAAATTTACACAGTTGTACTATAAGTGTCTGCGAGTGTTCTTAGCTAGGGTTCGTGTCGAGGTACCCCCTGATAAATATCGAAAATCGATAATCGAAAAAATCGGGTTATAGAAGGAGTGATCCGATTTTAATCAAATTTGATACACTCATAGACAAAGACATAAGAAACGATATTCAGAAGTTTCAAGGTTGCAGTTCTTACAATAGTGCAGAAAATCTGATATCGATACCAGGAAATCAAAATTTGAATTACATCCATTCATTTTTCTTTCAGTCTACGGTTTTGCTTTAACTGGAAACAACTATTGCTTTTTAGTCTTTTGTGTCAACGTTCAAAGTGTCTGAGCACAAGGACCATGGATTAGTTTTAAAGCTTTCATTACACCCGAGCATCGCCGGGCTATATTGCTAGTCCATAAAAAGCCGATGAGGGTTGAATGTCTTAACAAGCATTTGAACGAAAACTAAGAGTTACCATCTCCTTTATGACGGCACACGAATAAAAGAAAACGCAAAAAAAGAGAACCTTTACGAAATATAAACTGCCCATAAATAACATAAACAATTAAAATCCTTAAGCAAAATCTTCAATTAAACATCAAACGACTGACCAGATATAAAAAACTAATTATCTTCTATAGATATTACTTTAAAAAAGAGACAAATTTTACAGAGAAATATTAACGTTGACAGCACATCAGAATATGATCCAATAGAAAACCATTGTCAAAAACATCTGGGGTGGACCTAGACGCTTTAGCGCACACAAGATAGGTTACCAAGAATCGATGACCAATAATGCTGAAACACAAGATATGCCAGACATCTATGCGGAGGAAGCTAGGTCGGCCCTAGCAAAATTCCAGGAGTGGAAATACTCTTAGATAAATGTTTTTGACTGCACTCACTATGGAGTATCTCTAGGGCATGGAGGGATATCTACTCCTAAATCATGAATAATCCCAAGAAATCACACTTGTGGTTAAGTGGAAGTCTAACTTATCTGCTTGCCAAAACTACAGATACAAAAGTTCCCCCAAATTACAAGTCTAATACAAGGTGAAACACTGTCTACAAAATTGTGATATCAATAATCATTAATAGAATTTATTTCTTGATGAAAATAACCTTTTTAGTGAAGAACAAAAGATATGCAAAAAAGGGCAATGTATCTGTAAGGATCAATTGTTGATTAGCAAGATGATATTAGAAAAGTAGAATTATTCAGGTAGAAGGCTAATTACCAATTGGATGAATTACAAAACAGCTTTTGATAGTATTTGTCTATACTTCTGAGATGACGTAGTATTTATTTTATTTACATTGTTCAGACTGTTGTCCTCATCTTCAATGCCATGTTTACGACGTTTCGACCATTTCGGTCCTCAAATACATATTGTCGTTGGTTTGTTCGAGTAGCTGAACTCAAACGTTTGTGAGTTTAATACTTGCTTGCAGCAGTGATGAACAAATAACTTAAGGATTTAGTTAAAAGGAGATAAATACATGATATCCGGAAGTAACATCACACATGGAACAAGAACAATCTTCCACAGTGAGCAAAATAAAAGTTTCAGTTTAAAATTCAAAGCACCTGAAGAAGAACAGAGCGTTCAACAATCGAAACTTCGTAAACTTGACAATAAATATGAGTACAACAGTCCATACAATATAAATAAGCTTTTGATAGTGATAAGATAATCAAAGCTCTGAAGACGTTCATCCCAAATCATGGAATTTGTTAAGAACAGTATGCATGCATGGAAGATATCCCTCTAACTTAATCACAAAATCGGTGATATTAAAGCCAAAAATACAAGCATCAACCTCTACGTATAACAATGGGATAGACATTCATCACTCATGTTCTGTATTAACAAATTGCAGGTACGATAAAATCTACAAAAATACCATGAACTACTTTTTCTACAAAGAAGGTTTATGTGAGAAATGACAACAATATTAAATCTTTACAAGAGATAGTGAAAGATAGCGGAATGGAATTTGGCAGAGATAAATGTAACAAGGCAACATTTAAAGCAAGGAAAATTCTCAAGTCTAGTAAGATTAAAGGTCCTGGAAAACCCAGAAGTCAGATAGAGGGAAAAAGTAACGCGTAATCTACTTAATGCGCTTGAACGAGTGGATGTCAGTGTAGAGTTGAGTGAAGTAACAATAAAAAGGTGTGTTAAGAGGCACTATGAATAAGGAGGTATGGAAGGTCATGAGTGCTTACAGACACGGAACGACGACGACGAAGAAGAAGAAGAAGAAGAAGGAGGAGGAGGAGGAGGAGAAGAAGAAGAAGAAGAAGAAGAAGAAGAAGAAGCTTAAAAATACTTAGTTACTGAAAAGTTAAAAATAAGAGAAAAGGTCAGAAAAAAATATACCGTAGAATGAGTTTCGCATTTCAGTCAGAACTGAATTCAGCAAATAGAATTGTACGAGCCTCGGTGATGCTTGTCATATTGGCCTTGTGCCAAACACAACCAAAGTCCCCTCAATTTAAATCTCAGAAGATTGAAGGTTGGATGTTGAAATATGGAAGGATAAAATATTTCGTTTCTACATTAAAGTAAAGATTTATTAACAGAATAACAAAATTGTGAGAAGAAAAAATTATAAGTAAAATTTTGTTAACTGAACACTGTGACATATTTGTGAGAAGAAAAATGTTCATAGAGAATGCATGTAGTTAATTGTTCCAAGAGAAATGTAAGTATCAAAATGTTCCACAGAAATTAAGAGTTCATGGTTGATAGTAGTAAGTAGCTAAGTGTCTCTGGCGTATACTGATAGTAGCAGAATTTGAAGTCTTATGTTCCTTCCTCTTTTTGGTAGGTTGGCGACAGGACGAGTAAAGAGGTGAAACAAATAAAGAAATTGTACTTAGAATGTCCTGTTGTTGTTGTATTGGTTGGTGGCGTAGGTAAAATAGAAGAAAAGAAAGTTGGAAGTACAGGCGAGACGTGACCGAGTCAGCTTGAAGTTTTTTCCTTACATTGTGAGATGCTATCAGACACCGCTCTCATTATGACTGTCTTGACCAATCGAGGAATGTGGCTTAAATAGTGAAATTTATCATGTGAGCGGCTCCAGCTAACATTTTCTTGTTTAGGTGTGAAAAGAATTTGACTGAAGTCATATATCAATTTTCGACTGCCTATCCAATCATGATCCAGAATTTTACTATTCATACTTTTCACACTGACTTGTAAAATTTGCCTTGGTCTGGGTTTTTCCGGAATGTTTTTAGTCGTTTGAACCTCACTTCATGGGTGTGCAATTTTACTTTGTCTGTTTTAGTTAACTGTTGGATGATATAGAATTTGTATCCTATAGAATAGACGCTTTCAATTCCTCACAAATATCCATTGTTACATAAACATTTTGCATTGTAAAATTGAGGTTTAGTGATTAGCAAGCACTGTTTCTAAAATCGTAAACTACTGACAATAAATCGCATGTGCCATTCCAAAGCTGATGCTGATAGTATATACCACCCTAGGAAAACATTTAATTAGAAATATCTTTTAAAAACTCAATCACAGGCCTTGTAAAATACTTGAAAACGATACGAGATAAGCATTTGAAAGCTGCATTTAAGTACAATAGCAAGAAGAATGAAAATGAGGGAGATACGAATAGGAATAAGGAAGATAAGAATGAAAATGAGGGATAAAAGAATAAAAAGGAGGGAGATAAGAATAAGCATGAGGGATATAAGAATTAGAAGAGGAAATAAAAGAATAAGAATAAGGAAGATAAGAATAAGAAGGAGTGAAACAAGAATGATGATGCAGGAGATAAGAATAAGAATGAGGAAGTTAAGAATGAAAATGAGGGACAAAAGAATAAGAATGAGGGACAAAAGAATAAAAAGGAGGGAGATAAAAAATAAGCGTGAGAGGGAACAGAATTTTAATCTTCCATATTAAAATAATAATTATGGAGATAAGAATAAGCACGAGGGTGACACCTGCAAGCAGAAGAGATATTAAAATAAGAATATGGGAGACAAGAATAACGAATAGGGTGAATAGAATAAGAATGAGGAGGATGAGAATAAGCTTAAGGGAAATACGAATAACCACTTGAGAGATAAGGGGAATTAGGGAGATAATAATAACAATGAATGAAATAAGAATAAGCGTGAGGGAGATGGAAATAAAAATGCTGTGAGAAGCATAAACTTAAAAGAATTTAGAATTAGAATGTGATAGAGAAGTATAAGAATCTAAACTTATTTATATATGGAACTTTGGCTCTGTGTGTGTGTGTGTGTATGTGTGTGTATCCATTACCTATAGACTCCGAAACGCTGAACCGGTTTTCTTGAAAATTTACATAGTTGTACTATAAGCGTCTGCGAGTGTTTTTAGCTAGGTTTTGTGTCGAGGTACCCCAGATAAATATCGAAAAAATCGGGTTATAGAAGTAGTGGTCCAATTTTAATCAAATTTGATGCACTCATAGACAAAGACATAAGAAACGATATTCAGAAGTTTCAAGGTTGCAGTTCTTACAATAATGCAGAAAATCGATAATATATATATATATATATATATATATATATATATATATATATATAAATGGCATGATGTTTGTGTGTGTGTCTGTTTATCTGCCTGTATGCCTGTATTTTTTCAGCCCTTTTATTTTTAGTTTTTGCATCGGGTTTGACGCTAAGTAGGTATAATTGTAGTTCTTAGTCTTAGCCATGATACCATTTACTCAGAGGACTTATTTAGCCTTCAAAATTCAGATTACGACGAAGAAAATTATTTGATATCGATACCAGGAAATAAAAATTTGACTTACATCCATTCATTTTTCTTGCAGTTTACCGTTTCGTTTTAACTGGAAACAACTATTGCTTTTTAGTCTTTCCTGCCAATGTCTAAAGAGGATGAGCTCCAGATCCATGGATCAGTTTTAAAGCTTTCATTACACCCGAGCAACGCCTGACTATACTGCTAGTTAGTGATATAAATATATGCGTAAGGCAGTTATGAATGAGAGTGAAGGAGATAAGAATCAGAATAAGTGAGAATAGAATAAGCATAACGGAGTTTAAAATAAAACGGGTGAGATGAGAATAAGCATGAAAAGTATAAGAATTAGATTGATGTAGATGATAAGGAGAATGTCGGAAATAAGAATAAGAATGAGGGAATAAGAACAATCCTAAGGGAATTAAGAATTAGGATAGGGGAGATAAAACAAAAATGCGGAAGAGAATGATAAGAGTGAGGCAGAAAGTATAAGAATGAGGGAGATGAGAATAAGAATGAGGGAAATACGAATATGCGATTGGGAGATAAAAATAAGAATGAGGGAGATAAAGAATCGTGAGGGTGATCATATTAAGCCTGAGGGAGACGAGTATACTTCCATGATGAAGCTAAACCCAGAAATATGAAACTCCTTACATGTAATTGATACACAAGCCGACAAATAAAGGGAACCCGCCACCGTTGCAGGAAGGAAAGTTTCTGGTAAAAATGGAGATATAAACCCTTGTATAAAGGTACCCAAAGTGTCTGAATAAACCAGACATCAATGCTCGAATGGTTTAGGTGCAGCGACTTTACATGAAATTCAGAAGGCTATATTACGCAGCATAAGTCCAATGTCCTCCAACTTACGCTTATAAGGCGAAATTCAACACAGACGCATTAAATCTCGCCAGTCACTTATGGCATAGATTTAACGAATCTGTTGTCCACGTAGTATCAGTCCTTGCTAAGAAATAATACGTTATTAGACATGACAGGCTAGGATAATATATTCATTGGCATGTCTGTTCGAAATAGGGTAATAAAGTCACGGGTACATGGTTTAAACACCACCCAAGGGATGTCACAAATAATAATGAAGAAACTGGAATATCTCAATCCTCACAGACAGTAAAAGTGATGCAGACATACCAGAGATAGTCATAAAATATAAAAATAAAACAACCTAGCAACTAACTAACTAATAATAATAATAATAATAATAATAAGACACTCATACAAACCTCAATGAAGCAATATATGCATCAACAATAGCAGCAACAAGAAAATTGAACATCAAATTAAAAACAAGGCAGTCTCGCAGACATGATGATCCACCCTAAAAAAGAAAAATAGAAAAAGAAATCGAACAACTTAGAAGTGAACTATCAGTACTGGATGAACTGAGTAGAGGAATAAATGTAAGAACTAGGAAAAGCAGAAGAGTCGAAAGAAAATACAACATTAGAAATGAAAATGAAGTCCTATCAACTAAGGAAAAAATAAAGCAAAAAATACAACTGAAGGCTCAAAGAATAAGACGCTATGAGAAAAGATCAAGATTTTACAGACAAAACAAGATTTTTCAAACCGATGCAAAGAAAGTTTACAGGGAAATAGGTAAAAAAAGAATTGAAGTGACATTCACCCCACCCCAGAATGGAAGAAGTTACACAGTTCTGGGAAAAGATATGGGCTTTCCCTAAAGAACATAACAAAGAAGTAGATTGGATTGCACAAGAGATAGAACGAATCAACAATTAACCAGAACAGACATGGGCTGGAATTACAGAAGAGGATGTTAAATTTGCACTAAAAAAAGCACACAATTGGAAATTCCCAGGTATAGATAAAATTCCTAACTTTTGGCTATATTATTTAAATACAGCACATAAAAAACTAGCCAAAGAACTTCAAGAAATGGTTGACTATCCCACTAAAATTCCTGCATGGATGACCAAAGGAATTACATTTCTTCTACCCAAGAATGCTGACACAAACAACCCGAAAAACTACAGACCAATTACATGTCTTCCGACAACATATAAACTATTAACATCTATTTTAACAAAACAGACATATTTATTCTTAGAAAGAAATGACATGATACCGCTTGAACAAAAAGGGTGCAAACGTGGCTGTTATGGATGTAAAGACCAATTGCTTATTAACAAAATGATCCTGGAAAACTGCTACAGTACGAAGAAAAATCTTAGTACTGCCTGGATAGATTATCGTAAGGCATTCGATAGTGTGCCACATTCCTGGATTTTGAAGATTTAAATATATACAAGATATCACCCGTCATCATCAATTTCATCAATCAGTGCATGTCTATATGGAAAACAACCCTTTACCTCAATCATATAAATGGAACCTATAAGTCTAATGAAATAAACATCAAAAGAGGTATATTTCAAGGTGATTCTTTGTCTCCCTTACTATTCTGCATATCATTAATAGCACTAACCAGTCAACTTAAAAAGACAGAATGTGGTTATATAATAGGCCAAAAGAAAATAAGCCATCTATTTTACATGGATGACTTAAAGTTATATGCTAAGAATGACAATGAGCTGGAAGGTCTCCTACAAACTGTAAAATGCTTCAGCGAAGACATTGGAATGAAATTCAATTTAAATAAATGTGCTAAAGTTACAGTTTTACGTGGATCAATACAAGGAACTTCCTCAATTAGCTTAGACCCTGCTGTAACAATAAAAGAATTGAAACCAGAAGAAGCTTATGAATACCTAGGTGTAAATGAGAGTGAAAACATTCACCATAAAAAAAATGAAAGACATAGTGCGGAAAGAGTACTATAGAAGGCTACGAATTATCTTAAAAACTGAATTGAATTCTTAGAATGGAGTTATGGCCATTAATAGCCTTGCAATCCCAGTTGTCCAATATAGTTTCAACATTTTAAACTGGACTCTAAACGACATCAGGCGAATGGATTCTAAAACAAGAAAGCTTCTTTCTAAGCATAAGATGGATCATCCAAAGGCTGATGTAGACCGTCTTTACATACCCCGTAAAGAAGGTGGAAGAGGTTTTATTCAGCTGGAATTGTCATATAAGACAACAACTATTGGCTTACTAACACACATAGAAACAACAAAAGATTGGATGATACAATTAGTAAAGCAACATAAAGAAAGAAAGAAAAAATATTCAATAATAAAAGAAGGCAGTAAATACAAACAAGAATTAGAGTTAGTAGATTCTGTAGAAAAGCAAAACAGAAGCCAAGAACAAACTATTGCGGCACAAAATATGAAAATGAAAGCCAAAGATAAAGCTCTTGAACAGATGAAACAACGCTGGCAAGACAAACCTCTGCATGACTAATATCCAGAACGTGCCAATAAATTCAATATTGACAAAGTTAATACTCATCGATGGTTACGTGCATCTGGATTAAAGTCTGAAACTGAAGGCTTTATTCTTGCAGCACAAGACCAAAGTCTTTTCACTAGAAACTTTCAGGCAAATATTATGCATAATAAAATGGATTCAAAATGCAGGTTTTGTGATAAACACCAAGAAACAATAGACCATCTAATCTTAGGCTGTTCTGTGCTTGCCCCAAATGAATATAAAAATCGCCACGATAGAGTTGGGCAATATTTACATTGGACAATGTGCAAACATTATGGAAAAGCTGTAAACAAACACTGGTATGAACATCACCCAGCACCGGTTACAGAAATAGAAGATGTAACCATTCTATGGGATTACACCATCTACACAGACAGAAAAATTGAAGCGAACAGGCCAGACATTATTGTTAAAAACCAGAAAGAGAAAACTTGTCTATTAATTGATATGGCTTGTCCAGCGGATTGTAACATAGCAACCAAGGAATTCGGAAAACTGTCAAAATATAAAGACCGGAAATTGAAATAGAAAAAATGTGGAAATTGAAGACAAGAGTTGTGCCAGTGATAGTAGGTGCACTTGGAATGATAACAAATGGAACAAAACAACACATTGTAAGAATCCCTGGAAACCCCAGCTTAAGAGATATACAAAAAATTGTCTTAATAAATACAGCCCAGACACTAAGGAAAACTTTATGTATGTAACGCTAGGGATGATAGGGAAGATAGAAAAACATGAATTGGGGCCATAACAACACGCCACGACCTGTCTTAGGTTTCTTCGCAGACTTGCTTGGTAGTGAGACCAAAGAAGAAATCGAAATATGATGAAAAATGACATAATAATAATAATAAAACAGAAAGAAAAATAATCAATAATAAAAGAAGGCAGTAAATACAAACAAGATTTGCATTTAGTAGATTCTGTAGAAAAGCAGAACAGAAGCCAGGAACCAACTATTGCGGCACAAAATATGAAAATGAAAGCCAAAGATAAAGCTCTTGAACAGATGAAACAATGCTGGCAAGAGAAACCTCTGCATGGACAATATCCAGAACATGCCAATAAATCCAATGTTGATAAAGTTAATACTCATCGATGGTTACGTGCATCTGGATTAAAGTCAAAGACTGAAGGCTTTATTCATGCAGCGCAAGACCAAAGACTTTTCACTTGGGATTTTCAGGCAAATATTATACATAATAATGTGGATCTAAAATGCAGGTTTTGTAATAAATACCAAGAATCAATAGACCATCTAATCTTAGAATGTTCTGTACTTGCCTCAAATGAACATAAAACCGTCACGATAGAGTGGGGCAATATTTACATTGGACAATGTGCAAACACTTTGGAAAATCTGTAAACAAACACTGGTATGAACAACACCCAGCACCGGTTACATAAATAGAATAAGTAAACCATTCTATGGCATTACCCCATCTACACAGACAGAAAAAATGAAGCCAATAGGCTGGACAATATCGTTAAAAACCAAAAAAAAAAAAAACACTTGCCTATTAATTGTTATGGCTTGTCCAACGGATTGTAACATAGCAACCAAGGAATTCGAAAAACTGTCAAACTATAAAGATATGGAAATTGAAATAGAAAAAATATGGGAATTGTAAACAAGAACCGTGCCAGTGATAGTAGGTGCACTTGGAATGATAAGAAATCGAAAGAATCCCTAGAAAACCCCAGCTTAAGAGATATACAAAAAAATGTTTTGTTAGATACAGCCCACACACTAAGGAGAACTTTGTCTACGTAACGCTACATATGTTAGGGGAGAAAGAAAAAATATGAAATGGAGCCACAACAACACAATACGACCTGCCTTAGGTTTTCTTGCAGACTTGGTAGGTAGTGCGACCATAGCAGTAATCGAAATATGATGAAAAATGACATGTTAATAATAATAATTTAGCAAAGAGAATTGGAAAAATATAAAATGCCACAAATTATACAGGAAGATGAAGACACGAATATCTGGAATGTTGGGAAAAAAATGTCAGACATAATTGTAAAAAATTATCTTCCGATTGATGTTAAAGCCTTAGTTGATAAAAACACATCTTTCAAAAGGTTTGCTAAAATAAGTAAATTTAAGGATGCCGAGATAAAAATCAGCAAAATGTTGTCTGACAAGAGAACAACATGACCTTTACTCACCGGGTTAGGGTAATATTATCAAAATCAGCGAATATATTGAACAAATTACTGATATTACCAAAATATAGAAGCTGATAAAAAAAAAAAGAAAAAATACACATCAGTGTTTCTCAGATGTTGCGTATATATATATATATAATATGTCATTATTAGTGCTTTGCCCAGAGACCACATCCTGAACAGGGAACAAGGGATGAACCGGCACATCTGTTCAATATATGTGGGAGGAGTGTGAACCGGGCGAAAGCAGGGTCTATCTAGTAAAAAAAACAAAAACAAAAAAAAACAACAAATAAAATAAATAACAAATAAAAGTTTTAACTTAGTTAAAGTCCAAACTACCAGCAACAAATATTTAACAATTTAAATGTAAAGTCAGTAGTCATCCCCTGTCTCACTAACTTACATCCTCTCTCTCATGCTTTTCTACATCCATACCACTCTCATCAGTCTTCTTTTCCCTCTACTACTCTCTTCCTGACACCCCCTGCTACCTCTCACTCCTCATAACATTCCTCCTCGTCTACCCCACTCTCATCAGTAATCTCTTCCCTCTCCTTCTCTCTTCCTGACAACCGCTTCAACCTCTCACTCCTCATAGCATTTCTCCTCGTCCACCCCACTCTCATCAGTAATCTCTTCCCTCTCCTTCTCTCTTCCTGACACCCCCGCTACCTCTCACTCCTCATAACATTCCTCCTCGTCTACCCCACTCTCATCAGTAATCTCTTCCCTCTCCTACTCTCTTCCTGACACCCCCTGCAACCTCTCACTCCTCATAGCATTTCTCCTCGTCCACCCCACTCTCATTAGTAATCTCTTCGCTCTCCTACTCTCTTCCTGACACCCCCTGCTACCTCTCACTCCTCATAACATTCCTCCTCGTCCACCCCACTCTCATCAGTAATCTCTTCCCACTCTTACTATCTTCCTGACACCCCCTGCAACCTCTCACTCCTCATAACATTCCTCCTCGTCGATCCCACTCTCATCAGTAATCTCTTCCCACTCTTACTATCTTCCTGACACCTCCTGCAACCTCTCACTCCTCATAACATTCCTCCTCGTCGATCCCACTCTCATCAGTAATCTCTTCCCTCTCCTACTATCTTCCTGAGACCCCCTGCAACCTCTCACTCCTCATAACATTCCTCCGCGTCGATCCCACTCTCATCAGTAATCTCTTCCCTCTCTTACTATCTTCCTGACACCCCCTGCAACCTCTCACTCCTCATAACATTCCTCCGCGTCGATCCCACTCTCATCAGTAATCTCTTCCCTCTTCTACTCTCTTCCTGACACCCCCTGCAACCTCTCACTCCTCATAACATTCCTCCGCGTCGATCCCACTCTCATCAGTAATCTCTTCCCTCTCCTACTCTCTTCCTGACACCCCCTGCAACCTCTCACTCCTCATAACATTCCTCCTCGTCGATCCCACTCTCATCAGTAATCTCTTCCCTTTCCTACTCTCTTCCTGAGACCCTCTGCAACCTCTCACTCTTCAA
This sequence comes from Ascarosepion bandense, assembly GCA_037127315.1. Lineage (NCBI taxonomy): Eukaryota > Metazoa > Mollusca > Cephalopoda > Sepiida > Sepiidae > Ascarosepion > Ascarosepion bandense. Next base: position 235,025 of record JBBBDQ010001952.1, read on the forward strand.
CATTCCTCCTATGTAACCCCCTGCACAACAGTGGCAATAAAATCCCTTGCTTGGAGCGACACGATTATAAAAAAAAAAGGAAGTTAAAAAAATAAACCAATTAGGAGAACGCTTAATTGAGCAAAGCAAAATAAATATATTCAGAGAGAAATGCAAACAAATGACGACTTACATTTTAAAAAATTCAACTCTGAATGGAATCTCGCTCACTGGGCATGAGCGAAAAAGTGGCCATTTTTAAGAGGTGGGGAGAAATAAATCTTTTACTTTTACCAAAGGCCAATAATCAGACAGGACTGAAGAACCAGATATCCGAGTTCGAATTCCAGCTGAATCCATTGTATTCACTTACGCGCAAATACCCTTGGGAAAGGTATTAATACGTCTATTCCTTCCAGTTATGGCTTAAATAGCAGGATAGATTGGGTTCTGTAGCCTTGGTCGGCAACCAGTCTACCGCAGAAAGCAATGCGGGATAACCTTCTGCCCAGTCAGTCATGTCTCTTTCGAGACATGATCGCCCAATCGTGTATCACGTATGGCACTTAACTGAGTGACTACCGCATTACCTTATCTATATGAGTGACCCACTAACAGAGACGGGTAGGGGCTTCTCATCCGGGTAATAAAGGAAGAAAAAAAAATTAGAATTAATGTCCAAACTACCTGCAACAAATACTTCTGACAAGTTAAAAGCAATAAACCAAATAAGGGAACGTTCAATTGAGCAAAACAAAGTAAATGTATTCATAGAGAAATGTGAAGAAGGAAACAAAATGCAGAACAAATTCCTGGAAGCCCTAGAATATGTGAATCGCTAAAAAATGCTTACTCATATTTCTCACATCTTGCATAGTCCTTACCGGGGTATGGATATTTAAAAAAAGGATACACATATTGAAAACAAATTCATGGTATCCTTAAAGTATGTGAATCAATAAAAATACTTATGGTGTTTCTAACATCTTGCCACGATATATGTCGTTATTGTGGCTTTGAGAATATGTAAAGGAGGAATCAAATATGTGGAGTGAATTCCTGGTACCCATAGAATTTATCTCTCTCTCTCACCCTTTATACACCCAATAGTGTGTAGGGCAGTAACTTTTTGTTACTGTTTCCATAACAAACTGTTTTTAATGGGGGAGGGTTGTTAGCCTTGCGCTCAATTACCAAACTTGAAGGACCGGTGGATCATTCTTGGTCCTTACGTTTACAGCACCGGGTATTTCCAAACGGTCACCCATCTAAGTACTGACCAGGCTCGATGCTGCTTAACTTCTGTGATCGGACGAGAACCTGTATATTCAACACGATATAGACTATAGAATTTACGAATCGTCAAAAAACATAGTCATAGGTATTTTTTACATCTTCCCTGGGCCCTCTCTATTATAATAAAGACCGTTAACCGTTAATCTAGACGCACTGAAGATTTGTGATACAGCTTGTCTGCGGATGGTTTATTTATGCCTCGATAGCCTATTGAGTACTAAAGAGAGGGAAAAAACTTCATAAACAGAAGTTATTTATGGCTTTACGCTATGTTCTCTGGTTACAGTGTTGAACGCTCGTTCGGAGCAGTTACAGGATTGAACACTCTCAACTGCTGACGTATTTCTTCTTCTTCTTTTACTTCTTTTTTCTATGTGCCCTGTCCCTTCAGGACGTAGGCGATCAGGGCTTTCCACGTCTCCCAATCTCTGGTGGCTCTTAGCACGCTTTCTCCTGTTCCACCCCCGAACCACGCTCTACCATCCACTAGGTCAAGGTCATAAATCTAAAATATAAATGTATAGAAACTACCATTGCCACAAAATGAGGGATCAGTTTATATATTGATTATAATATAGTTCTGATCCCCCACTTTATATCCTCATTATAATTTTTTATAAACAGTTGGCATATATATTTTCCTATGAGCCCTGTCGTTTCAGGACGTAGGCGATCATGGCTTTCCACGTTCCTCTATCCCTGGTGAATCTTAGCACGCCTTCTCCTGTTACACGATGCAACCCAAGTTCCATCATCCACCTGATTAAACCCTTCAAATATGTTATCCGTTGCTTTCCCCTGTCTCTTTTCCCCTATATCTGGCCTGTTAGTATCAAGTTCTCCATGCCCTCCTTCCTCACTGCATGTCCCAGGAACTTCAGCTGTCTCTTCCTGATGCTCAGTATTACTTTCCTTTTCGTTTCCAGAGAGAGAGAGAGAGAGAGAGAGAGGAATTTAATTTCCAGTATTACTTTAATAACTTAAAACCCTCCTTTTTTGGCATTAAATAGTGGTAGGTCGTGCAACCATAGCAGAAATAGAAATATGATGAATGTTAGTGCGCTCTCCACCCTTTTAATGATAAATGAACTATTCCATGCACTACAAATAGTGGTAGTGTCAAGGCCTTGGTGTTGTAGGCGGTAATGTCAGTTGGCATTTGCCTCTTTAACTCCGACACTGTCAGCCCTCTGCCTTCGGGTATAGGGCGCTCTCTGGTTCCGAGCAGAGAGCAATAACCCAGTCGTGGTTCTGCCGAAGGGTAGAATCACGACTGGGCAAAAATAGACAGACATTTTTTGGCCGGGCCATATAGACCGGAAACCCCACTTATAACTGACCATGTGTCACATGTTGCCCTTAGTGGGAGGGACAACTAAATATAGTTGGCGGTAATGTCACAGTAGCGATATACCAGTGCTAGAGTGATTGGAACTGTGCTAACAAGTCAGTTGGATACTTCAGTTAGTCAACCGGAAGTGATTATAATCGGACTTTACATCGTACGAAGAGACGTACAATTAATACCTTGTTTCCTGTATGATTACTAACCCCACGTTGTAAATATTATTTTCTTCCGTAATACATTTATTTAATATAATTTTCTGTTGTTCGTATTTATTACAGCACAACTCAACAATGAAAAATGACATGTTAATAATTTAGCATTGAAAATTCCTCACAAAGAGAATTGGAAAAAATATAATATGCCACAAATTATACAGGAAGATGAAGTCACGAACATCAGAAATGTCAGGAAAAAAAAAGGCCAGGCATAATTGTAAAAATTATCTTCCGATTGATATCAAAGCCTTAGTTGATAAAAACACATCTTTCAAAAGGTTTGCTAAAATAAGTAAATTTAAGGATGCCGAGATAAAAATCAGCAAAATGTTGTATGACAAGAGAACAATATGACCTTTACTCATCGGGTTAGGGTAATATTATCAAAAGCAGCGAATATACCACAGAGGTTGATATGCCGTTAAACAAAACTCAAACTCAAACTCGAACCCTATTATCCTGGAAAAAGGGTAGACTTCGCAACAAAAAATTTGGAAAGGAGTAAAGAAATACGTGGAACCAATTCCAGGTTGCTTAAAATGTCAATATCCAAAAAACACACTCATGTGTATTTCTCCCATGTTTCGTAGTTAAGCAAATACAGTATAACCCGGATATAAGAGACCATAATATAAGATAAACCCGATATAAGAGATATTTTTTGGTCCCAAATTAGAGCCTGTGGTTATGTATATAAAATAGACAAAACCCGGGTATAGGAGAAACCCCGGATATAAGATAATTCGTATCAGGGCTCGACAGCTCTCTTATATCCGGATTACACTGTATGTCGTTCTTGAGGATTTGAGAATATGTACAAAAAAGGGTGAAATATGAGGAAAAATATTTTTGGAAAAGACAAGAATCAGTAAAAAAACATGGTCATGCGATTTTCTCACATCTTTCAATACGTATCCCTAACTCTGGTGGCAATTAGCAAGCTTTCTCCTCTAACGTCTCTCAGCCCCGTTCTGTAACCGACCTGCTCAGGCTTTTTAAATATGTTATCCTCTGCTTTATGGATTAATAATTATCCCTAATTCCAATGGGCCCTACACAAATAGGATACACAAAAAATAATTAGAGCCCTGAGGTACCTCGAATTCACCCTTAACTTAAATGATGGATCCCACTAACCATTTCTCAAAGAAAATAGTTCCCCCACTTATATTAATATTTCATCCAACCACCCCAAAAATATTATAAAACAGATACCCAATATAGTGAATAATAGAATCGACCAATTATCATCCAACATTAAAACTTTCAACGCAAGTAAAAATATTTACAATTAGGCCCTTCAAAAAAGCGGATATAAGAACAAGTTGACATATAATAAACCTACAATAGACTCCGAATCATCCACAATTAAAAATAAAGGAAACTGTAGAAAAAGAAAGATTATTTGGTTTAACCCCCCCTTATTGTAAACTAACAAACATCAATATTGGTAAATATTTTCTCAAGTTAATCAACAAAAATTTTAATAACAGTAACCCTCTTCGAAAGTTTTTTTAATAGGAACACTCTTGAAATTAGTTATTCTTGCACCCCGAGTATGGACAGCCTTATTAGTTCCCATAATAGGAGTATTCCGGTGAACTTGCGCAATGCTGAATCTAGGTCCTGAATTCTAAACGAATGCAGCTGTAATTCTGTGGACACCTGCCCGGTGGCGGGAAAATGCAATTACATCCAGCTGATTTATGAAGCCTGCATTTCTCCATAAAAAAACAAAACAAAACAAAAAAACACTTCCGGACCTATATCGGTATGTCCGCCGGTCCTTTCAAACAAAGACTGTATAACCACAGGTACTCTTTTTCGAACCCCGGTCAGAGGTACTAGACAGCCCTTTCGCGGGCATTCTGGAAATGAAAGAGGAAGGGCTGGATCCTGAAATTAGCTGGAAACTGATAGGTTCAGCCCGTATTCCGAGGGATTTTCGTGATAGGTGCTGTCTATGTTTACTGGAAAAAAATTCAATATAAAAATACCCTCACCAACACCGGCTACTGAATCTTAGGAGGCAAATTTTTTGAATACTTAAATTTAGAATTTAAATCCCCGTTGACAAGATGTTAGAATATAAATTAAAAGGATTCAATTTAAGTTTTAATCTTAATTTTACCCTAACGTTAACCGTAAAATGTATTTTAACCCCGCTACCTTCCTATCCCAAGCTCCTTTAATTGCCTATCTTTAGAAAATATGGATTCTTTTACTAAACCCCTTTTTCCTTGGTTAACACATATATGTATATATATATATTTTTTTTTCTCTAATAATTTTTAAACTGATAACTTCCTCTAATGGGCATTTAGCTCGCTTCTACCTAAAATGTTTAATTAAATAAACTGAAATAAAAATTTTTTAAATCTTATATTGAAGCCCATTCCTTCCCGCCTAAATACACCTCTTCAAACAGCTCAAAATCTTAACCTTAAAAAAGTAATTTAACTCATTTAGGTGTCTATCTTTATAAAATATGAACTCCTTTACCAAATTCCTATATATATATATAATAAATAATATTAATAACTTTAAATTCATGACTTTCTGTAATGGATAAACTTAATCAAATATTTTTAAGATATTACATTTAAATCTATTCCTCCCCCTCCTAAATATACCGTTTCAAACCCCTGTAAACATTCACTAGCCTCTACCATTTGATATTTGATACCCCGTCCACCTCTTGTCTCTTCTGTTCTACTTTTTGACCGTTGTTAACCTGGCCCCTCACACACTTTACCCCAGGGCCTTCGACATTTGGAACAAAACAATGTCGCTGACGTGATGTAGAATCTCTATTAGAGATCCTATGTCGAAATGTACATCCGACACCTTTGGATTTTGAAAATTTTCTCTAATGCATATATATATATATATATATATATATATATATATATATATATGTGTGTGTGTGTGTGTGTGTGTGTGTGTGTGTGTGTGTGTGTGTGTGTGTAATCTGATAATATTCGGGTTCAGAAAATATGTAAAAGAGGAAACATATACACGGGACAAATTCCTGGTATCCCTAAAATAGGTGAATCGCTAAAAACCACACACATTCGAATTTCTTACGTCTTATGTACATATACAATATGCCATTATTGGGTCTTTGAGAATATATAAGCGACGAAACATACATGAGGAACAAATTTCTGGAAGCCCAAAAATATCTGAATCGTTACAAAACATACTCATGGACATTTTTCACATTTTGCTAGATAAACATTATGTCCTTACTATAATTTTGGTAATGCGTAAAGGAGGAACCATATATACTACCGGCCATAATTAGTAGGCCACGCCAGTTTTTTAAAAGAAATGGTGTATTTCATACTATTTTTAGTATTTATTGCCAAGTGGATAATTCTAAATGAAAATAGAATGGTTCTTTTGTTATTATTACTTTGCAAAATTTTATTTTACAAGGCAGCCAGGAAGACTTTGTTTTGGCCAGCCAAAAAGAAGAAAAGACTAGCATGGGGAACAGAGCATTACATCCGGGCACCAGAACTTCATTTGATGAACATGTTATTTTGCAGTATTAACAAAAGAACCATTCTAGTCTCATTTCTGTTTTTTTCTGGTTGGCAATAAATACTAAAAATAGTCTGAAAATGAAACAGAAGCAAATTCAATGAACCAACTGTAGAAAGACTGGCAAGATAAACCACTTCATGGTCAGTAATATACATGTATCAAACATGTTGATATTGACAAACCCCGTACCCGTCTATGCTTATATAGAGCGGCATTAAAATGTTAGCTTAACGAGAAATTATTAACAAAATATATAGAAAAATTGTGTTCATCCAAAATGCAGATTGTGTGGTCAATATCTTGAACGCTCTTGTATCAGGATGAACGGAGCTAGCACCCACGGAATATAAACTAGAAATAACAGAGTATTCTAATATCTGTATTGGAAAGTATGCAACATATACGGGAAGGAAACTTTATGAACTGATGTGAACAAACTGAGACCCAGTTATAGAGCTAGCACCTGTAAAAATTTTATAGGACTGTACAATTCCCACAGACAACAATCGCCCAGACATCGTGATCAGAGAAGAGAATAACAGAATGTGCTTTCTTATTGGCATAGCAGTTTTAGTTGATTATAATGTATCTGATATATCCCGAAAAGTACTACAGTGTAAATAGATCAGTTGAAGAATGGTAAACAATACCAGGAATACGGTACAACAGATTATTGTACTAAGGTACAATTAACAATAATACACATATAGGCAAGCCACGGGTTGGAACGGAATCGACAATCGAATAGTGAATGCCTTCGCCTAAGACCTTTTCCGTATTTACTAGCCTACCCACGCAAGGCCAGATGTGACACATGGTCATTTTATAGTGGGTATTCCCGGCCATTTAGCCGGGCCAAAAAATGTCTGTCTATTTTTCTCCAGTCGTGGTTCTACCCTTCGGCGGAACCACGACTGGGTTTGTGCTCTCTGCTCGGAAGCAGAGCGCGCCCTCTAACCGAAGGCAGAGAGCTGACAGTGTCATACCGCAGTCAGGCGAATGCCTAAGACCATTTGTATTTACTAGCCATCCCACGCAAGGCCAGATGTGACACATGGTCATTTAATAGTGGGTAATCCCGGCCATATAGCCGGGCCAAAAAAAAATCTCTGTCTATTTTCCCCAGTCGTGATTCTACCCTTCGGCCGAAACACGACTGGGTTTGTGCTCTCTGTTCGGAAGCAGAGAGTTGACAGTGTCACAGAGCAGTCAGGCGAATTCCTAAGACCTATTCCTAATCTCTGTCTATATGTTCTCAGTCGTGGTTCTACCCTTCGGCGGAACCACGACTGTGTTTGTGCTCCCTTCTTGGAAGCAGAGAGCGCCCTCTACCCGAAGACAGAGAACTGACAGTGTCATAGTGCAGCCAGGCGAATGCCTAAGACTTTTTTATTTTCTAGCCATCCCACGCAAGGCCAGATGTGTCCCATGGTCATTTTATAGTGGGTATTCCCGGACATATAGCCTGGCCAAAAAATCTCTGTCTATTTTTCCCCAGTCGTGATTCTACCCATCGGCGGAACCACGACTGGGTTTGTGCTCTCTGCTCGGAAGCAGAGAGCGCCCTCCACCCGGAGGCAGATTTGACAGTGTCATAGATCAGTCAGGCAAATGCCTAAGACTTTTCCCGTCGTACCGCTCGTTACCGTTTTTTATAATGTAGAGCATTCTATTCCCAAGGATGGTAGGATGTTCCAATATAACAGTAACTTTAAAGATTAAAAAAAAACTATCAAAATACAAGCATCTTGAAGTGGAAGTTTAAAAAGTGAGGGCATCAATAAATTCATTTGTTGTTAGAACCCCCCGACTGACTAGAAAAAGACTCCGCAGATTCGATGAAGGGGTCTCTAGAAGCCTCTACCTTCAAGAAATAACACTGTATTCAGAAGAACATCTTACACATTAAGAATAGTAAGAGCTTTATCTTAGGCTATGTTTTTTGTCAATAATCATGACCCCAATTCCGCCATTTTAGGTCTCTCTTTGGGAAATGAAAGGAAATAATAAAAATACTATTTCCTAACCAGCCTACCGTTTCCATAAAAGAAAATAAAATCTCCAGAAATTTAATAATAAGAAGGAACTAGACATGATATTTTAGGCTAATATTTGTACTGCAAAATATGCAACTCTTACGGAAAGGGAACTACAAGAAACTGGTGGGATCATCATCCAGACCCCGTTGCAGAGATAATACCTGTACCATATTTATGAAAGTTTACAATTCACAGAGGCAGAGCGTTAAAAGCTAACTGACCACATATCGTGATCAAAGACCACAAAAACAGAATACGCCTTTTTATTATTGATATAGCAGTCCCAGCAGATTTTAACATTTCTTTGAAGATCATCAAAGATATTCCGAAATAAAAGAATCTTTAAGTAGAAATGTAAAACGAAAGCGACGCAGTATTATTCGTATTTGGAGCCTTCGGATTAACTGGAAAAGATTACGATAGACACATTTAAGCGATTTCCCGTAGTACATAGCTTAAAGATTTACGAAATATGGTGCTAACTGGTAGAGTTAAACACATTACGAAAAGATTTATCAATGTGAAATGTTTGTGATCTTAGTTGTTTTTTTTTTAAACAAAAAAGGAATTAGTCGTAAATGCCAGAGAGTCGTTTCTGAGGTTAGGACTCTGGTTGGGACCTGAACGCAAATGTGTATTCCATCCCAAAACGCACATTGTTACTGCCACTGAGTTGAAAAAAATGTTTTAACTTTTTGGCCATATAATGCTGGGCATGGGAGGGTTAATTAAATAGCCAGTGGGACCTATACACCAAGGTAACTAAACTAAAATACAGCCGGCCAACATAAAGAAAGAAAGAAAGAGACTGACTGACAGACAAGGGAAAAAGACAAAGAATCCAACAGTCAAAGAAATTTCTGCTAAAGAAGAAAACCATGGAAATTAGGCACAAAAAGTCTGGCCAAAAAGTTAAAAAATTATTTTTTTTTCAACTCACTGGCAGTAACAATGTGCGTTTTGGGATGGAATCAATTGTTTTGAATATTGTTAAAAGTAAGCCATTTTTTTGCTCGTTTTTGCATAACCTTTGCTTAATTTGAAACTTTTCATGAAGGAAACAATAATTATAAAAGGATAAACACAAATACATCTTTGAAAACATTTGAAAAATGATGTAATTATACTAACCTTCAGATATAAATCCGTATAACGTAGCGTCTCAAGACAATAACATTATCTGTTCTTTATTTGTCTATATTTCTGAGATGAGGTATTGTAATTGTTCAAATTGGTGTCCTGATCTTTGTTGCCATATTCACGACGTTTAGGCGTTTGTACGCTCCGACCTTCTTCAGGTGACTGAAATTTCGGAATGAACCCTTTATTTTGATCATTGGTGTAGACTGTTCTCGCTCCAACAGGTATGCCACTTCAAAGATACATGGCCAAGGGGATAAAGGTGTTTGTTAGATCCAGGGAATTGACACAAACAGGTGTAGATTCAATAGTAGCAGAGGTGGACAAAAACTTAGAGGTTGAGTTAAAAGGAGATGCCGAATACAAAATGAAAAATCTAAACAAAGCATAACATTAAGTTTTGTTTG
>JBBBDQ010001952.1:250000-332500 GCA_037127315.1 Ascarosepion bandense
ATATGCGCAATGCAAAGAAATAAGTTACCCCCTTATTTCCTTTTGTCGCCAAGTAAACATTTCCTAAAAGTAACTTCAATTGAATCATCTGCAAAACGTCTACATTATTTTTGAAATTTGTCATGAAATATAATCTATCAACAAAATATATATATATATATATATATATATATATATGACAAAATTTATTATTTTAATTTTACTTTTTAACTGATATTTATCATGTTTTACGTGGTGCATCTTGTGACAGAAAAGAAACTGTCGTAGAAATATTGTTGTTTTTTAATTCTATAAGAAACTTTTTTATGATTAAACAAAAATGGTACCCTTTTTTGAATTTATAATCGTTGAAGTTGTTTTTAAAGACACCTTCTTTTGAGAGAAGTGTATTTTTCTGTAGGTCAACCGGTTTGTGTGAAATTTGTTACAAATGTTTATCTTGTTCAGCTCGTCGGTTAAAACCCAGCAAAATTTGTCAGGGATCCATGGAAATGATTTTTCGTATATATTGACCAATGAGAGACGTAGTCTCATATTCTAATAACATTCCGTATAGTGGGTGGAGGTGACCCTAAATTTCTGAATAATTCAGTCGCAAATCAGTATATACGTGGAAAAGAGAACGAAGGAAGAAGGCAGGTAAAAATCAGAGAAGACATTGACATCGGGAGAAGATGAAGAAGGATCTGTTACCCTATAGCGACAGAAAGTTGAGAGAAATTTGAAATTCCAATGAAAATTCTTCTGACGTTAGACAGCTTAAAACAAAAACATTTTTAGGGAATTTTCTCGAGATCGTGCAAGAAGCGACTTCAAAAAATTACTATGTCCCGGAAACATTCGTGTAGTAATTTAAAAGAAATTTGTTTTTACAAAGGTAGTTGCATTTTTTTTTGTTTTTTGCTGATTTATTGTTTTGTCTTTTCGTCAATTTTAAAAGATCATTGTTTTTTTCTCCTGTTATAATTATCCCAACCATTTTTCGCTTGTGACCGTTTATCGTAAATTATTATCTCGCTCTAAAAAGAAATGTTTTTAGGCAAATTTTGTTTTTATTTTTGTTTTCCTAATTGTTAAATATAAATAAATGCGTTTTTCTTAATAAAATGTTGTGCAGTATTTGTCTTATATTTTATAATATTGCGCCTATTAATGTATTTTGCTATTTCTACTGATTTTTTTTGTGTCTGGTACAAAATATTTAACTTAGTAGGTATACTTTTTTTTATAATTTCAAATAAGAAAGAGATTTTTATATTGGAAATCCAGATTTTGTTCCTACTTCGAACTCGGAACACTGGAGTTCATGGCTTCTATTCAATCACCAAGTAAGACATTTTTTTCAATGAAACATTTGAAAAACTATTTTTTCTCTGGATAACTCTCATTTAAGGCTTTCAGTTCTTTCTTTTCAAACACAAATTTTGATAAATCAATATATGTTTATCGATAATATTTTTGTAATTTCATTAAGCCTAATTGATTATCCTAACTGATTGTAAATCTAGTGAAATTATTCAAAAAATTTCAGACACAAGAAACTCATAAATTAAGCATTGATTCCCTTTTTTAGTAAGAAGAGTGATCTTTATTGATTGTCTGATTGGTTGATTGATTGATTGATTTTCCACTGATACTGCTTGTTCTATTTTTTTTTTCACTTTTATCCACTGTTTTTCTGCCTGCAACACGAAATACCGAAATATTTCTCTTGCATTATCTAAAGAAATAATATGAAAAACAAACAAACAATTATGCAGATATCTATTCCATGCAAAACAATTAAGTGGATTCCTACTCAAACGTGCGTTACAATCAACAGATAAAACATTAAAAGGAAATCAATACCTGCAAAATAAAAAGAACATCAGCCGATTGCAAGCGGAAACACTCTTATAAAATATGGAAGTACACCAGGATTCTTCTAAAAAACAAAAGGGAACCGGGACACATTAGCAGAAACACCCCGTTGACTGAAGATATTATAACGGTTTCCTCGCGAAACACCGTAGTTGGCATGAACCTGCTGAGTTAAAGTGACACATTCTTTGCACTAAATTTGTCAATGCTCTATTTCCAACCCTTATCGAGAATTTGCGATAAAAAACCCTGCTTTCCAAAGTGCGTTTCTTAGCAAAAATCGCTGAAAAAGCAACAACCTTGGCGACAAAATCTATCACAACTTAGCATTATAGATATATTTGTTTTTGTTTCACATTTTTCCCTTGTTCGGGAAATTCTTTCTTGTTCTGAGATAAAACACAATAAGAAATAATAAATAGTAGATGTTCAGAGAAATCGATAACGAGGTATTTATTCCGCAAATAGCTCTCAGCTCTGGTGAACCGAACAAAACAGTTGATTTAGCAGGGATCAAGCAAACAAACTATTTTCAACACACTTCTAAATGGTCTGCTACTTATCAGGGGACAACTTAGTTAAGTATCATTTACGCTATGCACTCAGATATATGCACAAACATATAATTACATATAAGCAAAGAGAACCCTTTCTTCCAATATATTTTTCCGTCATGTCAACTGATAATCCCATGCTCTTCGTATAGGCAGACAGAGATATAAAACTATCCCTACAATCCTGATGAAAATATATTTATTATTATATAGAAACTATGTAATTTTCAATTTAATATAATTCTTTGTCAATGCACCCAATTCAGTAGAGAATATTCATAAAGTCGATATGATATTTCTGATCCTGTTTCAGTTAAAAACTACATGACAATTTATGAACTTATTGATCCTTTCAATTCAGCCTGGCAATTTTCTAAGCGTAGCAGAGTTGTGGCCAATGCTTACTCCTTGTTTGTGTTTAGCCGCATAGCAACTTAACGGGTTATTTAAGGGCGAAATTGCACGCATTAAAATACAGATGAAATGTATTGTTCGGCCATTCTATTGCCAAATGTATTGCTGTTCATGATACTATAAATAGCTATTGTTGGGAAATATTTAAAAATGTACTGTTGAGATTTTTAGTATAAAATGTATATTTATTCTTTCATAATGTTTTTTTTTCAGAGTTCACTCTAACAGGGGCTACTATCTCGAGTCAGAGTGGACGTGAGAACAACAGCAACTAAGAGTTAGTTCAACGCTCCTGAAAACCACCAAACACCCGGACAAGGGCCTCACTGCTGGAGGTAATTTTTGGCATACCCAGTGCTAGATGTGGTACAAGACCGTTTGTATGCTAATAATTTTCGTAAATCGATTTGTATCCGTTATCTATTTACCTATCAATATACTTCACTAGATCATATCTATCTATTTCGAACAAGTCTTGTTTGCCAGGCATCTGCTGATGTGACGAACAGTTCACGGAGAGACGATTCGCCGACGGACAGTTCACCGACAGACAATTTGCAGACAGGACAATTAGTTGACGCTTTAAGACTTTCTAAGTTCGAGCTCCCGTACATTTTTTTATGTCGGCAAAGTATCCAGATCTTGGTGGAAGACTCCTGCTTATTACATCATCGATTTCTGTCAGTCTTGCGTTTCCCAGTTTTCGTTGTTCGCACCTCCAGTAACGTTTAGACTTTCTAGTTTTGGCAACAATACGGACGTATCTCTCAAATAAAAGCTTTATGCCTACTCCTTCTGTCTAGACAAGCTCCATGATGACGGCTTAAGGGCTTAGAAAATAAAGTTTTAAAAAATGAAAAAAAAAAATGGATGAGAGATTGAGTTGAAAAGATTTAAAACACTGACCAATTTTCTGTCTGTTGGCGAACTGTCTCTCTGTGAATTGTCTGTCAGCAAACTGTCCGTTGGCGGTTTATCGGGTTTAAGAATGTTCTCAATAATGAAAAAACTGAATGAGAGAATGAGTTGAAAAGATTTAAAACACTGACCAATTGTCCTGTCTGTTGGGCCAACTGTCTCTCTGTGAATTGTCTGTCAGTAAACTGTCCGTTAGCAATTTGGGTTCTTAGCCTTGTTTGGTAACAAGTCTACCGCAGAAAATAATGGCAACATACTGCTAGGAAAATCTTCAACCCAGTCAGTCATGTCTCTTTCGAGACATGATTGCGCAAGCGTGTATCACGTATGGCACATAACTAACTGATTACTTGGAGTTACATGTGAAAGACATATGTAGGACGTATTTTTGCTGAGCCCTGTATGCCTCAATTGCCATTTTTGGTTAGACTGAGAACTTTTAGTAAGATATCATTCATTATCTACATTGAAGCTTTCGATATAACCCCTTAGAATGAGGCATAACTTTCTAAGTATGGTAAAATCTAATAAATTTGATTTTTATTTAAACATCCACAAATACACATTTACCTGCTTTTATCTTTTTTGTTTTGGATCTGACGAAGTCTTATATTTGCCGAAATGCATAATCGGTTTAAACAAATCTTGCTTCTCTTTTCATGCAACGTTTCGAATGTTTCAATCTGCTTCATCGTTCTGACGCTACGTTTATGTTTTTTATGAGTGTTGTCGATTTGGAAAAAAATTTTTAACACACACACACACACACACACACACACACACACACACACACACACACACATATATATATATATATATATATATATATATATGAAAAAAGGAAAAAATTATGTAAGAATTATAAAACAAAATTAAAAATTAATGAAACAATAAACACGAAAACTTAAAACAGTAATACACAAAAATGCATTAAAATCAAACATGAAGACATAACAACACGGGAAAAATAACATCCTTGAAAATGGCATGTGAAGTGGCTGAAATCGCTTGGAAACTCGAAAATAATGAACATATTTACATTCCTTATCTCCAGCAAAAAATAACATGTAAAAATCCTCGAAAAAGTAAATCAAGAATGGATAAAATCTTACTTGACGACGTTTTTAACGAAACATGTTTAAATGAAAGACCGCTGCCTAAATGTACATTAATATATATATATATATATATATATATATATATATATATATATATATATATATGAATAAGGAACGAAGAAAATATAAATAAATAAAAATATAAATATAAAATGTACACTTTTTTAGTAGATTGTAGCTTGTACATGTTCTAAAGTATAATTTATAATATAAGCCCGAACCATTGCCTTAGGTATCTTCAAAGCGTTTGAAAGAGTCTGGTATGCTATCCTTCTACACAACCTGCGATGTTATGGTATAATTGTTTGTCTTCATCCAGTCATTTGTTTGAACTTATCCAGTCATTGCTTTTAAATCGAGCAATGAAGGTAGTATTTGTTCTTGGCAAAATCCAACGGAGAATCTGTAATGTGACAGATCTCGACTTGGCAGCTCGGATACGGTCATTTTCTCACCGGTGCAATGTGGCTTCCCTGTGTCTCTTCTACAAATATTTTCACGGCTTCTGCTCCGATGAACTTAGCTTACTGGTGCCTCCTATATATAAATTTATTCGAGCCACAAGTTTAGCAACTCGGTCCCACTGTTTTACTGTGAAACCAATAAATTTTAAACGCAAATGCTACTCCATCATATTCTTTTCTCGCACTTCCCGCCTGTGGAATTCCCTTCCATTTACTTGCTTTCTCGACAGCTACAATCTCTAAGAATTTAAATGTAAATAGTCAATAGTCATCTCCTATCTCACTAACATGCACCCTCTCTCTCATGCTTCTTTTTCCGTCACTCCACTCTCATCAGTATTCTCATCCTTCTCTTACCCACTTCCTGACACCCCTATAACCTGTCACACTTCCTCATAACTTTCCTCCTAAGTATGCCCCTGAAAAACAGTGGCAATAAAATGCCTTGCTTGGGGCGATATGATTACAATATATATATATACGTATCATTATATGTCTATATTTCTGAGATCAGGTATTCTAAATATTTGCACTATTTACACTGTTCGGTCTGTTTTCCTCATCCTTGTTGACATATTCAGGAAACGTTGGTCGCTGTACGCTTTAGCCTTCTCCAACTGATTGGTATTTGGAACTTGGATTTTTTATTTGTTCACCGAGGTAGATTGGACTAGTTTTCGATGTCTCAGTATCAGTCGTCCCTCTTTAACTTAAAACTTTAGTTATATTTGTTAACCTCTGCTATAGTCAGGTATTGAACTCACAACACTTTAGATCGAGTCACTGGATTTAACTAAAGTTTTTTTATTAAGTGAGTCATGTTTCTTTGAAAGAAAGATTTCTGGGAACTTATAATCTTAATGTCTCGGGTCACCGTTTTTGACAGAGCTCATATTACAGTTTTCTTGTTTGTTATTGTTTTTCTCTAGTACTCGTTATTACTGGATTAATAGGTCAATTATATCTCTCAAGGGATGTGCGTTGTGGTTCAGTGGATATCAACTCGGAACGACAATTCGGAGAGTCGATGTTGAATTACATTTGAATTCCTTGCATTCACTTACGCACAAATACTTTTGAGAAATGTATTAACCCGTCTCTTCCCTCCAGTTATGGGCTAAATAATATGACAGATTGGGCTCTATAACCTTTGCTGGCAAGCAGTCTATCGCAGAAAGCAATGGCAACATACTGCGGGATAATCTTCTGCCCAGTCAGTCATGTCTCTTTCGAGACATGATCACCCAAAGTGTGTATTACGTATGGCACTTAGCTGACTGATATCCAGAAGAAAGAGGCTCAGATAGTGTCAAGCAGGTCATTGGAAGCTAACAATTATCATGAGCTGAATACTGTCTTAGTGAATTTTGGAGTGATCATATATGTAAGGTAGCTTGCTGTAACGTTGAGACAACTGCCTGTAAATCTTAGGCAGGAAAACGTAAGACATTAATCATAATGATTAAATGATTTAAGTTTCTTAAAATGCTTGAATATTTGAACTTGAATGGTCTGCATATAATTCCTGTCTCATCTGCTCTCGGAAAAAGAAGCTGATGTTTACTATTTCTCAATGAATAACAATTTTCTTCAAATGACTTAACAACCGATGATACTATTACGATCCTGTAAAGAAACAAACTGTCGTAAATCAGTGACGTTCTACCAACCGACACCACTAGTCAACCATGTTTGTTAAGCGTAGAAATAGCATGTATAAAAAAGAAGAGCCAAGTGAATCTTTTTCAACAATCACCACTTGTCGAACTCTTTTTCGGTTAAGAAATAGCTCTGGAGAGAAAAAACAAAAAACAAAAAAATAAAAAAATAAAAATAAACAAACAAAAAAAAAAGCAAAAACAAAAAGTATGCTTGTAAATCGATGTGGTTTGAATCTGAAGCCTATCAAGATGAACATCGAACAATCATAGTTCTGTGATTTCTTGAAAATCCGTCATTGACTAGATCGATAAAGATGAGTTAGTTTGTATTTTGTTCAGGATGAAAAGCGTCGAAAGAGTATTTCTGTTGTGTCTGTAAGTAGGTGCATTTGTAAACCAAAGCTTTAAGCAAAGATCAGAACGGCGACCTCAACGACATCAAAGCCGCTATTTACACCGCCTTTATACTTTTGTAGCATATGAGCAATTTGTGGGCTGTCACGTACATCAAAGACAATCGATCGACGTTTTTTTCTGGAAGAACTGCGATAGTTATCTCTTATGTTTGGTGGTTTGACCGAACGCGGTCTAGCGTGCACATTCGTTGTTGGATTAACGGTGAGTGTGATCATTCTATTTGTCTATATTTCTGAGATGACGTATTATTTACAGTATTTACATTATTCGAACTATTTTCTTCATCTTTGTTGCCATTTGTACGACCTTTAATAATAGATCATTCTATTTGTCTATATTTCTAACATGAAGTAGTATTTACAGTACTTACATTATTCGAACTATTGTCCTCATCTTTGTTGCCATTTGTACGACCTTTAATGATAGATCATTCTATTTGTCTATATTTCTGAGATGACGTATCATTTACAGTATTTACATTATTCGAACTATTTTCTTCATCTTTGTTGCCATTTGTACGACCTTTAATAATAGATCATTCTATTTGTCTATATTTCTAACATGAAGTAGTATTTACAGTACTTACATTATTCGAACTATTGTCCTCATCTTTGTTGCCATTTGTACGACCTTTAATGATAGATCATTATATTTGTCTATATTTCTGAGATGACGTATCATTTACAGTATTTACATTATTCGAACTATTTTCTTCATCTTTGTTGCCATTTGTACGACCTTTAATAATAGATCATTCTATTTGTCTATATTTCTAACATGAAGTAGTATTTACAGTACTTACATTATTCGAACTATTGTCCTCATCTTTGTTGCCATTTGTACGACCTTTAATGATAGATCATTATATTTGTCTATATTTCTGAGATGACGTATTATTTACAGTATTTACATTATTCGAACTATTTTCTTCATCTTTGTTGCCATTTGTACGACCTTTAATAATAGATCATTCTATTTGTCTATATTTCTAACATGAAGTAGTATTTACAGTACTTACATTATTCGAACTATTGTCCTCATCTTTGTTGCCATTTGTACGACCTTTAATGATAGATCATTATATTTGTCTATATTTCTGAGATGACGTATTATTTACAGTATTTACATTATTCGAACTATTTTCTTCATCTTTGTTGCCATTTGTACGACCTTTAATAATAGATCATTCTATTTGTCTATATTTCTAACATGAAGTAGTATTTACAGTACTTACATTATTCGAACTATTGTCCTCATCTTTGTTGCCATTTCTACGACTTTTCGGCCGTTGTACGCTCCGGCCCTTTTCAGGTGCTAGGAATTTCAAACCAAACCCTTTACGAGACTTTAAACTAGAAATGGAGTTCCTATACCACACTGATTATAATAAAGGGTTTAGTTCGAAATTCTTAGCACCTGAAGAAAGCCAGAGCGTACAACGGCCGAAACGTCGGTCAAATGGCAACAAAGATAAGGACAATAATCCGAATAATGTAAATACTGTCAATAAAATACATTTTAAAATACAATTAAGGGAATTGTCTTGAACGATGAATATAGCCCGAAACAGTTTTAACGTGAAAATTTGTCGGTCGGACTATACGCCCAGTCGTCTTGTACGTTACCATATATAGTAATCCCTATATTTTTTATTTTAGTTTGATTGTCCGAAAGAAAAACAAGTCAAGGAATAAAGGAGTCGATAACAGACGAAATTCTCGAAACGATGAATAGCATCCAGCAAGCAACGCCAAACCATTGCTAAGAACATCGGACGTTGCACAAAGAAATTAGAAACATATGCAAGCAAGCAAACAGAAATAGTTGAACGGAAAAGTGCGCAGAAATAGAAACAATGTGCATTTATAAGGCAGGCATGAATAAAGGAAATCAGAGGACAAAAGAGATGCAACATCGACAGAATGCATGCAATAAAAAAGTCGAGGAAGAAAAAAGACGAAACCTACAATGCACAAGAATATGAAATGGCCAGAAATAATTTTCGTTTATGTTGTTAATAGTAAATCAAGGTAAATGGAATCATTTGGTTTAGAGAAGGATGAGTTTGGTGGAGTTTGAGTTTTGTTTAACGGTATATCAACCGCCGTGGGTTATTTAATGCCAAAAAGGTGGTGTTTTAAGGTATTTTTTTAATGTTCGGTTTTATTGAGAAGGTTGATTTAGTCAGATTTTAACCAAAATTTTCTGTTTTTATTCTTTCTTATTTTAGAAAGACTGAAAATGCATTCTAGTTTTGTATTAAAAAAATGTTTTGCTGAGAAGAATTTTTTCTTTCAAAAAAATGAGTGCAAGACAACCCTAAATGACGCCAAACGGTTGTTTGCTGAGAGAATGCAACAGCGCATAGCTGACCGCAAGTTCGGCTCCAAGGACTATTAGAGGATTTGCAAGCGAGTGCTCAACAATAGGAAATTCTCAATACCTCCTTGAATCCATGAATTCGAGGTTCTCACGTCATCTGCGGACAAAGCTGAGTGCTTTGCCCGCAGATTCTCATCCAACTCCACATTTGACTCGTCCGGAGTACACCCACCCGACTTCCATATTAGAACTGAGGCCAAACTGCACGACGTATATATTACTCCGACAGTAGTATCCCGAGTAATTTAAAAAATCGACCTCCATAAGGCGTGTGGAGACGATGGAATACCGGTGATAGTCCTTAAGAGGTGTGCTCCTGAACTTTCCCCTGTCCTCTCTAAACTATTTAACTACTGCCTTTCTGCTTCCTGCTTTCCTGCATGCTGGAAGTTCTCTTCAGTCGTTCCTGTATTTAAGAATTGTGGTGAACCCTCGGACCCATCCAACTATCGCCCTATCAGTCTTCTACCGATATTCGGGAAAGTACTCGAGGCTATAATCAATGCTGAAATAGTTCATCATCTCACTGCCCACAAACTCTTCTCTGACAGGCAATATGGATTCCGCTTTGCCTGGTCCACGGCCGACCTGCTAACAACAATAACGGAGTACATGCTACAGGCCCTTGATGAGTCTGATGAGGCTCGCGCGGTTGCTCTGGACATCTCCAAGGCTTTCGACAGGTTTTGGCACTCTGGCCTCCTATGCAAACTACGGGGTTACGGTATTACCGGTCGTCTGCTTAACCTAATCCAATCTTTCTTAAAATACCGCAAAATGAAGGTCGTTTTGAATGGGAGTGCCTCTTCGTCCTACAGCACGAATGCTGGTGTCCCACAGGGCTATATCCTGGGCCCGACACTCTTCCTTATTTTCATCAACGACCTCCCAGATGAGATCAAGTCCCAAGTAGGCATCTACGCAGATGACACTACAATATACTCCTGCACCAGTAAGAAACCTGTCTTGGCGGACAGACATAATCTCGCTGCTGACCTTGAACGGGATCTACACTCTGTGGTGAACTTTTTTTTTTTTTTTTTTTTATAAGCGTTTCACCCCGAGCAAGGCATGTCACTGCCATTACTGCGCAGGTGGCTACAAAGAGTAGAGAAAGTGGATTAAATATAGGAAATGTCAGAGGGTGGGTGATAGGCGGGTGGGGATACCGAGAATGGTTAAATATAGGAAATGTCCGAGGGTGGGTGATAGGCGGCTTAGGGATACCGAGAATGAGGGTTGGGTAGATGAGAGTGTTCTGAGAATAATTGGGAGTTAGAGTGATAGGAGGTGTCTACTGACCCTACATTTAAAAACCTGGAAATTGTAGCTGTCGGGAAAGCAGACTTGTGGAAGGGAGTTCCACAGGCGGGAAGCGCGAGAAAAGAAGCTGTTCGAGTAGAATTTACGGTTACATCTTATTTGTTTAACTGTAAAAGGGTGGGACCTAGTTGCTAATCTAGTATCTCGTGTAAATTCCTGCTTAGGCGGCACCAGTGATCTAAGCTCATCGGAGCAGAAGCCATGAAAGTACTTGTAGAAGAGGCACAGTGAAGCTACATCACGCCGGTGTGAGAGCGGCTGCAGCCGGTCTGCCAAGTCAGTATCAACCACGTTACAGATCCTCCTTTGTATTTTGTCAAGAAGCCCAAGGAGAGCAGCAGGGGCACCCGACCAGATATGACAGCAATATTCAATACACGCGCGGATGGTTGATTTGCATATGTGCAGAATAGATTCAGGTGGGAAAAACTTCCGGGCCCTGCACAGAGAGCCGACTTTCATAGCGGCAGATTTAGCAATGGATTCGATATAGTCATTCCATTTGAGGTCCGCTGAAAGTGTAAGGCCAAGAAGGCGTTGTATTTTACTCTCTGGGAGGCTAGCCTGTCCCATGCTAATGGGAGGTAGATGCGATTGTCTATGATGGTTAGTTGATAACAGCTTCGTTTTAGAAGCATTGAAATTTACTAGCCATTTCCTACCCCAGGCCACTACGGATTGGAAGTCCCTTTCAAGTACGGCAGCGAGAAACCCGTACTGTTTGTCAGAGGTCCGTGAGATGCTGAATCACCTCGGCGTTGATAATGGCTTCGAAAACTTTGCCAAAGATCGGAAGGAAACTAATCGGACGGTAATTGGCGGGGCCTGAGGGTCCGCCAGAATTCTTAAATATAGGAACTACACAGGAGGACTTCCAACAGGCAGGAAAACAGGAAGCAGGTAGGCAGAGGTTATAGAGTTTAGAGAGGAGAGAGGAGAGTTCTGGGGCACATTTCTTCAGTACTATGACTGGGATTCCGTCACCGCCGCTTGCTTTGTGTGGATCAAGTTGTGCAATTATCTTGGCGACCAGCGAGGGTGTAATGTGGACATTATTTAGTTGAGCCTTAGTTCTGGGTGGGAAGTCGGGTTTAGGTATTCCTAACGAGTCCAGTGTCAAATTGGTGGAGAATCTACGGGCAAAGCATTCAGCCTTGTCCGCTGGGGAGGTGAGAACTTCAAATTCATTATCAGTGGGGGTATTATCAGTCTTGCTCTTGTTGAGCACGCTTTTGCAGAGTCGCCAGTAATCTTTTGAGCCAAACTTAGAAGATGCTATGCGTTGCCTCATTCTGGTAGCAAACGCCCTCTTAGCTTTTTTCAGTACATTTTTTACACTTATTCCGTGCTGAGGCGAAAAGGCGCCTGTTTTGGTTCGACGAGCACCTTCGATAGAGCCGGAAGAAATGGTTCCGGTGGGCAATGGCGGCCGAGCAGGCGGGTGAGAACCAGGGGGACGAATCTGATTTTAGTTGGAATTTCCTGGCTGGGATAAAAGCATCGATGCCAGCCTTAACCCAAGAGGAGACCTCGGAGGCACAGTCTTCGACAGGAAGATCGAAGACGTTGTTCCAGGGGACGTCGCAGAGGAAGTCTCGGAACGAGTCCCAGTCTGCTCTCTGGTAGCAGTATGATATTCTGCTGGTCTGGTTTTCTTGGGTAGAGTTAGCGCGGATTGAGATGTTGACGGAGACTACGGCGTGGTCAGATTTTCCGAGGGTGCAGAGCTGCCTGGTAGTGCAGGAGTCTGGAATGGAAGTAAAGCAAAGGTCGAGTAAAGAGTCCCTTCCGTTAGGGTTATTAGAGAAACGCGTGGGGAAGTCTACCACATGCGTTAGAGCTTGGGTTATTGAAAAATACATGGTGCGGATCTCAGCAAGGTCGGTGGCTGAGTTTTCAAGCCACTTGGTGTGGTGGGCGTTAAAATCGCCAAACACAAATATATGGGCAGATGGGTGAGAAGAAATGGCCCTGTCGATATTAGTAGAGATGCTATCAAGTACCGTACAGTCAGAGGAGGAGGGGGAGCGGTAGAGGAAGAAGAGATAGCTAACCGAGCTTAGAAGTGAGAGACGGAAGCACATGAAGGAATGATCCAGGGATTCAAGAGATGTGACCCTGGCTAGAGGGAGTTGTTCGCTGACATATACACCAAGCCCATGCATATGGACATTGGAGTCATTCCTGAAGAGGGGAAGGTAACCAGGAACGATCAGCTCCGAAGAGGGGATAGAAGTGTCAAGGTTAGTCTCACATATAGCTAAGATATCAGATGAGTTAGTTAGAAGGAATGATTCTACACTATTAAAGTTACTGCGAATACCTCGTATGTTTGTGAAGGAAACGCAGAAAGGTTTTGGCGATTTACGACTAGCTGGTTTAGTCTTGCTGTTTTGTTTGTTTAATTTCATGCTGGTTTTAGTTGTGGACAGAGAGAGATCTACAGTAGGGTCAGATGGTCGGTAATTGCAGCAGGTGAAGGATGGTGAATGGTGCCGCCTGCAGCATAATGTGGCCTCGGGGTTGCCCATCGGAAATTCATGCAGGGACGCGAAATGGCACTACAGGAACCCCGATATTATTCAACTGATGATCAGAGCAGCCTCTCAAGACGCTACACAAGAGTTCGGGCTCCTAATTACCAGTCGGAAGCAGCAACCAGGAAACTGCCAACCCGGTACCCTCAGAATGAAGAGACGTTCCCTCCATACTCACCAACTGCAAAAAGCTTCCAGCCGAACCTACATCAAGACCGAAAAAGAGAGAGATGAACCGGGAACCCATTCCTAAACAAGAAACAAGGCGATCACCTCTACTCCTGTCCAAAAGAAGGGGGTGGAGTGTGAGACCGGGCGATAGTAGGTACTATCTACTCCAATTAAAAAAAAATAAAAGAGTGACTGAAGTTTACTAAGTTTTAACTTAGTATAAGTTGAAACTAAATTTGATAATTAAAAACAATTTACACAATCATAGTCGCAGTGCATTACAAGAGCGACTAGTACAGAACTTAGGTTAGTAACAAAACAAGAACAAAAATTATAGAAAAAAAAGATAAGAACCAAAAAGAATAAAAAAAATTTTCAAAAATACAGCAAAGTAAGATCAGACTAGCTAAAACTTACCAGTTGCAGGCTGACTGACAGAACAATGTTAAGAAAATTTTGAAAATTATCCTCATTTTGTTTTTCCCATTCAATTCTGGAAAATGCATAGATATGTGTTATCCAATGAAATAATTTGTACTATTATATATAGCGAGTAAGCATGAAAGCAATTAAGTCGTAATTGTCAATTTCAGATTGATATTTAGTATTTTTTCAGTAATTATAGGAAGTTGCAGTGTCAAGAGATTATTTGCAAGAACTAGAATTTAATACTATGGCTCGTCCAAAAGAACTAACAATGAATGAAAAGAACTATGTAATCAAAGAAATTAGCAAAGGAAATTCTTCGCTTCAAATTTCTAAGTATTTGAAAAGGGATCATCGAACAATCAAGAAAACATGTCAAATGGGAATTCAACCAAAGAAAAACGTCTCAGGCTGAATTCAGGAATTTAACAAAGCGGGATCTATCGCATATTCGAAGAGAATTAATAAGAAACCCAAATGCGTCAAGTGCGTTCATATTTGAGGCCGCTGGAGCGCCTATGGTGTCAAGGGAAACAAGCATTAAGGAAGTTTGCTGATGTAAAAAAAATAAATAAATAAACCCATTTGTAAATACATAAGAAAATAAGATGGCAGTGGGAAAACAATACATGAAAACTGATTCCAGTAAAGTGCTTTTTACAGACGAATCAAGAATCACTCTCGACGAGCCCGATAGATGGACTGCAGAATGGGTTTGCAAGCAACATGACTCAAGAAAAATTTTTAAACACCAACAAGGCGACGTTGGGTTTATGATATGGGCTAGGATTATGGGTAATGAGCTCGTGGGTCCATTTAACGTGAAAGACGGGGTTAAAATGAATTCCAAAAATTAATGTGATTTTCTAGAGTAATATTTCTTTGAATGGCTTTATTACTAATCTTTAACCAAGCGTAGACCTATGATCTTTATGCAAGATAATGTACCAAGTCATGCATTAAAGTTTACTAAATCCTGGTTGAAAGAAAAAGGATTTGTTGAAGATTCTCTTATGGACTGGCCTTCAAATACTTGTGACTTGAATCCCATTGAGAACCTGTGAAGCATCCTCAAGGGAGATATTTATTTTAATCGAAGGAAATTCAAAAGCAGGTGTGACCTCTGGGAGGCAATTAAAGTTACTGCAAACACCTTACCAGCCGCTAAAATTGCAAATTTAACATCAGATGTTGACAATAGGCTGCTAAATTTTATTAAAAAGAAAGGAGCATTTGTGCAATAAATTTTAGGTGGTTCTTATATCTTTGTTAATATATCTTTTATTTTTAAACTAAAATGTATTTTTATGTTTTTTCTTTAAGAAATTGACGAATTTGTTCCAAAATCTTTTCCTACTATTTTTACATTAGTTTTACAATGTAAAACTGTCAAAATATATAGTAGCAAATAAAGTACTGACAGTCAAATTAGTCTGTTTTGTTAACTAAGTAAAATTTTTTCCAACCAAAAACAATAGTTTTCTCTATCACTATATATCTAAGTTAATAATACTGAGTAGAATCTAAACATCATCATAATAGGACTTTTAACATTAAAGACGCGACTCTTTATACCAATTCATAATTTGCATGTAATATCTAGACGCAGTTTAGGTAAAAGAATGCGCATTTATTTTTCAAGCATTTGTGAGTAGATGACAATTTAACAACTGAAAGGTGACTATCTGTGTGAATGCACATGGGGTCCACTTACAAAGAGCTAAATATAATATTTTCAAAAGGAAAACCTGAAAAGTAGATGAAATAGTAGCGATCTAATGTAAATGCTGAATAATTTGAATCCAAAAATCGATGTTAGATATTGCTGAGTATACTGAAAATTTATTTGAATAAATTTATTGAACTGATTTCCGATAATATGACTTTGGAATATTCAAAGATCTTAACTTAATTTTATATGTTTTCCTCAAAAAATGAAGGTTATTTTAATTTAAGACATAAAACTAATAGTTTCCTTTAGTAGTTGTCTATATTTCTGACATGAGGTAGTATTTACAGTATTTACATTATTTGAACTATTGTCCTCATCTTTGTTGCCATTTATACGACGTTTAATAATAGATCATTCTATTTATCTATATTTCTGAGATGAGGTAGTATTTACAGTATTTACATTATTCGAACTATTGTCCTCACCTTTATTGCCATGTGTAAGTACGATTCCTAGCAACTGAAGAAGGCCGGAGCGTACAACGGCCGAAACGTAGTACAAAACAACTGCACCCTAATATAATAATTAAGGGAGTTGCAGTCTATGAATTTCAGTTTCAAGATGTATGGGGTAATGTGATCGCATAAAGGGTCTGACAGTCATGACTTGGTTCTCCAGCCTGTATGACATGGTGAAGAGTTCTGTTGTCAGACATGGGGTCTTCCAGTAGCCACCCTCTTGGCACTTGATATATTTCTCCCTGTCTAGTCTAAGCAACTCCCCAACAAATTTGGAAGTTCATTTTTTGTCAGAACGATCAGAGTGTTTTTTTCGAGTTGCAATAACCACGCAGTCACCTCGTAGTTTTTTTTCCGAATTATCTATACTCTCCTCAAATTGTCACCCAATGCAATTTTCAAATTCCTGGTAGAGGGAATAGCATCATTTTGCTTTATTTTCTCAGCTGATTTGTTAAAAAGCTGATAAAGGCTCAAAAGAATTAGGCACATATCGAAAATGCAATCCACGTTTGATAACCATGGCAATATTAAGCACATTTCTAGCTACAAATATTTATCTCGTTAGTTAGTTCAAGCAACGGACAAATTGGTAAATAATGTCTACATAATAATTACTAAGAAGAGCCTAAAGACACCAACAGTTACAGCTGATGGCAGTGATTAATTAAACTCGAGTGTATTTAAGATTTTTCGATAGGAAAAAATGAAAAGCCTGATAAGCCTCATTTATAAAATTAACGCTAAGTGAAACCAGGCGTATCGACTAAAGTGCGTTCACACACACGTATATATATATATATATATATATATATATATATATATATATAATTTTATTTCATTATCTATTATCTCAGTCTCGGTCTCGGTGTATATGATTCTGTTTATCTAACCCTCTCTCTCTTTATATATATATTGGACGGAATAAACTCACACACACTTAAGTGGGCGAAAGCGCGTGTGTGTGTCTTTGCGCGCGTCAATGGGTGTACAAATGTATAGATATATGTCTGCGTCTGTCATGACGACAGATTTTCTCCCACTTCCACAAAAATACACGGATATACGCAACCCTACATATAACCAACTTTTAAAAAAAAATTAATCAGTTTGTCTGACGATCGCAAGAGCGGGAAAATCCAGGTTTACCAACTCACACCTATCTATAGGAATATGTCATCTCTATCACTGATATCGAGCGCTTTCAAATAATTAAAATAAGTACCACGCATATATAATATATAAATAATATAATATATATAACAAATTGCATATATATATATGTATATATATATATATTGATAATTATATATTATATATATATATATATATATATATATATATATATATTGAAAATTAACCTTCCCTTTCTCTCCACCTATGTATCTGTCATCGCACCTGCTTTCTCAGCTTTCTATTGTTCCTTTCTAACTAGTTTGTACTCCTCACTCTTTTCTAATTAATCTTTTTACATTTATGTAGCCCCCTGCACATCAGTGGCGTTTCCGCCTTGCTCGGAGTGAAATGATTAAAAAATTTTCACACACACACACACACACACACACATACACACACACATATATATATACATAATTTAATTACCAAAATAAAAGCGTGTAGCTTAATATTACTAGACATCTAAAAATTTCGGAAGTCATTGTAAAAATATTTTAGAATGTCAACTAATATTAGACTGCTCACTTTAATTTCGATATATACATACAGTAGCGAGCATAAAAATCAGAAGGATGTTAAGAAAAAGTCTAAATATTAAATAACTTTTTATTTTAAAGCTTCAAAGGACATTTTATCAAGGAAAAAGAAGGATATATAAGTAAATTATATAATTCCAAAATATAAAGTTCAATAAACTGCTTCTGATAAAGTTATAAGAATAATTATATAATATTCAAAAAATTATTTTTCATTTGTAGCCGTTTTTTGGCAATTCTTCCTTCAAACGCACCAATTCGCTATTGATGATCCTTTTTTTCTTAAGGTAGTCGATGAACAAAATACCTTGGGAATTCCAAAATGCGGACACCTAAACGCCTTCGGAGTGAAGTTTTGGATGCATGTTTCGTCCATTGTTACATATTTACAATAAAAGCACTAAATAGTTGACGCCTGGTTTTTAATCGACTGTGAGCAAACGCGGCATCCACTTTGAACACATCTCTCTCATTGACAAATGTTTATGCAAAATAGTGAATACACTGCCTTCTGTCATGTTCAACTACCCTGCTATCTCACGCAACTTCAATTTACGATCAGCCAAAAAGAATTTGTGGATTTTTTGGTGTTTTCCGAGACAACTGACGTTTTCCGCAACCTGAGCTTTCCGCACCATTGTGTCTTAGCAGAAAGCAATGCTTTATTAACACACGAAATTCAGATTTTTCCATTGTTTTGAAACTTTGCAACAGTAACTTCACTTGTATAACTGTAATTTGTAAACTAATAATCCGACTGGGCCCAGATTTTGTCATGTGCCATTTGAATATTAGTAATTCATACAAATTAAATGAATTTTTCATTACTGACGCCATTGTCACGCTCTAGACTTAGTGAGAAACGTGGAGGGTGACCAAGACTAGCACCCACAAACTTCAGACATTCACAAACAGATGTATCAGAAACATTCTCAACATCAGATAGCCAGAGATTATCTACAGTGAACAGCTATGGGCCAAAACATACCAAACCCAAGTGAGGATCGAGATCAAGAAGAGAAAGTGGAACTGGATTGGCCACACTTTACGGAAGACTACATCCAACATCACTAGACAAGCCCTTGATTGAAACCCTCAAGGAAAGAGTAAAGTGGGTGGCCCAAGACAGACTTGTAGGAGGAGCATTGATGCCGAGACCAGCGCTGCTGGAATGACATGGGCCGAGCTGAAGAGGACCAGACAGAACCGAGTGCGTTGGAGGAGTGTCGTTGCGGCCCTATGTTCCCCAAGAAATCAAGTGGCAAAAGAAGAAGAAAACTTAGTGAGTGATGTGTTACTCCCCAAATAAAAACAAATTATAGCTACAACTCTAGAAACGTAATTTATACTCTAAAATGTGACGAATACACAAGAATATACTCGGAATGACACAGAGCCCGAATAAAGGAGTAACCCTGCACAGATGTAACATGACCAACAACAGGAAAGTGTACGGTTACCAACACTTACACCAATGTAATGGATGTAAATTCAGAGTAATGCCTATCTACCAAATTGCAGACTATGACACGCTCATGATGTAGGAAGAAACATTTATAAAAAATACAAGCTGTCTCTTAACATAACAACATATAAAAAATACAAGCTGTCTCTTAACATAACAACATATAAAAAATACAAGCTGTCTCTTAACATAACAACATATAAAAAATACAAGCTGTCTCTTAACATAACAACATATAAAAAATACAAGCTGTCTCTTAACATAACAACATAGAGAAACTACGACACACACACAGACACACTAAATTCAAAGGAGCTCTAAAAAAAAGAAAATAAATCGTGATCCATTGCGAAAAAAAAGTCATTATGAATTCCAAAAACAACAAACAGAACTTGTTGACCTGTAGAATTGAAAACCATCTTTAAGAAAACGAAAATAAAATCAAATTTCACAAGTCAGTGTAAAAAAAAACCTAGGCAAGGAAGGATGAATGATTTTTAAAAAGGAACATTTTTAACGAGCGAGTGTAAAAAAGAAAAGCAAAAGCAACCCCCCTCAAAAACAAAACGCATGTATGTAAACTTTCTGACCTGCTCACCGACTACTTATTTATATATACACAGTATATTCGACCGTAAAAAAGATAAATGGATCTCAATATGTAAAGTTAAATATTTATTCGCCTAAGAGAGATAAATTTGGTCTCGAAAGATGTGTAGCGACGAAAACACAGTTATGGACATTTAATGTATTATACAAAAACAAGTGATATTATTATTAGTAATAACAATAAATCTATACTTTCTCGCACTTTTCTCATATATATATACATTACTGTGCAAAACTATTAGGACAAGAACTATTTGATCTTTTATGAGGCATATTGACAGAAAATAAACAATTTAATTAAAGTAATTTTATTTGATTTACTCAACAAATGCTTTAACAAGAAAAAAATAGTTGTTACAAAATAAATTTAATATATATATGTATAATAGTCGTTTGATTTGGAATAAAAATACTTGCGACAATTTACCAATCGCACCTAGTATATATATATATATATATATATATATATATATATATATATATATATATATATATATATATATATATATATATATATATATATATATATATATATATATATATATATATATATATATATATATATATATATATATATATATATATATATAAAAAAACGGTCATGTCACGTTGGGTACACCGGTTCCCGCTCGATCACCGAAGTTAAGCAACGTTGAACCTGGTCAGTACTTAGGTGGGTGACCACTTGGGAATACCAGGTGCTGTTAGCATTCACGGATGTGCGGTGGATGTCGGCTTGGAGGGTGAGCCGAGTTCCAATTTCAGTCGAGCACGCTGCATTCACTTGCGCACTGGTACCCTTGGGAAAGGTATTAATCCGTTCGTTCCCTCCAATTATGGGTTAAATAATTGAGGTCTGCTGTTCGTGCGATTTGTGGCAGTCATCTGCACCAATTGTTTGTTATCAGCAGTTCCAAGAAGTGTGGATGGTACTACACAATGCCTTCACCACTATAAACAAATCTCTGTGTGGTTGTCTTGCTGGAAAAAGGTTGGACCCTCATACGTTGAACGCGACGGGAGAATCCATTATTATATATATATATATATACAGTACTGTGCAAAACTATTAGGACAAGAACTATTTTGTCTTTTCTGACTCACATTGACAGAAAATAAACAATTTAAATAAAGTAATTTTATTTGATTTAATTAACAAATGCTTTAACAAGAAAAATACTTGTTATCAAATAAATTTAATATTTAGTATAATAGCCTTTTGCTGTGATCACAGCCTTCATTCTGCCAGGCATTGACATCACGAGCTTCTTAAATGTATCTAATGTTATCTAATGGTATCTAATGGTATCTCCTGCCAAGCAGCTTCTATTTGTTCCCAAAGTGTGTCTTGCGAAGTAACGTTAGATTTATCAATTCGAAAGGGAGGGAATAAGAAAAAAGTCAGTCATATGCAAAGGTATAAAATAATGAGTAGTTTCAAAATAACTTGTTTAATAGAAAAGAGCAAACATTAAATGCAACTTCTTTTTAATACATTTCTTTTACACCTAGTTTTAAATCATCAATATTTATTAACAATTTACTTGGCTTTTCATCCTGTAACTCTACCGGTAGTGTGCAAAAGTGTTAGGACAGGGGTGAGTTTAAACTTTATTTTGATGTCTCATAAAGATAAAATAGTTATTGTCCTCATACTTTTGAAAAGTAATATATATATATATATATATATATATATATATGTGTGTGTGTGTGTGTGTGTGTGTGTGTGTGTGTGTGCCACATTCTATTTCCTTTTATCTGTGCTCTTTTACCTGCAAAGGTCACCTCTTATGTAAAAGCTTACACACAGTTATAAATAAACGACCAATATCAACAATGACCGGACCAGTGAAATACTGATAGACGTACATCGTCGTTGATACAAACACATCAATAGAAGTTTTTTTTTATTATAACGTAAGTAAAACAAACCACGAACAGAAAATCAGGAGATTCTTTTATTGTTTGAAGACCAAAATAAATTCTTTAGCAACTCAAACTTCAGTTCTTCTTGTTCTTGCTTTTCTCTGTTCTTCCAATCCTTTTTCATCTTCGAAACATCTTTTCTAATCTTTACATCTGTTTTACAAGTTTGTCTTTAGAAAGCAAAGAATATACAGACTTTAAATTGTTGCCTTTTATACGATGGTACATTGTAATGTATAAAAATAAACATTTACTCCTGTGAACATTAACTTCTTTAGATACATTCGGTGATCCATACTTCAGCTGTCTCATGAAACACTCGTACATTTACCAGGGTTTCATTACCTATGGATAATTAAAAACGATTCTTTACCAACAAACATACTTTGTAGATTAACGTAACCATCACTATTTTTAGGTAAAAAACATAGTCAGTAAATTTTTTTCCAAACCCTGTTATAATAAAATTAACTGGCAGTGAAATTGTCGAATCTCGTCGATAATTTTCATTCAATACTTCGTCAATTTCTATCGATCAGTGTGTGAGTGGCACCTGCCTTTTCTCATCTGAAACGTTGACCTTACATTCTCAGCCGCTCTGTCTGAGAGCGACTCTATTGTTCTCATCTTGGGTGGGTGTTATATATATATAAACGGCTCTTTGTCACACTTGCATTCCAGCAGTAAATGTATCTACGAGATTCAGACAGGAGGTCATGACTTAAACTTTCCATCTGGCTTCTCAGAAGAACAGTGATGATAAAGTCTCTTCTGCCATAATCTTGGGGACACATAGGACATTGATTTTTGTCGAATCCTATATTTCTAACAGTTCGACATCAATCTTGGCGTGTAACACTATAAGTGTTCCTTATGCACACACGTTAAAAAGAGTATCGACGGACTCTGGATTCAAACCCAGGAATAGATATTTGGAGAATATCTCTGTTTATATTTGTTGTCTTTTTCTTAGGAAGAGTTGGGATAGATAGATAGATAGATAGACAGAGAGAGAGAGAGAGAGAGAGAGAGAGAGAGGAAGAAGAAATAAGCGCTGGGGTGACCGAGAGAAAGAGAGAGAAAATACTAGGAATTTACGAGATGACATCGACTGATAACAATTTAACAAAGAGAAGATGGACTTGCGAAAGGGAGAGGATCCTATTTGCTTCTTTCTCAGTTGTCTGTTTCTCTCCCTTTTACTCACTCGGAGAGAAGAACTGAAGATTGACTGAAAATTGGAAATTATCGGTCGTATTTTCAAGGGGACCAGCCACGTAAAGATGGAATTGCAATTAACGCTGACAGGTGAATGTAAAAAGTCAACAGAACCGTGTCTCCAGGCTTCCTGATTGCAGACATCGGCTCGAAACCGTAGGCGGGTGATTTAAGCCAGATTCCCTAAGTTGATGTTAAATTTTAATGTAGAGATATTCTGATCACTTACTATCTCAAGCCATATTGAAATCGTTTCAACAAAAGACAGCGGATTTAAAAATCAAGTAAGAACGACGTAGAGAACGTAACAGAGAACGTCAGACAGATGAGAGAGTCGTTGAGTAAAGACGCGGAAAATTTCTCTCTCCCACCACACAGCCTATAGGCAAAACCGCAAGGTGAGGGGAACATAAAGACTGTATCACTTTTTACAACTGACTTAGTAGCAGCAATAATTTGCGAACTCTGAAGAAAGTTGGATTGTATTTTCTTTTAATTCTTTTTTATTCTCTCTCTTTTGCTGTACAAACAAAAGCATTAAAATCATTATTTTACATAGACTGGCATTCGCTATTCTCTTGCTATTTTTTGTTCTTGTCTGTTTCCCTTATTTCTGCAGTGTACATCTAAGCGCCTCTTGATTTGCAGTTGTCAAGGAGTGCAGCACAAAGACGACCGCCTCTTTTGCCTCAGGTCCTTAACTTCTCTGAAATCAGAAATCACAACGTGGCAGAGTACGTGGAGGATTTTCGACTGCTCATTTAACATCTTCGATCACCTGGGGACAGAACGGAAGCGAACACCTTCAGACTAAGGTGCGACTAATTTCCAGCCAGTTAAAGCACGCATTATACACCTTAGGACCGAAGGTGTTTGGGTCATAGGCGTCATCAAATTTAGTTTTCAACTAAAAATGTAGATAGGAAAGCTTTTTTAAAATCTACTTTGTCCACAGAAAAACATTTTTCCATGAAGATTATAATAAAGTTGAAAAGTTTAATCGTAATAAAAACCGAAGTCCAAACTTCAAAGGAGATATTTAAATATTTTAATTGTTTTTTAAATAAAATAAGCTTGTGTCATTTTGTCTCAAAATCTCGGATGAAGAGTTACAATTATTTGCATTCGGACTAATATCCTGATCTTTCTTGTTACTATCAAAACCCTTTCGTCACTGTGCTGTATAGCCTTTTTCAGGTAACTGTCGCTCCACTACGAGTGTTGATGATCTGCTGCTGCTGTCAGGCTTGACCCTATTTCTTTTTTCAATCAAAGAAGCAACTACATTCAAGCGCGACAGTTGCTTCAGCATCAAAGTTAACAGAAGACAAGAAAGAAGAACATTAGTTTAATGTTCCAAATTCTAGTTTCAGAATTATCCCAATAGCGGAGACATTGTAGATTTGGTTCGTGAATTCGGTGGTATCGTCATTTTGACTGCAATCTCCAGGCCGGGCCGAGCCGGGCCGGGCTGGTATGGCAGCCTTTGGCTCAATGGAAACAGATCGATCAATAACTGGGCAGTATTAGTAAGAAAAAGATGGATTATCTTCCCTCGTCATGGACAGCGAGCGAGAACCAAGAACAACCCATAGATCAAATGACGGGTCTTGTTCGAAATTTATCAGTATCGGCAGACCCCTATGAAATGTTAGAAATCAGTGTTCGAAGTGGCGTAGTAGTAGTAATAATAATTTATATTATAATTCTGCTTGTTCCTTCCTTGTTTAGTTAGTTACTTAGTTCGTCTGTCCGTTACACCACACTCTCTACACAAGCTTTTCCTTCCCCTCTATCTATTTAATCTGCTCAGTCTTTCGCTCACTATTGCCAAACGAAAAGGTAATAAATAGTGAGAGTGTAGGAGGAGAGAACTCATAGCATTATCGCACCAGTAGCAGTTTAATCTTGTGGTTGTAGCGGTAATTGTGTGTGTATATGTGTGTGTACTGTACAATATAGTAAAAATAGGTAGGTTTGTTGTTGTATCCTGCGACCTGATAACAATATTTCTGGCCTCTACACCATTGGCCATTACTCAGTTGTTCTTTTCTGTTCACAATGGACACATGAGCCTTTAAAGTAACTTTAATTATTTAAAAAAAAATTAATCTCTTCTAACATTTTCGAAATTTTATCAAAAATATTTGTTTTGATTTGAGTTAGCGGCTAAAGAAACGCTACGACTGTTTTACAGTGGAAACATAATGATTGCATCACCTACTTTTCTTTGGTGACAAACACATTAATTTGGAAATTCTCGCAAAAATCAAATAACTGTACTCATTCACAAATGAATGACATTTTTTAAATTATTAATTTTTAAAAATCTTGATCATTTTTTTCTTTGTTAACTACCCCTTCCCAAATCCACGTAAATCCATGAAATCTTAATAAATTTTATGTTGATGGCTAACTTTTGTTTTATTTGTTAAACGCAGGACTTATTGGGAAATATAAATCATCAATTTTTTTTGTTTTAAGTTTGCAATCATTATCCGAAAATCTTATCCGAAGAATAAAATAAAAAATGCAATGAAACTCCGATATAATTTAATTTGGTAAGCTTTTAATTGCTGGAATAAATAATAACTAATAAGGACATTATACTCTGAAGAAAAACATTTCGATTAATAATAAAACGATTTTTATTAAATTTTTCAATTTCAGAGAGGCAATATAATCATCATTTCTTAACTAAAAAGTTTACTCGCA
Organism: Ascarosepion bandense; assembly: GCA_037127315.1. Classification (NCBI taxonomy): domain Eukaryota; kingdom Metazoa; phylum Mollusca; class Cephalopoda; order Sepiida; family Sepiidae; genus Ascarosepion; species Ascarosepion bandense. The sequence goes on from JBBBDQ010001952.1 coordinate 276,081, forward strand.
ATTAATTCTTTGAAGATCTTAAAATTTTTTAAAACTTTATATATTATTAAATTATTTATTATTATTATTATTATTATTATTATTATTAATAAGAATAATAAGAATAATAAAATCAAGTCTTTTAAAATTTTATTATTTTATTAATTTATTGTATTTATTAAGACGTTATTATCATTTGTAGTATGACAAAGTAATTTATTCCAGGAAATCATAATTATCCTCCCGTGTAAATTCCACGGGTTCCGCTAATAATAATAATAATAATAATGATTGGATGATACAATTAATAAGGCAACAAGAAGAAAGAAAGAAAAATATTCAATAATAAAAGAAGGCAGTAAATACAAACAAGATTTACAGTTAGTAGATTCTGTAGAAAAGCAAAACAGAAGCTAAGAACAAACTATTGCGGCAAAAAAATATGAAAATGTAAGCCAAAGAAAAAGCTCTTGAACAGATGAAACAGCGCTGGCAAGACAAACATCTGCATGGACAATATCCAGAACGTGCCAATAAATCCAATGTTGACAAAGTTAATACTCATCGATGGTTACGTGCATCTGGATTAAAGTCTGAAACTGAAGGCTTTATTCTTGCAGCACAAGACCAAATTATTTTCACTAGAAACTCTCAGGCAAATATTATGCATTATAATATGGGTCCAAAATGCAGGTTTTGTGGTAAACCATATTGGACTGGGGTAAGAAATGGTTAGTAAATTTTAATGCTTCTAAAACGAAGCTACTCTCAATTAACCATCATCGACAATCTCACCTACCTCCCATTAGCATTGACCAAGTTTGCCTCCCAGAGAGTAAAACACTGCGCCTCCTTGGTCTCACACTTTCTGCGGACCTCAAATGGAATGATTATATCGAATCCATTGCTAAATCGGTTCTCTGTGTAGGGCCCGGAAGTTTTTTCCGTCTGAATCTATCCTGCACATTTATAAATCTACCATCCGCCCGTGCATTGAATACTGCTGCCATATCTGGTCGGGTGTCCCTGCTATTCTCCTCGGGCTTCTCGATAAGGTTCAGAGGAGGGTCTGTAATGTGATAGATACCAACTTGGCAGACCGCCTGCAGTCTCTCTCCCACCGGCGCGACGTGGCTTCCCTGTGTCTCTTCTATAAATACTTTCACGGCTTCTGCTCCGATGAGCTTAGATCACTCGTGCCCCCTAAATACGTATTTGAACGAGATACTAGATTAGCAACTAGATCCCACCCTTTTACAGTGAAACCGATAAAATGCAACCGTAGCTTCTACTCCAACAGTTTCTTTCCTCGCACTTCCCGACTGTGGAATTCTCTTCCAAACGATTGCTTCCCCGACGGCTACAATCTCCAGGAGTTTAAATGTAAGGTCAATAGACACCTCCTAACACACTAACCTACTCCCATTCTATCAAACACTCTTCCCATCTGCCCAACCCTCATCCTCGCTATCCTTACTCATCTGTCACCTTCCTCCTGACATTCCCTATGTCTAACCACTCCTTCTCTTTACCTTCCCCTATGAAGCCCCATGCGCAATAGTGGCAGTGGAATGCCTTGCTTGGGGTGAGATGATTAAAAAAAAAACACCAAGAAACAATAGACTACCTAATCTCAGGCTGTTCTGTGCTTGCCCCAAATGAATATAAAAATTGCCACGATAGAGTTGGGCAATATTTACATTGGGCAATGTGCAAACATTATGGAAAAGCTGTAAATAAACACTGGTATGAACATCACCCAGCACCGGTTACAGAAATAGAAGATGTAACCATTCTATGGGATTGCACCATCTACACAGACAGTAAAATTGAAGCAAACAGGCCAGACATTATTGTTAAAAACCAGAAGGAGAAAACTTGTCTATTAATTGATATGGCTTGTCCAGCGGATTGTAACATAGCAATCAAGGAATTTGAAAAACTGTCAGAATATAAAGACCTGGAAATTGAAATAGAAAAAATGTGGAAATTGAAAACAAGAGTTGTGCCAGTGATAGTAGGTGTACTTGGAATGATAAAAAATGGAACAAAACAACACATTGAAAGAATCCCTGGAAACTCCAGCTTAAGAGATATACAAAAAATTGTCCTATTAAGTACAGCCCACACACTAAGGAAAACTTTATCTATGTAATGCTGCGGATGATAGGGAAGATAGAAAAACATGAAATGGAGCCATAACAACACGCCACTACCTGCCTTAGGTCTCCCCGAAGACTTGGTTGGTAGTGAGACCAAAGCAGAAATCGAAATATGATGAAAAATGAAATAATAATAATAATAATAATAATAATAATAATAATAATAATAATAATAAATTAGGATATTACTCTAACTGTAGATAAAGTAGAGAGCTCATTACAAACAACTAACACTGCTTTCTATTTATGTAATATTTTACTTATAGATTTTAATAAAATAATTAATTATTTTTTTTAGTTTATACATTAATTATTTTTTCTTAAAACGAAAGCACAATTTTAGCTTCAATTTGTTTTGTGTCATTTTTTGAAGGAGTCACTCTAGAAATGGATGGACATTCTTGGTACGAGATGTGTTAAAATATGAAGGAAAAACTGTCTCATTAAATTTATGAAAGTGCTTGCAATTTGAGGGTTCAGAGATGTAGCAGTTAATGAAATCAACCCTGATTTGACATTTTAACCTCACTTCCTTTCTCACCAATGTGCCGTGGCTTCTCTCTATCTTTTCTACAAATATTTCTATAGCAACTGTTCTGATGAGCCTTTCTCACTAGTGCCTTGCCTGAAAGAGTTTTAGCGTGCTAGATTAGCAACTAGGTGTAACTGTTTTACTGTTAAACTAGATAAATGCAACCGCAAGTTCTATTCTAATAATATCTTTTTTCGCGCTTCTCGCATGTGAAACTTCATTTCGATTTTTTGACTCCCTGCCTCTTACAATATTAAAAAAAAGGCAATGTACATCGGCATTTTCTGTTTTTAAGTCTGTTCCTTTATTATATTTTCTTGACTTCTATTCACTAAAACTTTCTCACTCAATTTCACTCCCTGTAAGTCCTTGCAACTTAGTGGCTTTATCACCTTGGTTAAGAGGAAATGATTTTAAATCATTTAAAAAATCTTTATTTCAATTGACGTTTTCTTGATGTTATTCAGGAATTGCGCAGAACGCTGATAGAACTTCTCATATTTAAACTTTTCCCAACTGAATGCACTATCAGTTCCCCACGGTCTCTCATCTGCGATGTGGGAACTACTTGTCTTCTTCTCACTAAGATCAACGGGTATATAACTGTGCGTAATGCAGTTCTTCGACACGTTTGAAGCTGGGAGGTAACTTCAGACCAAATCTGCATCTATTTGTCTGATGTCATAATGAGTGTAAAAAATGTTCTATGGTGAGACAAACACTACAAAAACAAGAGAACCATCCATTCGTTCTTTTTTAAACGAACTAAAAGATATAATATCAAATGAAATAAACGTAAAGATAAGAAAAAAAAAAGACAAAAGACAACAGGTAATTAAGATATCTGCTTCGTTTGAGTCGCCCGACTTAAATTAATTACATAAATTGTGGCATAAAGATATACAAGAATAGCACTTCGATAACGATATGTTAATCTTGAAAATAGGATAGAATCGAGGCAACTGGGAGACAATAACAACTGCTTTCCATCTAAATCTGGGGGTATGACCCCTTGTTGTTTGGCAACATTCAGTACAATTTTTCTTAGCTGCATATCCGTCCTCGGACAGACATGCAACCAATCCGCACTCTGCCCGAAGACGCAACTGAAAGGTAACTTGGAGGCGATTCAAATTCCAGCCTCGACTTCGAATTCAACTAATTCTAACCTCTGCTGAAATAGATTCTGCTCTTGGTATCTACTATTGCAACCATCATGCAACGGATGCGACACAAGGTCATTCTTTTCGGTAGGTTTATTGGCAGTACCGAAGAAAAATTCCCGAAACCCCCTCGGAACTTTCACTTTTAGGCACGTCTCAGGCGCCGAGCAATAAACTTAGACGCCTCCCGAGAGAGAGGTAAAGCCTGGTGGAATAGCTGCTTGGCGTTTGGCAACCCACACTGTAATTTTTCTCAGCTCGAACAGACATGCAACCAAGCCTCACTCTGCCCGAGAACGCAACTGATATGTAAATGATAGGTGAATCAAAATCCAGCCTCAACTTCTAGGCTCTGCTGGAATAAATTCCACTCTTACTCTCTGGAAAGCAGAACTTCTACTTTTATGTAATTTGGAAGAGTTCATTTCCTTTTATGTAACTTGGAAGAGTTCATTTCCTTTTATGTAATTTGGAAGAGTTCATGTTATATGCGTAAGTCACTATAACAGATAAAAAACACTATAAGTGATTCGTAAGAGTTTTAACACATAACTGAAGTGTTTTCAATAATTTTTATCTTCTTAACCCTCTAGGGCCATTCGTATTGCCCTATCAGGAAACATTTGGTATTTCCCTATAAGGAAACATTTGGTATTTCCCTATAAGGAAACATTTGGTATTTCTCTATAAGGAAACATTTGGTATTCATTGACTGAGCAGTCAGTACTGCTTTCATTTGAAATTTATAAAATATTTCTCTTAAAAAATTTTTCAGGAAAATATTTCTTTCAAGGCTTGTTTTCATACTGTATCAAATATGATACGAATGGCCCTAGAGGGTTAATCTCAGTCTGTTTATCTATCTATCTATTAACCCTCTAGGGCCATTCGTATCATATTTGATACAGTATTTCCCTATAAGGAACCATTTGGTATTTCCCTATAAGGAAACATTTGGTATTCATTGACTGAGCAGTCAGTACTGCTTTCATTTGAAATTTATAAAATATTTCTCTTAAAAAATTTTTCAGGAAAATATTTCTTTCAAGGCTTGTTTTCATACTGTATCAAATATAATACGAATGGCCCTAGAGGGTTAACAAACAAATTTGAATTCACAATTAGCAGAGATAACACCTTTTGTATTAATAAGGTTGAATTAAAACAGCATCATATCATTCCATTATTTGAAAATGAGTGGCTATTGCGCCTTGAATTCGGGGAATTTTATATACAAAATATCTGGCTTCAATAAATCTCATGGTTCCATAGCACTGGAAGACCAAACTACTGCTTTTTAATATACACTCCTGATCAAAAATTGAAGACCACACAAAAATCTTTAAAAATATTTTTTTTTTACAGATAGATTTTAAACTCCTACCACTTAAGGTTACCAATACTACAATCTAAAAGGTTATGGAAACAAAAAGCTACATTCCAAACATTTTATTTATAAATTTACATTTTTATAAAATGAGGCGATTTACACATGATCAAAATTATAAGACCAGGGGTATAAATTGTTAGATCTATAGTAATTCCAATGTTTTTAGTTCAGTTAGAGATTAGCAATCACTACGTAAAAGCGGACTTACCAAAGTTGAGCGTTCTCGAATCCTAGAAGTCCATAAGCAAGGTTTGTCACAGCGGGCGATCGCAGCTAAGGTAAATCGCAGTAAAACTGTGATTTGCAACTTTCTAAAGAACAGTGAGAATTATGGAAAAGCAAAATCCTCTGGTAGGCCCCCAGAAATTTATCCTGCATTGAGTAAGAGAATAAGACGGGTTGTTATGAAAGAGGGGGGACTTTCTTCAAGTCAAATTAAGACAGTCACAGATGCTGATTGCAGTCCCGTAACCATCAGACGACACTTACGACAAAAAGCATGGTAAATAAAAAGCATAAACAAATTCCTCGGCTGCTTCCACGTCACAAGGTGGACCGCTTAAAGTTTGGTTGTGAATACCAAACATGGGGCGTTGAGAAGTGGAAGAAAGTCCTGTTTTCTGATGAGAAAAAATTCAATCTAAATGGTCCTGATGGCTTCCAGCGATACTGGCATAGCAAAAACATGCCTCCTGAAATTTTCTCCACACGTCATAGTGGTGGAGGGTCCCTAATGGTATGGGGGGACTTTTCTTACAGAGGGACAATTGAGCTCCAGGTGGTGCGGGGTTGTCAAACAGCGGCTGATTATGTTAGCATGCTCCAAAAAGCATCATTGATAATGGAGGGCTATCGTTTGTGTGTGGATGGATGGTTATTCCAACAGAATAATGCTGCAATCCATGCTGCAAAACGGACCTTGATCTTTCTACAAGAAAATGGAGTCCGTCTCTTGGGACATCCTGCATGTTCACCAGACTTGAACCCAATTGAAAATGTTTGAGGATGGATGACAAGAGATGTTTATCGAAATGGCAAACAATATTCAACAAAAAATGGACTCCGTGAAGCCATCTTCAGAAGCTGGAGCAACATCCCCGCACCTTAATGGAAACGCTTATTTCTAGCATGCCCGACAGAGTTTTTGAAGTCATCAAAAGCAGTGGAGTAAGAACTCATTATCAAATTTGGTTGTTGAATGTTTTCATACACTTTTCATACACTTTTTGTACAATTTCGTAGAATTTTTGTCTCTGGTCTTATAATTTTGATCATGTGTAAATCGCCTCATTTTATAAAAATGTAAATTTCTAAATAAAATGTTTGGAATGTAGTTTTTTGTTTTCATAACCTTTTAGATTGTAGTATTGGTAACCTTAAGTGGGAGAAGTTTAAAATCTATCCGTAAAAAATATTTCTTTTTAAAGATTTTTAAGTGGTCATAAAATTTTGATCGGGAGTGTAGTTGGTTGGTTGGTTGGTTGGTTGGTTGGTTGGTTGGTTGGTTGGTTTTGTTTTTATGGCATATTAACCTCAGCGGATCATTTATTGTCAACTAAATAAAATAATGATGGGAAACAGTATTAAATGCAATTAATATGTGATAGCACCATTAGAAGAGATATTTTAAAGAGGAGTTTCTTGTGTGACAATTGCTGCGTAAAGGACATTAAATTTGGAGGCATGGTGGCCAGTGTATTATCATCATATAGTATGATCTGTACACACATGTTAAAAATGTGAAAAAATAAAAACAAACAAAAAAAGGAGGCCACACTCATGGTCTTAAGAAAATGGAACCATAATCACATGTTGTTATTGAATACGCACACGTAAATATCATGGGACTATTCTTAATTTTAGCAAATTGTGTTTTCAAGATGGTTGGTTGGTTGGTTGGTTGGTTGGTTGGTTGGTTGGTTGTTCGCTTTTTGGGGTGGCATTAATGTGATCTACTGTTATATTAACAGCGACTTAAGAGATTGCTTTCAACTTTGATAAACACTGGCGTGTAACACGCGCACACCATGAATGGCACAGAGTGCTTAATACTGTATTAGAGCTGGTGATGCACATATTTGTGGAGTAGAAGACTCTCTTTCTTATTAAATAAGGTGGTGTGTGTGTGTAATATGAGTTGGATAAAATTGTTTCGCCAATTTTTAAATAAGAACAGATTACCTTAAATCGGATGTGCATTGTGGCGCAGTGGATGTCGGCTCGGAATGAGAAATCGGAGAGCCGAGTTCGAATTCAGTTGAATTCCTTGCATTCACTTACGCACAAATACCATTGGGAAAGGTAGTAATCCGTCTCTTCTCTCCAGTTATGGGTTAAATAACAGGACAGATTGGGTTTTATAGCCTTGGTCTGCAACCAGTCTACCGCAGAAAGCAATGGCAACCTACTGCGGGATAATCTTCTGCCCAGTCAGTTATGTCTCTTTCGAGACATGATCGTCCAAAGCGTGTATATCATATGGCACTTAATTGACTGACTGAATATAATAGTTGGAAACATGATTAAGATTTCTATTGAGCATAGAGTGGGGGATCGGTTTTCTATTGTCATGAAGTGATAAACTGATCCCCCATTAATTACTACTTAATAGTATAATACATCTCTTCCCCCTCTAGCTAGGATTGAAATAACAGGACAGATTGGGTTCTACAGTCTTGGCTGGCAACCAATCTACCGCAGAAATCAATGGCAACCTACTGCGGGATAATCTTCTGCCCAGTCAGTTATGTTTCTTTCGGGACATGAACTCCCAAGCGTGTATCACGTATGGCACTTAAATGACTGACCTTAAAGCCAGCATTTAAATTCAGTAACATTGTGACCATGAATGATTCTTGAGACTTGAATTCGGGAAATTTTAGTTATAAAATGTATGGCTTCATTAAATTTCTTGGTCACACAAAATTGGAAGACTAGATTTATATATTTTTTTAGAATCTATTTCCTTGTTTGGTTGGTTCATTCTTGATCTAGGCATTAACGGGATCTACTCTTGTGTTTACAGTCTGTGAGTCAAGAGATTTTTCTTTCAACTTTGGTAAACAGTGGCGTGTAAAATATTGCTCACGATAAATGGAGATAAATGGTATAGAGTGCTGAATCGGCGATGCACTTCGATGTGGATTATAATTCTCGCTTTCTTATCAAGTAAAGTGGCGCGAATTTAACGCTTGATATCTTAAATTCATTTCAAGGAAAGATTAATAGATTTTAAAATTTTAGTTGACGTCTGATCGACGTTGGGCGTTTGCAGGTATCATTTGATCTGTATTATTATTGATCATTTGAAGTAAATTAATTGTGACTGTCTGCGACATATCACGTCTTGTTTCTCTTCACTAGGGACATTTTGGCAAGTGAGAAATTTGATTGGAAAATTTTGGAGGCGGACATGACTCGATTATAAGCTTGTATGTTAGTAAATATATTGTAGTACAAACACACAGATTATATATATATATATATATAAACTTATTTATAAATGGAACTTTGTCTGTGTATGTATGTGTGTGTGTCTGTGTGTGTCCGTTTCTTTGAAATTTATGCAGTTGTACTATAAGCGTCTGCGAGTGTTCTTAGCTAGGTTTTGGGTCGAGGTACCCCCGATAAATATCGAAAATCGATAATCGAAAAAATGGTGTTATAGAAGGAGTGATCCGATTTTAATCAAATTTGATACACTCATAGACAAAGACATAAGAAACGATATTCAGAAGTTTCAAGGTTGCAATTGTTACAATAGTGCAGAAAACCGATAATATATATATATATATATATATATATATATATATATATATATATAAAAGGCAAGATGCTTGTGTGTGTATCTGTTTATCTGCCTGTATGTCTGTATTTTTTCAGCCCTTTTATTTTGGTTTTTGCTTCGGGTTTGGTTCTAAGTAGGTATAATTGTAGTTCTTAGTCTCAGCCATGATACCATTTACTCAGAGGACTTATTTAGCCTTCAAAATTCAGTTTACGACGAAAAAAACTTATTTGATATCGATACCAGGAAATGAAAATTTGACTTACATCCATTCATTTTTCTTTCAGTCTACGGTTTCGCTTTAACTGGAAACAACTATTGCTTTTTAGTCTTTCCTGCCAAAGTCCAAAGTGTCTGAGCTCCAGGACCATGGATTAGTTTTAAAGCTCTCATTACACCCGAACAACGCCGGCGTATACTGCTAGTATGTATATAGTTTTAAGATTTAACTGAAAATGTCTCTCTGTTTTTTATTTTATTGTATTTTTCAGGATGTAATGATTTATTCGAAAATGAGAAATATTCAAAAGAAAACAGACAATTCTTGTTAGTTGAATTTACTAAAACTTGCTTGATTAAATTCTTGCCACCAAAATATGCCTTATGGTTATGTGACAAATGATTTTTTAAGTGTAGCTCATAAGTGGCACAAGTATGTGGTGCTCAGTGAGAATCGAACTCACTATTCAGTTGTTTTTGAGCAGTAAAACCTCAAGTGGAATGGCTATACAGAATCCATAGCTAAATCTGATGCTAAGAAGGTCGGTTCTCTGTGTAGGGCCAGGGAGTCATTCTGTCTGAAGCAATCATGCACATATATACATCTATCATTACCCTTGCATTCAATACTGTTGCCATATCTGGCTGGGTACTCCTGATATCCACTTCGGTGTCCTTGACAAAATCCAACTAAAATGTGTAATGGGATCGATCCCGACTTGATAGCTCAGATACAGTCACTCTCTCACCGGTGCAATGTGGCTTCCCAGTGTCGCTTCTACAATTACTTTCACGGCTTCCGCTCCGTTGAACTTAGCTCACTGGTACCCCCTATATACGAATTTCCTCGAGCCACAAGATTAGTGACTTTTACTGTGAAACAAATAAAATGTTAACGCAAATTCTACTCCAACAGCTTCTTTTCTCGTACTTCCCGTCTGTGGAATTCCCTTCCGTTTACTTGCTCTCCTGACAGCTACAATCTCCAAGAATTTAAATGTAAAGTCAATAGTCACCTATTATCTCACTAACCTGCATCCTCTCTTTCATGCTCCTTTCTTTGTCGACTCCACTCTCATCAATATTCTCTTCCTTCTCTTACCCACTTCCTGACACCTCCTATAACCTGTCACTTTTTCTCATAACTTTCCTCTATGTTACCCCCTGCAAAATAGTGGCAGTAAAACGCTTTGCTTAGGGCTATATGGTTATAAAAATAATTTAGCAAGAAAAGCTTGCTAAATTTTTCACTACGTTAAAGCTCCCCCAGAATATACTTGATTGCGTGTGCCTAAAGACCTAGAAATCAACACTGCATGATGACTGTCAGTTTCATCAGTGTTCCGCTCCTCAAGTACCCCAATTGATTTCTATGTCCGCACTGTCTATATTTATAAAGTCTATTTTTTATATTGGGCAGTATTTAATTGTAAATATGAGTTAAGTACCATACGTAATATACGCTTGGGTGATCATGTCTCTTTCGATCCATGACTGACTAGGTAAACGATTCTCCCGCAGTGGGTTGACATTTCTTTCTGTGATAGACTGGTTGTCGATACCCAAATTGTTCTGCTATTTAACCCCTAACTGGAGGGAGAAGAGATGCCTTCATACCTTTCACAAGTGTATTTGTATGTGAATGGAACGAATTTAACATGGAATTCGAACTGGGTTATCTGATTTTTTCTTCTAAACCACTATACATTAGTTATCTGCCTACAGACACTTTTCAAGTAGGTGCAATAATTCTGCAATAAGTCACTGATCGATTTTACACAGTATCGATATGATGAATAGAAATCAATTTTTAAATCGATTAAAAATCGATTACCAAACTGTAAACAGTACAACTATGGATGTGTGCATATATTTTTTAAATTTATTTAGCAGTGACAATACTGATATATTAGGAAGATTGTATTACATCGCTCATCTGCAGTACTGTGCAGGGTTATGACAAGAACGATTTTATATTTTATGAGGCAGCAAAATAAGGTTTAAAATCACCCCCGTCCTAACACTTTGTACACTACCGGTAGTGTGCAAAAGTATTAGGACCGGGATGATATTCCTAAAAACCTCACTCAAATTATAATACAGGATGAAAAGCCAAGTAAATTGCTAATAAATATTGATTATTTAAAACTAGGTGTAAAAGAAATGTATTAAAAAGAAGTTATATAAAATTTTTTCTCATTTTCTATTGAACAAGTTATTTTGAAAATACTCATTATTCTATTATCCATGGATATGAATAACTTTTTTTATTCCTTCCCTCTCGAATTGGTAAATCTAATGTTACTTCGCAAGACACACTTTGGGAAGAAATACACGCTCCTTGGCAGGAGATACCACTAGATACATTGAAGAAGCTTGTGTTGTCAATGCCTGACAGAATGAAGGCTGTGATCAAAGCAATAGGCTATTATACTAAATCTGAAATTAATTTTTAACAAGTATTTTCTTCGTTAAAGTATTTCCTGAGTAAATCAAATAAAATTACTTTAATTAAATTGTTTATTTTCTGTCAATATGCCTCATAAAAGATCAAATATCTATTGTCCTAATACTTTTGCACAGTACTGTATACACACAAAAAGAAGCTGAGATACCACTAGATACATTGAAGAAGCTTGTGATGTCAATGCCTGACAGAATGAAGGGTGTGATTAAAGTAAAAGTGCTATTATACTAAATATTAAATTTATTTTGTAACAAGTATTTTTTCTTGTTAAAGCATTTGTTGAGTAAACCAAATAAAATTACTTTAATTAAATTGTTTATTTTCTGTCAATATGCCTCATAAAAGATAAAAAGTACTTGTCCTAATACTTTTGCACAGTTCTATATATATATATATATATATATATATATATATATATATATATATATATATAGGAAAGAATATTAATAAAAAGTTTAGAATTTAAAAATGTACTTTTTTAAACAGTATTTGTTTATTTTTATTATATTTTATATTTCAGACCGTCCTCGGTCCTTCATCAGAAACAAGTGATTTTTAAATTTGAATTAGAAACGTATTTCACGATAGCGTCCGAATATTTTTTTTTGTTTACATCACGTGGTGTCGATAAACCAACATTAGCAACCTAACAACATAAACAACATTAGCAACCTAACAAAACAGTTTCTAAAATGTAAATATCCAATAAAAATAATACAGGAAGCACTACATAAAACCATCCACATAGACCGTAGCACACTTCTCACATACAAAAAACGAAAAGATAATAACCGAATTCCCATGGTTTTTAACCATAATCAATATTCCCACACACTTATCAAAAATTTAAAAAATGATTACAGGAACCTCCAATCAAACAAAAACATCAAAGACATTTTCGATAGGCCACCCATAAATGCAAAGAAACAAACACCCAACCTATCAACTATCCTCACTTCTAACAAATATTTAAATAATACAAACCTATCAGGGAATCTAAAATGTGGAAAGCCTCGCTGTTTAATTTGTAAACATTTAATAACAGACAAAACATTCTCTGTACCCAACACCAAAATAAAATTACACCCACCAAACCTTACTTGTGATAGCAAAAACATCATCTACTTTCTCCTCTGCTCAATTTGCCCCAACAGTGGATATATCGGCGAATCCGGTAATAGCTTTAGACTTCGCTTCAATAATCACAAACTAGATATACGACAAAAAAATGTATACTCCCCAATTGCAGCCCATTTTAATCAACCTGATCATACTTTAGAAAATTGCAAATGTTTACTAATAGACTCCAATTTTAGTTCTACATACACACGCAGAAAGAAAGAAAAATACTGGATTTTAAAATTAAATACACACAAGCTAGGGTTAAATAGGGACTTAGGTGTGTTGAATCTCTACAAATATTTCAAGAGGTAAAAAATTTTTTTTCTTTTTTCAGATATTCCAAAGAATTTTTTATCTAAAACAAACAGACTTTCTCTACGGACGTGCCGCATGTTGATTGGTTTACCGAAAATGAACAAACGGACGTGCCGCATGTTGATTGGTTTATCGACACCACGTGATGTAAACAAAAAAAATATTCGGACGCTATCGTGAAATACGTTTCTAATTCAAATTTAAAAATCACTTGTTTCTGATGAAGGACCGAGGACGGTCTGAAATATAAAATATAATAAAAATAAACAAATACTGTTTAAAAAAGTACATTTTTAAATTCTAAACTTTTTATTAATATTCTTTCCTATACATATTAAGACAGTATACGTGGATGATCATCACTATATATATATACAGGTGCGATTAGGAAATTGTCGCAATTATTTTTTATTTCAAAGCGAAAGACTATTGTACTAAATAGTAAATTTATTTTGTAACAAGTATTTTTCTTGTTAAAGCATTTTTTGAGTAAATCAAATCAAATTACTTTAATTAAATTGTTTATTTTCTGTCAATATGACTCATAAAAATAAAATAGTTCATGTCCTAATACTTTTGCACAGTACTGTATGATCCAGATTGCGTGTCTTGAAGACCAACACTAGCATGTTTTTTTTTTTTCATTGCGATGTTAGGTCGTTTTATCACAAAGGACACATTTTCAGTCAGTTAGATTAAAAGAAAGCAGTATTTTCGACTCTTGATTTTCTCATGAAATGTATGAAAGGCATCATACGAAAACGGATACATTTATGGTTAGGACATGGCACTAAAACCTGAAAATCTGGATCTACATAGCAAGACCCGTGGGGTTAACAAAATATGAAATCATCGGTACCGAACATTTTAAAATTTCTTCATGTTTATTTAGGACTAGCAGTATAGCCCTGCGTTGCTCGGGCGTAATGAAAGCTTTAAAACTAATCCATGGTCCTGGAGCTCAGACTCTTTGGACGTTGGCAAGAAACCCTAAAAAGCAATAGTTCTTTCCAGTTAAAGCGAAACCATAGACCGAAAAAAAAATGAATGGATATGAGTCAAATTTTGATTTCCTGGTATCGATATAAAATAAGTTTTTTCGTCGTAAACTGAATTTTGAAGGTTAAATAAGTCCTCTGGGTAAATGGTATCATGGCAGAGACCAAGAACTACAATTATACCTACTTAGAGCCAAACCCGAAGCAAAAACTAAAATAAAAGGACTGAAAAAAATACAGACACACACAGAAACATCTTGTCTTTTATCTATATATATTATCGATTTTCTGCACTATTGTAAGAACTGCAACCTTGAAACTTCTGAATATCGTTTCTCATGTCTTTGTCTATGAGTGTATCAAATTTGATTAAAATCGGATCACTCCTTCTATAACCCGATTTTTTTTCGATTATCGATTTTTTATATTTATCGGGAGTACCTCGAAACAAAACTTAGATAAGAACACTTGCAGACGCTTATAGTACAACTGTGTAAATTTTCAAGATAATTGGTTCAGCCGTTTCGGAGTCTATAAATAACGGACACACTCACACACAGAGACACACACATACACACACAAAGTTCCATTTATAAATACGTTTAGATGAAGTGTTCGATATTCTTATAAAATCTGTGTCAGCTGATGTATCCAAACTGTTCAGTGAATCTCCAATTTCTAGAAGCTATAACTATTGTATTTTGTGCGGGGAAAAAATTGAGATATAGCACAAGCTATGGGATTTATCGAAGCAATTAAGGAACGAAGGTCATTACCTAAACGATAGATGTTTTATTCTTATCGCGGACTAAAAATTTCTATCCTACATTTTTCGATAAGCATAAAGCTTCGAAGACTAAAAACAACACTATTCATCGCTGACAAAGTAAAATTTCCACTTATAGATATGGTATAATGTATTGATCAGGCATTAAGGACGCATGCCCAGATGCGTCGATGAGGGTACATTGCATTTCTGTCATAAATAGCGACCTTAAGGAATTACATAATAATCTATGTCATCCTATAATATTAAGAATGATGCACGTTATATAGACAAGAGAACAGAGAAAGCAGAGAGAATGACTGAAAATATAATATAAAGATTATTGAGAGGAGGAAAATCAATTAACGCCTCTCAACCCTTTCAAAAATTTAATATTGATTTCAAAACACCTTTTTATTTCAAATCAAGGAAAAACACGTATTTATTAACTATCATTGATGAATAAAGTGGATTCCATTTCGCTTTTCTATGTAGGGACAGGCCCCTACAATTGTACTAATTTGCTTAAGTAAATTATTTTGCATATTTGCTATGCCAATATATATATATACATTCTGAAAAACAACTCGGTTTTATGCCGGAGGAGTTAAAGTTTTTCAAGAGAAAGGATTAGCTACGAGTAGATCTACTGCATACAACCCACGGGAAAATGGTGAATTAGAGAGACTGAACAGAACTCTGCGTAGGACGATCAATTTATCCTTAAAATCGAAAGGCTTATCTATGCATCAGTATATAAAATCGTTTTATCTGACGTTCCCTACACAATTCTTTCCGTACTTTCTGCAGCTGCGAATTGTACGCCTCGTCAATGGATGTTTGCTTATCCAAGATATTATAACCCCAAGACATCTATTCCTTCCTTGTTGACATTTCCTGGGAAAAGTGTTCATGAGGAATTACGTTCAGAACAACAAGTACAAACCTAATGTACGAGAACTTGAGCTGTTTTAGGTGAATCTTGAAAACACTCTTGTTAGATAAACGAATAGAAAAGATATTACAGTTTCTCTACGTTACCTGGTTCCTGCTGAAGTACAAACAACCATCTCCTAATCGGAAGCTATTACGATAGTCTCCAATAACTATATACTACATTTGGATAGAAATAACATGCTACAATCAGAAGGTACTAAACCACAGCTAGTATCCAGTAATTAAACTGGTGGCTATACCAGGAATGTGCAATTTCCTTAACCTAAACAGTTAAAGAATGTCGCCATTAAGTCTTCTAAGGCCCCCTATGCGTATCACCAAAAACCATACACGACTTTGTATCGAACACTCAAAGGAAAATACAATTAATTTAGTTTAAGTGTTTCTTTTCACAGTATTCTAAAGTTACAAAAACAAACAGGGGAAGATTCTTGAATCCATACGTCAATCTCCAGCGTATAAACATCAGTTGATACAACTGATGACTAAAACTGATTCTAACCTTAAAGACTAAACTACTGGTGAATTAGTGGTGAATATTTCTGGTTAATTATATGTAACGATAAACATTCACACTTACCAGAGCCAAAGCGTCCAAGATGTTTTGCTTATCAGGCTGCTGTGTTGTGATGGAGGCGTGCGTAAAACCACGCTAGACAGTTCGTCGTTTCGTCGGCCGCGTGCTCTCCTCTCGCAAGTTTGGTCCAAGAAAGTTATATTCTTCGACCTCTGAGTGAGAACGTGGCCGACGACGATGATTGGTGCGTCGATTGGTGGGTCGGCAATGATTTTTGTCCATAAAAAGGGTCTGAAACAATGGCTGCTAGTGCCGTTGGGACCATGGTTAGTCGTTCATTGGAGTTGTTGGTTTTTTGGAGTTGTACTTTGTCAATTAATACTGCGAAAAAGTAAGTCTTCACTTTTGTTTCCAGTGTCGTTGACTGTGTGATTTTTGTTGTCTATAGTTTTTTATTGTTGGATTGAGTGGAACATTTCTGTTTATTTGTGTGAGTGGGGGGCAAAGACCACTATGGCTCTGTCTCCCCAACCTACTACATCAACAACTGTACTGACGCTGACTCAGGGAAACCTAAGGGTATGTGACTTCATGCAGGGGGCTATAGAAGCCTTCCCTGATATCAAGATAGCCCAGATGAGAACTGAATATTTAAATATTTATCCTCCAACCCGCAGTATATAGAGCGGCAAAACCAAATCGCCGAGTCTCAGTGATTTGCGCTATGAATTGTATTTGAGGCTGTCGCACATCTTTTCCCGATTTTGACTGTCGTGTTCAACAACAGGTTCCGGCAGGGGGCCATTCCCAACCTGTTCACCAGGGGTATGATCACGCTGTTGAGAAAAGGTAAGGATGTTTGGAAGGTGTTAGAGGGTTACCAGCCCATAACTCTGCTAAACACAGAGTTAAAGATTTTGCCAAGATCTTGTCAAATCTTTTGAAATTAGTTGCCGAGTCTCTGTTGGTACTTGAGCAGACTTGTGCTGTGAAGGGCCGAACAAATCAGAGCAACCTGCATCTGATACACACGATCATAGAAGGGATAAAAAACGACGAAGGAGCCGCGCTGAACAATTTGGATCAGTCCAAGGCATTTGATAGGGTTGACCATCGTTACCTAGCGGCTGATTCGAAACCAACTTCCGCCGCTGGATTAGCCTCCTGTATCAATCCTCCACGGCTGTGGTATAGGTAAACGGAAAGATGTGGCGCTGTCTAGGTCGGTCCGACAGGGCTGTCCACTGTTGCTCCTACTTTAAGCTTTGGCGTTGGAGCCCCTCCTTCGCCGACTAAGAGACAGGGCGCGCAGTCCGGCCCTACGTGGAATCTTTCTCCCTGGTGATGCTCGAGCCAGGGTTTCCGCGTACGCCGATGACGTCACTACTTTCGTGTCCTCCCGGAGTGACACTGAGATGGTACAGAAGGCGCTTGAACGGTACGAACAGGTTACAGTGGCCAAGATTAACTAATTAAGTCCGGCTTGCGGTTAGGTGCCTGGAAAGGTGTTATCTTCCCGGGGCCCTTCGACTGGATGGACCCCCCTGTCCATATTTCTGGAGTGTAGTTTGGCACGACCTCCAGTTAGAGAAAAATTGGTCAGAAGTACTAGCAAAGGTCGGCGCGTCGGCCGAGTTTTGGTGTCGAAGGAGGTTTTGCTTAAAGGGTTTGGCTGAGGCGTGTATTACATACATACGTCTTTCCCATTATTCTTTACCTGTTGTCGGTACTTACACTTTTTAAATAGCGTAGGAAGGCGATCGAGCGTTTGCTATTATCCCTTTTGTGAAGAAGACGCAAACATTACGTCGACAAACGTGTCGGTTACCAATGTCCGGGAATGCCGTACCTGATGGGCCACAAGGTTGCGTCAAGGTGGTTTTTTCTCAGGCGTGTAATTTTGGAAGACTCATTGCTGGCGGGGATAGTGAGGGACATGTTCCCTAGCCTTACTATCACTTCCCCCACCATCTCGAAGCGGTGCCGTAAACTTCGAGGGCGATCGAGTCTTCTCCTCGAATGTCTGGTATCCTTGTGGGCCATTCCACGATCTAGTGACCCTTCACAGTCTGGGAGAGTCTTCTATCGTGGGTTAGTGGAGGGCGTCGCAAAGGATTCATTACATGATGTGCTCCGTTTGTCAGAGGAGGAGTTTCGCTCATTCTGGTCTTGGGCGCCAGGTACCGATTATCTCAGCAACGCTGAGTTTTCGCTCACCAGGCGATTGGCTCGGAATCAATTGCCTCTCAATGACATGGCCCTCATATGGGGCCTGGCGGATTTGCCAGATTGTGAAGACTGCAACCTTGGCTTGTAAGAAACGGTTTCGCACGCCTTCTAACATTGTTCGCGGGCTCGCCCTCTATGGAACTGTGTCGGCGAGTTGACTGCTCGTATCGCACCGTGGGAGCTTGTGCTCATTGATCGTTCATTTGCCTGCGACAATATGTCGCCCCCGTTTTCTGGGATGAAGCGTATGGTGTTTTTGTCGCTGCTAGCCACGGCTCAAATAGTGATTTGGACAACGCGATTGGAAGAAGTCTTGCGAGGTCAGCGTCTTTCACATCAGGATCTGATCCGATATTTTGAGCTGATGCTCAAAATAAGGATTAGAACTGATTGGAAATGTTTGACTTCGCTAGAATTCAGCAAAAGGTGGGTAAATGTGGCGAGCCTGGTTTGCGTGAACGGGGGTAGCCTTGTTACATCGGGGTGGATTCCTTTGGAACCCTCCCCTGGTTAAGGTAGCTCTCCTTTGTGTACCTAGTTAATGTGAATGAATGTGTTCCTAGCCTGTACTCAGATTTCTCTTTTGTTATGATCCAAGTCGAGATTTCCAACCTCCCCAGTTTGTTTTCACCTACTTTTATCTCGGCTGATTCAGCCTTTGATTGTCCCATTCCATTAATTCTTTTACCTTCTCCAACTTCCTTAACTATATTAATCTGTTTTTTTTAATCATTTTCATATTTCGCTTTATCCTTTTAAGTGTGCTTCTTGATTTCGCCGTTTGGCGGAATACAGCGGCCACTCTTTTTCTGGGATGGACGGGTCTTACTAACATTGTTTATTATTTTAGTTCAAACATTCGTTGTCTTTTTAGTTTGTTTTTGGGTTCATCCCCCTCCTATCATTTCATCTTTGATTAAATGTTTTAAATTTATATTATATTGTATATAAATGCATTTTTATTATCATGGGTTATTTTCCCCTTTTTAGGTGCACCTTGTAAATTACATATATGCTAGATTGGAAGGTGATGGATGGGTTCTTGTGGTGAATGTGTAAATTTTAATGTGTGAATGGGTCGTGATAATATTTAACTAGGTATAGGATAGTTAAGTGAGTACCACCCTCTACTCCTCCCCTTTTCAGCCTTGTGAGATAATTGTATTTTTAATACAATAAATATTGCCGTTCGGAGCGTGGTGGCGTGCACTGGTATAGAAATTCGTATTGGGTTACGACTCTGTTTATTTTTGTCTGTAAGCTGGACGCTATCTTCAAACCTACGAGTGGAGCGAGTGGTGTAACCACTGTTTAGCTACATTATATCATAAAACACGCGTCACACACACACACACACACACACACACACACACACACACACACACACACACACACACACACACACACACACGCATATATATATATATATATATCTTAAAATACTTTAATCTAGACGGAAAAGTAGGAAGGTAAATCCCAAAAACCTGATCCTAATTAATATTAAATTTTAATATTAAAAAATCATACAGGAGGGGAGCTCAATGTAATTAAAATTACAGAGATAATATAAAATAAAATAAATTTTCAATAATCAAAATTGTTGAATGAATATTTCAACATGAAATCCCTAAGGGAGATTTCATGTCTCCTCAGCAACAGTCCATATTCCAAAATGAGAATAAAAATAAAATTAAAAAAAATAATAACAATAATAAATAAATAGATAAAAAATGATGGTTAAGATTTGAGAAATTTACGTCACAAAAAAAAATTTGAAAGTAAATCAGTCTATTTTGGTTTTAACTATTCGATAGAGTTGTAAGTGAAGAAATAGAAAATTTGGCTTGTCTATCCTTACAAAAGAAAATGGGTAAAGAATATAAGAAATCGTTAAATTAACAATTGGGTTAAATTAACAATTGGGTTAAATTAACAATTGGGTTAAATTAACAATTGGGTTAAACAAAACAGAAAGGGAATGGGGCGGGAGGCAAGGAACATAAAGAAAAGGAAAAGAAAAGGAAAGAAGAGAAAAGGAAGGAAAAAAGGAAAAATTCTAAAATAGAAACGCTCGATACGTGTCAAACAAATCTAACTTTAAATGTTTAAATGGGTTAAAGTATTAGAAAAAAGAGAGTTATTAAAAAAAGTATATTTAGGGGAAAATTTAGATATAAGATTTAAATAAAGTCAATTAAGTTAATCTAATTAAAGATATATCTAGGTATAGACAAACTAAATAAAAAGGAATAATGATTTTAAAAAATTATAAATTTTTCTTAGAAATTAATTAAAAAAATGTTTAAATAAAAATTTATAAAAAATTATGATGTGAAAAAATATATATATTAGCAGAGGAAATTGGGGGTTAAATTAGTAAAAGAATCTATATTTTATAAAGGTAAACTTGGAGAGGGAAGTAGAGGAGTTAAATTACTATTTAAAGTTAAATTAAATTTATTTATCAAAAACCATTTAATTTATATTTAATATCCCAAAAACTAAAATTTAGAATTTAAAATTTAAGTATTCACAAAACTCGTTTTATGACAGCACTTACTAATGAATTCCCTTCTAAAATTCAGGAGCAGGTGCTGGTAAGGGTACTTCAAAATTAAAATTTTTTCTAGCAAACACAGACAGCACCTATCACGAAAATTCCTCGGAATACGGACAGAACCTATTAGTTTCCAGCGAATTATAGCGTCCAGGCCGTCTTCCTTCATTCTCCAGAATCTCCATAAAAGGGCTGTCTGGTATTTTTGAACCGGGCTCGAAAAAGAATACCCGTGGTTGTAAAATCTCTGCTTAAAAGGTCCAGCGGACATACCAATATAAGTCCGGCAATTATTTTTGTTGTTTGATGGAGAAATGCAGGCTTCATAAATTACCTGGGTGGATTTACATTTGCCCTCCACCAGGCAGGCGTACTCAGAGCTACAACTGTATACATTCAAAATTCCGGACCCAGAGTCAGCATTACGTAAATTCATTAGAGTACGTCTATTATGGGAAATTATGAAGTTGTCAATATTTGGGGTACAAGAATAGCTGATTTTAAGGGTGTACCTATTAAAAACTTTTCGTAAAGGATTACTGTTATTAAATGTTTTGTCTACTAATTTGAGAAAATATTTACTAATATTGATATTAGTTAATTTGCAATAACGAGGGTTAAACCAAATTATCTTCCTTTTTCTACAGTTTCTTTTATTTTTAGTTTTTGATAATTCGGGGTCTATTGTAGGTTTATTATACGTTAATTTGTTCTTAAATCCACTTTTTTGAAGGGTCTTATTGTAAATATCTTTACTTGCGTTGAAAATTTTAATGTTAGATGATAATTGGTTAATCCTATTATTTACTATATTGGATATCTGTTTTATAATATATTTGGGGTGGTTGGATAAAATATTAATATAAGTAGGAGAACTATTTCCTTTGAGAAAGGGTTGGTAGGATCCATCGTTTAAATTAAGGGTGATGTCTAGATAGTTTACAATTTTAAGATTAGAAGTAACTTCAACCTTAAAACCGAGATAATTTATGGCTCTAATTATTTTTTGTGTATTCTATTTGTATAGGGCCAATTGGAATTAGGGATAAATATTAATCCATCAACTCGGGTCTAAGAATCTACTTAAAACATCTAAAATATAAACACCTACTGGATCTGCTATCTGGGCCAAATCATACGCTCCCATCGGGACATCAAAACTATCCTTTGGGCTTTTCGTCCATGTGGAATTATTAAACGTGAGAATGGACTTTCTAGCAGCTAAGATAATCTTATAGTCCCGATATGAAGCCTCCGCGTAATTTTTAGCAAAATTTAAGCAACTTACAAGAAGTTCTTTAGATATCTATCTATATTTTTTGTGACGCAGTTTTCTCAAATCTTAACCGTCATTTTTTATTTTTTATTTCTCTTTTTTATTTTTAATTTATTCTCATTTTGAAATAGGCCTGTTGCTGAGAAGACGGGAAATCTCTCTTAAGGATTTCATGTTGAAATTTTCATTCAACAATTTTGATTATTGAAAATTTATTTTATATATATATATATATATATGTATGCATATATAAAATTAAAATATAGTTTTAAGGTATGTAATAGTCATGGATTAAAGTGCTCAATAATAGGGATATTAGTTAGTTCAGTGCCATACGTGATATACCCTTGGGCGAACATGTCTCGAAAGAGACATGACTGACTGAGCATAAGATTATCCCGCTGTAGGTTGCCATTGCTTTCTGCGGTAGACTGGTTGGCAGTCAAGGCTATAGAACCCAATCTGTCCTATTATTTAGCCCATAACTGGAGAGAAGAGACGGATTAATACCTTTCCCAAGGGTATTTGCGCGTAAGTGAATGCAGAGAATTCAACTGGAATTCGAACTCGGCTTCCCGATTTGTCGTTCCGAGTCGATACCCACTGCACCACAGCGCACATCCGCAATAGGGGTATAGCGTATTTAAATATAAATACTAGACATTGAGGTCAACGTCCTTCGGTTTTTATTAAATTTCAAGTATATTCCTAGTGCTGAAAGATGTAATACAAAAAACGCAAACTATTACAAAAAATCAAAAAGTAAAATGAGAAAATATTTCATGCGTACCTTAAAGGGATAATGCGAAATATGAAAATGATTAAAAAAACAAATTAATATAGTTACAGTTTAAAATCTTTAAATCTCATAGATTGTATATATAAGGTCCTACCAGCCCTACCTATGTAAACATAATTTGTCTTCTGGCTTAAATATTATCGGCTTTTGCTGATTATAAAACATTATGTATATAAAAATCTATCGTTAGTGTTCTCTATTTTACGAATAATGTGCATTTTTTCAATCATTGATAGAGCTTTGACTAGAGAATAAAAACCGGTTACGCAGTTTTTTATGTCTTACGTCTTCATAATAACTATATTAATTTTTTGCTATTTTTTGTTTTTATTGCAATTATTACTGCTGTTATTTCATGTGTAAACAACTGTGTTGTATTTGCTCTGTTGTACACACTCAAATGCATATTTTACCTAAAATAAACTTATATTGAATTCATTAATATTTAGTACGATACGCCTCTGTTGTACGCTCAGCACTGTCTGCGATATAGAACTGAGAAAACATTACTAATATGTATACGTAATAAAGGTATTATGTATACTGATGATTCGGTACCATATACGTGTATAATCAACTGTCGGCTAAAAATATCTAATAACTTTTAGAGACTTTTCTGCATAAATAGGATTCTTATTGGACACGGAAATTTTCTTGACAATCCACGCTTATTACTGTTTGGCGTTTTCAATTAGTTGTGGTTTTCTTTTTGCCTGAACCAATTGTAAAAAAATAATTCAACACGAATGCCAACGCCCGTTTGCCAAAGTCGGGTTTGGCATTTCAACAAAAAGAGAGATCTAAACGAAATGATGTACTTTTCCATCTGCTACCAGCAAAATTATTTATTTTTGTTATTATTATTAATAGATTAATTTTAAACGTATTCTTACGAACTATTAAGAAAGCCAAGTCATTCGTAACTATAATTTTGCAGTCTTTCAATATTTGGACTATGTGCAAGTAGGGTAATAGATATGAGGTCGGAATAAGACATTGAAGAACCGAGTTCGAATTCCAGCCAAAATCCATACCTTAGGAAAAGTATGAATCGATCCTTTTAACTCCCACCTACGGGTTAAATAATAAAACTTGCATTTAGAAAAATCATTGTTATCGTCAAAGATTTTTAATGCAACATTCGTTCACTAAAAATAATTATTCTTTCTATTCAAATATGATGAAATACCCCATAAATTGTTAAAAAAATCAATGAGTTACTATTTAGAATTTCAATATTGCAGTCAATTATCTTTTGCAAAATATAATAAGGTTACGACCATTGAAATACTAGTTCCGATAGAATTACCAAAGTTAAGCGATGACGAGACTGAGTGACCATTTCGGAATACATGCAGCTACAAGCTTGTGTGTGAGGCTAGTGCAACGTATAATGGCTTAGAATTGTTAAGTGAAAACTCTGCGCTGATACCGAGCAAAAGAGATGGACCGGATGTTTGCTCTCTCACGACAAAAGGGAAAATGACCAAAAGTCGTGGTTGCGCACCCGGGTTCGCGCAGATGTTCTGGTTGAAAAATAAAAATTAATC
The DNA here is from genome assembly GCA_037127315.1 of Ascarosepion bandense. Lineage (NCBI taxonomy): Eukaryota > Metazoa > Mollusca > Cephalopoda > Sepiida > Sepiidae > Ascarosepion > Ascarosepion bandense. The sequence goes on from JBBBDQ010001952.1 coordinate 300,866, forward strand.
AAATATTAAATTTCCATTTCGCGAACCTACGCGAATTTTATTTATCAGCCAATGAGAAGCCCAGAATCAAATACAAGTGTGAAATCCCAAACGAGCTGCTGTGATCCAAAAAGTAGATATAAAAAGCGGACACAGACAGACCCTAGCAGGCAGACTTCGAGGAGAAGAGTGTAATCAATGTCCCCTTGATCTAAGTCGAGTGGCTACTACGCTTGCCTCTTTCCTTCTCCCCTGTCTCAAAACTACTTACTGGCCCAAGGAGCGACTACATCAAATACATTCCTCACTTATACGCTCCCCACATTCCTAAGCATTGATTCTCTTTCAGCTTATTATTTGCCATGAACATTTTAACCTTCGTTGGACCTATATTCAAGTATTACTTGAATTGTAAAAACGTTAATTGATATGTGTATATATAAAAATTTTATTTTCAACTCAAATTGCTTTTCTTGATTTTATAATTATTTTATGACTTATAGTGGGATATCTACTGCAAAGCCAAATTCCGTTAACCTGCAACAGTATACAACTACCCTTCTCTAGAACGGACTCCCACTACAACGGGAAAAGGATAGATAAGCAACCCACTATAAGCCGAATTCCAATTCCATTTGGGTTCTTACGTGCAAATATCTTATGAAACCACCTGATTTTTGTCTGCTATGGGTTAAATAGTAAGACTAAAGCATCATTATCTAAAAGAAAGTACTTACAATCTAAAAATACGTTCTGGCTTTAAATAACCCAGAAAAGGTTCATAAGTGGAACGATAAACATTCACACTTACCAGAGCCAAAGGGTCCAGGGTGTTTTGCTTGTCAGGTTGCTGATTTGTGATGAATGCGTGCGAAAACCCACTCCAGGCAGTTCGTCGTCTCGTCAGCTGCATCCTCTACCCTCGCAAGTTTGGTCAAAGAAAGGAATATTCTTCGACTTGACATTTTATGCTGAGTGAGAATGAGACCGACGGCGATGATTGGTGCGTCGGCAATGGTTTTTGCCCATAAAAAGGGTCTGAGACAATGGCTGCCAGTGTTGTTGTGACGTGAGCATCCGACAGAGCATTGAGTTAAGACTCTGTTTATTTTTGTCTGGAAGCTTCAAACCCACGAGTGAAGCGAGCGTTGGAACCGAAACCAAACATAAATTTACTCTTTAACTACAGAAAAGAATCAATATAAACCGTTTAGAATGCTCCATTTTATTTATTGCATTAAAAAATTTTTATTGCATTATTTTATTTTTTATTGCATTAAAAATTATTTATTGCATTAAAAATAATATAACGTAATCTGGAGTAAGGGTAACTCTGAATATATAACTTAAAACTGCATTCATAGATTGTTGATTCATGAATTTGGTGATATTGCAATTGTGGGTTCAATTCCAAAACTGAGTAGTCAAACTTGGTGGCAACAAGGCAAGTATTAACAAAGCATTAATAGACGGAAATAGGACGAAATATCTGAAGCCATGGACAATAGTTGAAATTCCTTCAAGGTCGCATGACACACTGGCCGAAATATTTTCATAGACGATTACATAATATCGATGTAAATTATGAGAACTCCGGAGACATTTCACGGTATTCATATTTAAATTTTCTAACGAATCTTAATTCTTAACTCTTAAGTTAATAATTAAATAAGTTCTTTGCGAAATTCAGACAATAAAATATTTCCCTATTGGATCGTTAAATATTTGAGCATAATAACATTGCAATAACAATCGTAAGTTTAAATGCTAGTCGTTATTTTAAGAAGTGGGTAGAATTGAAAAACAAATATAATTGTTTTTTTTATTTCATTTGAACAGCCGTTCACTTGCATCTTCCTTTGTTTCTTTCGTTCAATCTTTCAATTCTTCACAGAAATCGAGTAGCGTCATTTCCGCTCTTTCCACAGGATCAAAACTGTGTAGGCCATTACTTATTTCGAGGCATTAAACACTTTTATCTTCCATTCTTTTTTTTTTCTTCTGTCTATATTTCGAGTTAACTCCCCATCTTACGAATATTTCTCTTAATAAAAAATTTAAAATAATTCAGTAGAACTGTTTAATTTATTGTAATTTGATTTTGGTTTTGACCTCGAAAATGCAAAATACAGGTCGGGGATAATAAAATCAAGTATCTATAGAAATTTAAATACCTGGGAATTGTTCGAAGAGAGAACGCAATGTGAGATACTTAAATCCGAAGGCCAATCGGCATGGCCAAGGATGCATTGCAAAAGCTAAGTAGAGTATTAAGTGACAGGAAAGTTTTGTTGTAAACAAAGATGAGAGTACTGGATTGTTATGTGATATATGTCCTTCAGCATGGCAGCGAATGTTGGACAATCTCATCAAAGACGAAAGAAAGGCTTGAAGCAACTAAAATGTGGTTCTAGAGAAGGATGTTGAGGATACCACTGGTGAACAAATAGCTTAAAAGTGTTAAGACAAAGGGAGATATACCCCAGTGATCGTAACAAAGGGCTTAGTTCGAAATCCCTAACACGTGAAGAAAATTAGAGTTTACAACTGCCGACACGTCGTAAACATAGCAGCAAAGTTGAGCAAAATAGTCCGAATTATGTAACTAGTGAACATGGATCAAATATGTTAGCAACGATGAAGTGTTTTTGAGAGAATGGAAACGAAAAGGAAACGGATATTTAACACGCAAAAAGACAGCTGAAGTTTCTGGGACATATAATGAGGAAGGAGTGCTTGAAGAATCTGATACTCACAGGAGAGATAGAGGGAAAGAGAGACGGAGAAAAGCAACGCATGATAAACTTGATGGTCTTGAGCAAATGCATTGCAAAGCAGGGTTTAAGAGTAGTAACAAGAAAAAGTGTTTAGTGGCACAATGTGTAGAGAGGTATGGAGGACCATGATTGCATACGTCTCGAATAGACACGACGCATAGAATAAAAACAACTACAACAAGATTGTGTTGCTGAAAGCTGGGACTTTTATTGCAGTCTTCATATTTCTCGTCATTATGATGAGATCAAAGTGTAGTGTCTGTTTTTATCAGCTTAATGTGCTCCTCCCTGTCTCTACTTCTATCTTTCTTTAATTCTTTCTTCTTTCTTTTATTTTCTGACTGAAAACATGTAATGCCCTTCTTTTCACGCGAGCAAAAAGCAGAATAGTCCATTATCCATGAGATATTGGCAGGCCGTAACTGATGTGATAACTAATGAAAAGAGGCACAAACACCATTATAACAAGATTCTTTGTTCTAGAAACTAAGAAAGGAAATTGTAAATTAATTTGTAAAACAAGCAGCCGAAATTCTGTAATCTGGGTCAGTGAGAATCGAATGTCAGGAAAATGTTTTTTTTTTTTTTTTTTTTTATAAGCGTTTCACCCCGAGCAAGGCATGTCACTGCCACTACTGTGCAGGGGGCTACGTAGAGAGGAGAAAGGCTGGTTAAATATAGGAAATAACAGAGGGTGGGTGATAGGCGGGTAAGGATACCGAGAATGAGGGTTGGGTAGATGAGAGTGTTGTGAGAATAGTTGGGAGTTAGTGTGATAGGAGGTGTCTATTGACCCTACATTTAAACACCTGGAGATTGTAACTGTCGGGAAAGCAGACTTGTGGAAGGGAGTTCCACAAGCGGGAAGCGCGAGAAAAGAAGCTGTTGGAGTAGAATTTACGGTTAGATCTTATTTGTTTAACTGTAAAAGGGTGGGACCTAGTTGCTAATCTAGTATCTCGTGTAAATTCGTGCTTGGGCGGCACCAGTGATCTAAGCTCATCGGAGCAGAAGCCATGAAAGTACTTGTAGAAGAGGCACAGGGAAGCTACATCACGCCGGTGTGAGAGCGGCTGCAGCCGGTCTGCCAAGTTAGTATCAACCACGTTACAGATCCTCCTTTGTATTTTGTCAAGAAGCCCAAGGAGAGCAGCAGGGGCACCCGACCAGATATGGCAGCAATATTCAATACACGGGCGGATGGTAGATTTGTATATGTGCAGAATAGTTTCAGGTGGGAAAAATTTCCGGGCCCTGCACAGAGAGCCGACTTTCATAGCAACAGATTTGGCAATGGATTCAATATAGTCATTCCATTTGAGGTCCGCCGAGAGTGTAAGGCCAATCATTAAAACTTCATATCAAGGTTCAAACGTTCTTCTCTTAGTAAAAGGCCCACTTAATGATCACACAGTAAATATAGAAAGCAGACTAGCGATCTGATTTTAAAGATATGATTGTAAATCGAAACTTATTTATAAATGGAACTTTGTCTTTGTGTGTGTATGTGTGTGTGTGTGTATGTCTGTGTGTGTGTGTCCGTCACCTATAGACTCCGATACGGCTGAACCGATCTTCTTGAAAATTTACACAGTTGTACTATAAGCGTCTGCGAGTGTTCATTGCTACATTTTGTGTCGAAGTACCCCCGATAAATATCGAAAACCGATAATCAAAAAAATGTAGGAGTGGTCCGATTTTAATAAAATTTCATACACTCATAGACAAAGACATAAGAAACGATATTCAGAAGTTTCAAGGCTGCAGTTCTTACAATAGTGCAGAAAATCGATAATATATATATATATATATATATATATATATATAAAAGGCAAGATGTTTGTGTGTGTGTCTGTTTATCTGCCTGTATGTATTTTTTCAGCCCTTTTATTTTAGTTTTTGTTTTGGGCTTGGCTCTAAGTAGGTATAATTGAAGTTCTTAGTCTCAGCCATGATACTGTTTACTCAGAGGACTTATTTAGCCTTCAAAATTCAGTTTACGACGAAAAACATTATTTGATATCGATACTAGGAAACCAAAATTTGACTTACAGCCATTCATTTTTCTTTCAGTCTACGGTTTCGCTTTAACTGTAAACAACTATTGCTTTTTAGTCTTTCGTGCCAACGTCCAAAGAGTCTGAGCTCCAGGAACATGGATTAGTTTTAAAGCTTTCATTACATCCGAGCAACGCCGGGCTATACTGCAAGTATAGAATGAATGTAGGGTCTCTCTGCTTTACTTACGAAAGACATTCCAATGTATGCTTGCATATCCATTCATACTTGAAGTTTTTGAATTATTTATTGTTCTCGTTTATAGAAGCATATTTCTTGCTTATATTTCGTTGTCATCGAAACATGATCTACCATTTCTGCCGTCTTCAATTCCCAAGATTTTCACGTATGATTTACATAAAAAACTGTGTACATTAGTCGGAACGTGCTTTGCTTTGGGAACATTCAGATGATGTCTGGATGAATACGTTCAGTTATAAAGGGAGCTAATTTTGGAGAATCCGCTCGATGACAGAATAGAAATGAAAAAAAAAAAAAGGTTATTTAAAACATTGAGATGATCACCTAATGAATTTAATTTTTCTTCTCCCTTTTTTTAATGCTTTTTTGGTTTTATATCATTGTGTTCATTTCTTTGGGTTGAACTTTTCATGGGGATAGGTTTCATTCAGACCAAACACTCCATTCAAATAGGTTCGATGCAGAAACAGTGTGAAAAGAAAAAGTAACACTTGATTGAATAGAAAAAATCGAATTCCATTTATGGTGTGGAGCCTTAGTTTGCTTTTGTTAAACGACGAAATTGGATAGAAAAGTAGCGTCAAGACCCGAAAGGATGTATATGAGTTGCTATGGAAATTAATTAAGAAAGCTTTATTCCAACCGAATAAATATATTCTTCGGGCTTTATGGCAAGTTCTCCGTTTTTGTTGGCTTGATATTCGGTCATGTTATATTTTTATTGTGTGATACATGATTTTTCATATATTTTTTGTTTTAAATATTTAACTTCTAGAAACTAACCTTTTATACATACACACCCACATACATACATAGACTAGCACAGATATATATATATATATATATATATATCTTCTATAAAGTGGTACATTTTTACTTACAAAGACCAACGCTTAAATTGCACTCAAATTACTCTTCTCATCACGTTCAACTAATGTTGAAAAATTAAGTATATAATGAGAAGTACATCGCAGAAAAATATTTTTATAGCTTACTGACTGTCCATATACTTGTAAAAATAAAATATATTTGTAAAAAAGAATGGAATATATATATATATATCCAAACCAAAGGTGGCATGTAGGTAAAATCCAAAATGAAATCCTATTAATATTTATCTTATAAAATTTAATATGAACCAGGGTTTGTTCCATGATAAAAATAAAAATTGTTCGCTGAGCAAGCGAGTATTCCTGGAAAAATGATCATACGACACAAGTGATTTTCGAAGTTTTATTTGAATATATATTTCAACACGGCCGTCCGTTAATTTTAAGTTACAATTCTCTTTCCTTTTTTTGCGAACCCAGACGACGTCAATTTTTTCATTTTTTGTTTATTTGATTTGATTTTGTTTTATCTTTTTCTTTTTCTTTTTTAATTTCTTTGCAAATCTATTTAAAAAGGAAAATTAGACTGATTTTTATCCAGTTTCTGAAAGGATTTTTCTGTTGCTGAGGTGATGTGTTATCCCCCGTGCGGATTTTCACATCGAAATGGTCATCCAAAATCATTGAATTAATCCTTTTTTAATTTATATTTGCTCTGTAATATTTTATTACATGAAGCTCTCTTCCTGTATCATTTTTTAATGTTAAAATAAAATTTTTAATATTAATTAGGATCGGGCTTTTGGAATTTACCTTCCTGCTTTTTCCGCTTGGATTAAAGTATCTGAATTAAAATATATATATATATATATATATATATATATATATATATAATGGAATTATTAAAAATTTGGAAGCATTTATAAACATAGCTTTTTTGCTTTAATTTAACTTTATCAGAAACGAAATATGGAAGATAGATTTTACTTTCAAGATTTATGTTCTTTGTTTTTCATTGGTCAAGCAGCTTATTTGCTTTGTCAAGTTGCGTTTGCATATATAATACTTGTGTGTTTGTGTATCATACTTTTGGACGGTCTCTCAGGGTAGTGTGTGCGTGCGGCAGTCGGGCATTTTTATTTTTTGTCCGGTACTGTCCGGTATCCTAATCAAAGTTTTTTTTTTGTGCCTGAAGTTTGTTTATCAGTAAGGATTAGATTTATTCTACACATTTCTGTATAATAACGTACGTTCTTTTTTTTTTTTTTTATTAGGGTGACATTATTAAATCGATGTTATGGCTTGTATTATTTCTGCATTTTATATAAGTGAAACTAACGATATAAGTTCAAGGTGAAAAAGAAAAGAAAAATATAAAAAATACATAAAATAAAAATAAATAAAAAGATAAAATAATATGAATTAATGTAATATATAGTGTTAAATTGTGATAGGTTATAGCGACAAGATTATTACTTTTTCAGTAGTTTTCCTGACAAAAGATATTTTGTCCAGCAGGTATTTATCGCAAAGTGCTCGATATCGGGATAGAGAGATGGTAGATTTAGTACAAATAATTTGTCACTTTAACTGAGTCGTTTTACGCCGACTTTGAATTTACGTGAGGACACTGTTACGATGTCATCATTCGTCAAGACTTGGTTGTTTTGATGCTAAAAAACAACCTAACAAATGAAGACATCATAACGGTGTCCTCCCGAAACTTCGAAGTTGGCATGGAACTACTCAGCTAAAGTAACAAATTATTTGCACATACGCAGTCATCTGCAGATAGCCGGGATTGAAACCCGACCGAATTGACATCAGACGGCACTTTTACAGCTATGCTATGGGCGTTCGGTGAAAGAAAACAGATTTTAGTGAGTTATAGGCACACTGTAAACACACACCAGTAGCCGAGAGTGTTCAAAGTTTTTTTTTAGGAACCAAGCATAAATAACAGTTAGTAATTACTGTTTTTAAAGGTTACCATTTCTCCAGAGTGATCAATCAGTAAACGAGAGTGTAAATAGTCATCCGCAGGCCTGTTTGGCCGTATCGCAGCTAATCAGTACAGTTAGACATCTGAATTGACAACAGTGGGTAGGTAACCCACTACTGTATAATGTTATCGTCATAAGAAATCAGTTTTATAGCGAGCACTTTATGCGACAGTGAGCATCTACCGAGAGTTGTCAATTTGGTGATTCGTAAAAAGATTAAGCCAGTAGTTATTGCTAAATGTTCGTTGTATTTAAGACTTTCGTAGATTAGAGAGAAGGTTAAAGAAACGCAAGGCCAGATGTGACACATGGTCATTTTATAGTGGGTATTCCCGGCCATATAGCCGGGTCAAAAAATCTCTGTCTATTTTTCCCCAGTCGTGGATCTACCCTTCGGCGGATCCACGACTGGGTTTGTGCTCTCTGCTCGGAAGCAGAGAGCTGACAGTGTCATAGAGCAGTCAGGCGAATGCCTAAGACTTTTTTCTGTATTTACTAGCCTTCCCACGCAAGGCCAGATGTGACATATGGTCATTTTATAGTGGGTAAATGTGTTGTTTTTCTGCAGAGATGCGTGTTACGTTTGGTACAAGATCTTTTCGAGAAGCAAGTCGTAAGGACGTTCTTTCTACTCATCAAATAATTTCTGTAGTTTATAAATATAATTCTGGCTGTGGTGTCAGTTACATAGGGAGAGCTACTCAACGGTTTGATACTAGAATCAAACAGCATGTTCCACTGAAAATAAGGAACCATACCTTACAACAAAATGAACTTATTTGTAAAACTTATTGTTTCTCAATCTGTAAACATATAAAAATAGAAAGTGTGCCATGGAGTTTAATGTGGATTGGTTTTCCGTAATGGCTACTTAACATTTAAAAGCGCTAGAGTTTGTTAACATCAGGTCTTGCAGACCCATGCTGTGTAAACAGCAGGAGTGTTTGCTAGGCCTTACTGTGACCATTCTCTAACGGTTCATTCTTCTTTGCCATTATTGAATATTTAACAGCAGATGCACACAAAGATCAATTAACTTTTCATACCTAATATATTTTACAGTAAGTTCTCAGAATTAAAAATTTGATGAGCTAGAGCGAAACCGGTTGTCTGCTGTTTTAAATTTTTTCTTTATTATGTCCTGTAATATAAAAAGTATGACTTTAAAGCAATACATACATATATATATATATATATATATATATATATATATATATAAGAAAAATTAAGGCAGACTCGTTGTTTCATGGTAACTCGGAACTATAAGCCTATTTCAGATAAACCATCACCATCTTCCTTCTTTATTGTACAAAAGATATTCGCGTAAAATCTTTTGTCCAATAAAGACGGAAGCCAATGATGGTTCGTCTGAAATAGGCTTATACTTCCGATTTACCATGAAATAACGTGTCGGCCTTAATTTCTCTTACATTTGCTCTATATGTATTTATATACATATATATTTAGAGCTCTCTTAAAGAGTTATCCTACCATTGTATGTACAGCATACTTTTTTGGATTCTTCTATATCTACACCGCCTGCTGATATATATATATATATATATATATATATATATATATATATATATAAACACTCTACATGTTGAATCATCATCTTCCTTCATACATGTATTGAGCACTTTCTAATATAACTTTCGAATATATATATATATATATATATATATATATATATATATATATATATATATATATATATATAGTATTTATAAATACTTAAACAAGGCAGGCATAGAAGATAAAAGAGCATGATTTTTACTTAATCTAGATCTGAATATGTCAAGCAACAAGCAATGGGGATTGACTTCTCATAATATTATATATAAATATTTGTTGTTCTTTAGTTGCGAATATTTCATAAAGACTAACAAAAGAAGCATAAACCTCTCATACGTAAAAATCTAGTTCAAGACACGGCACCTTTCTCTTCTCGATATTCGTCTTCATCGTTTCTATTCCCCTTTCATATAATCCTTCGATTTCTGACAAAAATACTCCGCCTCAGTTGGTCTTGAATAACCAGCTTCTCCTGATTAATTGCTTCTCTCAGCATTCTTAGATTCTTCTTTGACAGAAGCATTGAGTAGCCAAGTGGCTGTACTAAACTGCTGGGACAACCAGAAATCAGCTGAAATTTTTAAAGAAATATTTTGAAATAACAATTCTTTTTTCAGCGGTCATGTGAGAAAAATTTTGTTTAGCCTGACCACCATTCACAGAAGCAGCTAACCTGCTACTGTAGAGTCTGTCACAGTTGTCAGTTTATTTGTTTTCTCTAGGATTAGCAATATCGTTAATGACCCATTACCTCACGTCTCTTATATCAGAGTAGATCTCTTTTATAAAACCTCCTTAACCGCCAGTGACTGTTTACAGCTCTTTCTCCTTCTAAAAACAGAATATCTTTGACAACGTCTATGTGTGTCCGGAGTAAATTTTGCGTAGTTGTAAAGACATTACCAGCATCAAGTTTTCATCTCTGTTTCTAGACGTTTTATAATTGATAATGAAAGAAAAGAAGGATAGAAATAGTTTTGGAATTCTGACAAATATTTTAAACTTAAATTCGAACTGGAATTACTTTTTCATCGATACACCTGCGTGTGCATATATATATATATATATATATATATATATATATATATATATATAGGCGTATATATACGCCTATAGTCTACGGCAGTATTGTAATCAATATTATTAAAGTATTTTCAGGTATCTGTTGTCTGACGTAACTTCAAGCGGAACAAGAAAATAATATTGTTTTATTTGTCAGTCGTCGGCCAGGGTTTCTAAAATTACTTGTAATGACTGGTAGAATTGTATTGATTTTCTTACAATTGATGCCTTCGACAAATTTTCCTTCTTTTTTCATCTTCTTATTGAAATAAGAAGATGAAAATATATTCATTTTGAACGTCATCTTTGAACTCTTCCAGCGATAGTTTTCAAATAAAAAGGCGAGGTACAGAAATTCTGTTTCTAAATTAAATATTGTGAAGGCTTAAAAAACATTGTGTTCACTTAAATGAATAGTTTGGAATCCGAAAAAACTTAATCGACAGATCAACTTCCAAGTAGAAAAACAAACAAACAAAAAAACCACATTAATCCCACACACAACTAGATAGATATATACCCAGGCGTATATATATATATATATATATATATATATATATATATATATATATATATGACGAGATTGCTGTAGATATGGCGAGAGAGAGAGAGAGAGAGAGAGGGGGAGAGAGAGAGAGAGAAATGAACAGTTTGAAAGAGATAAGACTAGACTGCAAAAAATAAATTCACATATAGATAAATGGAATCATAGATATGAACAGAGATAGACAGATAGATAAATAGATAAGAAAAGACTTATATAGATAGATAGATAGATAGATAGATAGATAGATAGATAGATAGATAAGAAGAGACTTAGATAGATCAGAAGAGACTAAGATAGATAGATAGATAGATAGATAAATAGATAGATAGATAAGAAGAGACTTAGATAGATCAGAAGAGACTAAGATAGATAGATAGATAGATAGATAGATAGATAGATAGATAAGAAGAGACTTAGATAGATCAGAAGCGACTAAGATAGATAGATAGATAGATAGATAGATAGATAGATAGATAGATAGAAACAGACAAATATATGATCTTACTGAGATAAAACTTTTTTTTAAAAACTGATATTGCATGCATAAATATTGATTGAAACATAAATGCTTAAATTTTAACAAAATGTATATATATATATATATATAAACAGAAATAGGTGTTGTTTTCTACGATGGAGATTAGTATAGAAGAAAAAATACGATAAGCCGTTTTGTTTAAAGTGTAGATTTATTGTTGCTATTATTATAATTATTACTTACTTTTTGCATGATATATTATAATAGTATTTGTGTGGCTACACGTGTTCCGAATCTAAAGTTGACTCTTCAGTCGAATAAACTTGTGACTTAACCGAGATCCGTTTGCTTTTCTGATGGCCAAAGTATCGTGTAGGTCAGAAAGTTTATATGCGTGCGTGCGTGTTGATTTTTTGTTGCACTATAACTTTCTCTTATTGCTTTCGTTGACTGTGAACATTTTTTTTACTGACTTGGGAAATTTGATTTCCCATATTATAAGTCAAAATTGTTTTCAGTGATTTCGATTCACTTCTACTCTACGGGTCATCTAGTTCTTTTTATTGTTTTTTGTGAAACTATTTGAATTTAGCAAATCTGTGTGAGTGTGTGTGTGTGTGTATGTTTCATCGTGTTTGAATTTCGTGTCTGTGTGTGTGTCTTAGGTTTTTCATGTAGTTTTCTTGAGAGGAGGCTTGTATTTTTTTATAAATATTTCTTCCTGCAGTATGAGTGTGTCATAATCTGCATTTTGCTAGATAGGCATTACCCTGAATTTACTTCCATTGCATTCATGCAAATATTGGGAGACATATAATTTCCTGTTATTGGCTAGTTTAATGTTACTTCTGTGCAGGGCTATACTTTTATTCAGACTTTGGGTCGTCACCACATATATTTTTGCGCATTCATCGCATTTTAGAACATAAATTACATTTTTGTAATTTTTAGATCTGTTTTTATTTCGAATGTAGATGTGTCTTCGAACTTGAAATGTCTTCCTTCTATTATTATACTAGCAGTATAGAGCGGGTGTAATGAAAGCTTTAAATCTAATCCATGGTTCTGGAGCTCAGACTCTTTGGTCATTGGCACGAATGCCTACAAAGCAATAGTTGTTTCCAGTTAAAGCGAAACCGTAGACTGAAAGAAAAATGAATGTATGTAAGTCAAATTTTGATTTCCTGGTATCGATATAAAATAAGTTTTCTTTTGTCGTAAACTGAATTTTGAAGGCTAAATAAGTCCTCTGAGTAAATGGTATCATGGCTGAGATTAAGAACTACAATTATACCTACTTAGAGCCAAACCCAAAGCAAAAACTAAAATAAAAGGGCTGAAAAACTTATTTTGATCAGACCCGGTATCGATTTCCATTATCGGAGTCAAATAAATCATCCAAGGGTAAACTAACCTAAGTAATCCCATGAAAACGTATTGTACCCATCGGGAGTAAAACTGGAGAAAATGAGCCATATTGAGAACTGAATATCGGTTTTGATCAGACTCGATAGAATATGGGGGGTATCGATTACCGATATCGGAGGTATTATCGATTTTCTGAACTATTGTAAAAACTGCAACCTTGAAACTTCTGAATATCGTTTCTCATGTCTTTGTTTATGAGTGTATCAAATTTGATTAAAATCGGACCACTTCTTCTATAACCCGTTTTTTTCGATTATCAATTTTCGATATTTATCGTGGGTACCTCGACACAAAACCTAGCGAAGAACACTCGCAGACGCTTATAGTACAACTGTGTAAATTTTAAAGAAAATCGGTTCAGCCGTTTCGGAGTCTATAGGTAAAAGACACACACAAACAGACACACACACACATACACACGCACAGACAACGTCCCATTTGTTAATAAATTTAGATTGTTTTTCTAATTTTGTCTGTGACTTGTTTGCTATATTTTCTTCTATATATATATTATATATTTTATAATGAAACCGTCGCCCTTGTAGTTTTATGCGTTTATGGATATATTTCTTAGTGTAGTAAATCTGTTCCGACTCGGCAGCTCAGGTACAGTCACTTTCTCACCGGCGCAATGTGACTTCCTTGTGTCTCTTGTACAAATACTTTCACGGCTTCTGCTCCAATGAACTTTGCTTACTGGTGCCTCCTATATATAAATTTACTTGAGCAACAAGATTAGCAACTAGGTCTCACCCTTTTACTGTAAAACCAATAAATTGTAAACGCAAATTCTACTCCATCAGCTTCATTTCTCGCACTTCCCGCCAGTGGAATTCCCTTCCATTTATTTGCTTTCCTGACTGCTACAACCTCTAAGAATTTAAATGTAAAGTCAATAGTCATCTTCTATTTCACTAACTTGCACCCTCTCGCTCATGCTCCCTTCTCCAATCTCATTAGTATTCTCATCCTTCTCTTACCCACTTCCTGACATCCCCTGGAACCTGTCACTCTTTCTCATATGTTTGCACCTATGTAAACCCCCCCCCACCGCAAAAAAGAAGAAAATGCCTTGCTTGGGGCGATATGATTATATATATATATATATATATATATATATATATATATATATATATATATAAATAAATGTAAACTTGTCCTTATACTCGTTTCGAAAAACCGTCCGAGTACATACGCGGAAGGAAAAAATGGTAATAAAAAAAGAACGAGCTAAGCACTTGAACATCAGTCAAAGTACGTAGCCCAAAGAAAAAAATCTGAGACGAGTAACCTAAAACAAAAAGCGCTCAATACGCAAGTAGATGAAACGAAATAAATAACTAATCTAGAGAGCCAACGAACGTACCAAGGTTTCACCAAATTGGATCTTCAGGGAAAGTTGGGCCAACTTTCCCTGAAGATCTATTTTGGTGAAACCTAGGTAGGTTTGTTGGCTCTCTTTTTTCAAATGGCTTTGAATCATGTGTGTGGGTGTGAACTCTGGTTGGAAGGATTTACTTATTTTTTCTCGTTGAAACTCGCTAAAGTAAGTTATTATGTATGTATTTATTTATGTTTTTTTTTAAATTATAATTTTTTGCTTAATTCTCTGGTTATTTGAACGAATGGTTTTGCAAAGAAATTTCTTTGGACTTTAACTAAGTTAAAACTTCGTTATCTCACCACTTTTTTTTAAAAATTGAAGTAGATAGTACCTACTACCGCCCGGTTTCATACTCCACCCACTGCTTTTGAACAGGAGTAGAGGTGATCACCTTGTTTCCTGTTTAGGAAGGGGTTCCCGGTCTTTCTACCTCATCCTTCGGTCTTAGTGTTAGTTCAGTTGGAAACTCTTTGCAGTTATTGACTATGGTGGCAATGTCTCTCCATTCTGAGGGTACCGGGTTGGCACTTTCCTGGCTGTTACTTCTGACTGGTAGTTAGGAGCCCGAACTCTTGCGTAGCGTCTTGAGAGGCTGCTCTGATCAATAGTTGAATAATATCGGGGTTCCTGTAGTGCCATATCGCGCATGGACGGACGTCCCTTCACGAACCTCCAGTGGGCAACCCCGAGGCCACATTATGTTGCAGGCTACGCCAGTCTCCATTCCTCACATGCTGCAAATAGTGACCAACTGATTCTACTCTAGACCTCCCTCCTCAACCAAAACACCATGAAAAAAACAAAAAAAAAACACACAAAAAAACAAAATATCAAACTCAAACCATCTACTCGGAAAAAGCCCAAACCCCTCTGTGTCACGTTCACTAACATTCGCGGTATCTGCACTAACCTTTCTAGCGTAGAATCATTCCTCCAAACTAACTCACCTGATATCTTAGTCCTGTGTGAAACTAACCTTGACCCGTCTATCTCCTCCTCTGAGTTCTATGTTCCTGGTTACCTTCCCCTCTTCAGGAAGGACTCCAACATCCATATGCATGGGCTTGGTGTGTATATCAGCGAACACCCCCGCTAGCTAGAGTAACATCTCTTGAATCCCTGGACCAGTCTTTCATGTGCTTCCGTCTCTCACTTCTAAGCTCCTTTCGCTATCTCTTGTTCCTCTACCGCTCCCCCTCCTCCTCTGACTGTTTAGTACTTGACAGTATCTCTGACAATATCGACAAGGCCATTTCTTCTCACCCATCTGCCCATATTTTCGTGTTTGGTGACTTTAACGCCCACCACACTAAGTGGCTCGAAAACTCTGTAACCGACACTGCTGGTGTCCACACCTTTAATTTTTCAACCTCCCAAACCCTTACGCAAGTGATGGACTTCCCCACGCGTTTCTCCAATAGCCCTAACGGAAGGGACTCGCTACTAGACCTCTGCTTCACTTCCACCCCAAATTCTTGCACCACCACACAGCTCTGTCCTCTCGGAAATTCTGACCAAACCGTAGTTTCTGTCAACATCTCGTTCCACTCCACCCCTACCCAAGAAACCCAGAACAGCAGAATATCCTACTGCTATCAAAGAGCAGACTGGGATTCTTTCCGTGACTTCCTCTGCGACGTCCCCTGGAACAATGTTTTTAGTCTTCCCGTCGAAGACGTGCATCAGAGGTCTCCTCCTGGATTAAGGCTGGCATCGATGCTGCCAGGAAATTTCAGCTTAAATCCCATTCGCCTCCCTGGTTCTCGCCCGCTTGCTCGGCCGCCATTGCCCACCGGAATCACTTCTTCCGGCTTTATCGTAGCCACGCGTCGGACCAAAACAGGCGCCTTTTCGCCTCAGCTTGTAATAAGTGTAAAAAGATACTTAACGAAGCAAAGATGCTGTTTGCTGCCAGAATGAAGCAGCGCATAGCATCCTCTAAGTTCGGAGCCAAAGACTACTGGCGCCTCTGTAAAAGTGTGCTCAACAAGAGTAAATCCTCAATACCCCCAGTAATCAACGAGTTTGAGGTCCTCACCTCCTCAGCGGACAAGACTGAATGCTTTGCCCGTGGATTCTCGACCAATTCGTGTCTGGATTCGTCTGGAGTCCAGACACCCGATTTCCCATCTAGAACTGAGGCCCAAATGAACTCCCTCGCTGATTTCTAGCATAATGTCAAAACTTGACCTTCACAAAGCGAGTGGTGGTGACGGAATCCCAATCATAGTCTTGAAGAAATGTGCCCCTGAACTCTCCTCTATCCTTTCTAATCTCTACAGCCTCTGCCTATCTTCCTCCTGCTTTCCTGCCTGTTGGAAGTCTTCTTCTGTGGTTCCAATATTCAAGAACACTGGTGAACACTCGGACCCCGCAAATTACCGCCCTATCAGCCTTCTTCCGATCTTCGGCAAAGTGTTCGAAGCCATTATCAATGCCGAGGTCGTTCAGCATCTGACGGCTTACGGGCTCCTATCGCACAAACAGTATGCCTTCACTTCACCATGTCTACTGCTGATATGCTAACGACCATCACCGAGTATATATACAAGGCTCTCGACAAGAATGGTGAAGCCCGAACTGTCGCCCTGGATATCTCTAATGCATTCGACAGAGTATGGCATACCGGCCTTCTACGGAAACTGCGAAGCTACGGCATTACTGGACTTTTGTCAATCCTCTCCCATTGCACACTGAAGGTGGTTTTAAACGGACATGCCTCTCAGATCTAACCTACAAACGCTGGTGTCCCCAAGGCTCTATCCTAGGTCCTACGCGCTTTCTAATCTACATCAATGATCTCCCCGATGCCATAAGATCACAAGTAGGCATGTACGCCGATGATACCACAGTATACGCTCGCCTCGATCAAAAATCTGGTGTTGATGATAAGGCGAACCTCGCGGTTGAGCTTGAAAACGACCCCCAATCCGTGGTGGATTGGGGTAGGAAATGGCTCGTAAAATTCTTCCAATTCTGTCAATTAACCACCACAGACGACCACACCTCCCTCCCATTAGCATGGAACAGGCATGCCTCCCAGAGAGTAAAACACTACGCCTGCTTGGCCTGACACTCTCAGCGGACCTCAAGTGGAATGACTACGTCGAATCCATTGCTAAATCCGCTGCTATGAAAGTTGGCTCTTTGTGCAGGGCCCGGAAATTCTTTCCGCCTGAATCTATCCTGCACTTATACAAATCTTCCATCCGTCCGTGTTTTGAAAACTGTTGCCACATCTGGTCGGGTGCCCCTACTATTCTCCTCGGGCTTCTTGACAAAATACAGCGAAGAATCTGTAACGTGATTGATACCGACTTAGCTGACCGCCTGCAGTCACTCTCTCACCGGCGTGATGTGGCTTCCCTGTGCCTCTTCTATAAATACTTTCATGGCTTCTGCTCTGATGAACTTAAATCACGGGTGCCCTCTAGGTGTGAGTTTGCACGAGATACTAGCTTGGCAAATAGGTCCCCGCCTTTTACACTGAAACCGATGAAATGTAACCGCAATTTCTACTCCAACAGCTTCTTTTCTCGCACTTCCCGCCTGTGGAATTCCCTTCCGCATGCTTGCTTCCCCGACGGCTATAACCTCCAAGAGTTTAAATGTAAGATCAATAGACACCTCCTAACACACTAACCCTCCCATTCTCTCCAACTCTCCCGCTATGTACATCCTAACTCGTCTATCGCCCTGTGTAACCCCCTGCGCTATAGTGGCAGTGGAATGCCTTGCTTGGTGTGACATGATTAATATATATATATATATATATATATACCAATGAAACCTCAAGTCTTTTCCCATAGTAGTGTCGAAGGTACCTTTTTTGTTTATCCGTGCACCTTCATTGTCAAATAATAGTGATATTTGGGCGTTTTTAATGGGTTTTATTTCATTTGTGTTTATTACTGTTTGTTAGGAGATGTCCTTATCCAGCTTCACTTGTGTTATATATTTTTTATATCTATTTGTATAAAGTAGCAATTATTTTAATTTCTGAAACCAGTTTTTTTTTTTGCGTGTTTTTCCTCTGTTTTCCTCTGAATTTCTTTGTTAGACGTCAATTTGTTCTTTTAATGATTATTTGACTGATTTTACACTCATCATATTTGGTAGGGCTTATGTGTCTGTATCTTAGGCTTGTTCTAAAATTTGTCTTGTGGTCTTCTAGTGTGATCAATGCTTGTGCATTAATAATGTAATTTATTAGGTCGTCTAAGTATAATTTTTATTTTAGTTTCCTTATTGATATATGGATGTGTGTTGTAGTGCAGTGGATATCGGCTCGGAAGGAGAAATAGGAGTGCCGTGTTCGAATTCCAGGTGCATTTATTTACACGCAAATATCTTAGTGAAAGGTATTAATTCATCACTTCTTCCTCTATCTACGGGTTAAATAGCAGAACAGATTATTGGAATTTATAGCCTTCGTTAGCAGCCAGTCTTTTCGAGAAATGATCGCTCCAGCGTGTATCACGTAGGACACATTACTGATTGATTGATTAATTCTGTGATTTTAGTTATGTTGTCCTTGAGGATGTGCGTTGTGGTGCTGTGGATATCAACTTGGAATGACAAATCGGTGTGCCAAGTTCGAATTCCAGTTGAATTCCTTGCATTCACTTACGCACAAATACCTTGAGAAAAGTATTAATCCATCTCTTCCCTCCAGTTATGGGTTAAATAATAGGACAGATTGGGTTCTATAGCCTCGGCTAGCAACCAGTCTACCGCAGAAAGCAATGGTAATCTACTGCGGGATAATTTTCTGCCCAGTCAGTCATGTCTCTTTTGAGACATGACTGCCCAAGTGTGTATCACTTAACTGTCTGATTTGTCCTGCTATTCAATCTTTTTTATACAGATCAATCAGTTAAATGCCATATGTGATATACGCTTAGGCGATCATGTCTTTTTCGATTCATGACTGACTCGGCAGAAGATTTTCTCGCAGTAAGTTGTCATTTCTTTCTGCGGTAGACTGGTTGCTAACCAAGGCTATAGAACCCACTCTCTCCTTCTATTTAACCAGGTACCCGGGGGGAAGTGACAGTTTAATACATCTCCCAAGGGTATTTTCGCGTATGTAAATGCACAGTCCATATATTATATGTAAAATACTATTTTTTTTTAAAGAAAAACATTGTAATCAAAATAGCAAGCGGTTAACTGCGTCAAAAAGCAAATATATATTTCCTGGAAAAAATAGACCAAAAATTATGTAAAAACATTAAGAACAGACATTAAAAAGAATTATTAAAATTAGCTTGATTTATATTTTATTTTCAATATATACGTCTATTACTGTTATTTTTATAATTTTGTACAAAAGTGCTCAATATCAGAGATAGAGGTTATGTAAATATACAAAATATAAAAGTACGTTTCATGTTTTAAAGTTTATCTTCAGGTCTTGTGTCCTCTGTTTTGTTTCGACTATTTTTATATGCTGGTAAATAAAGGATTATGGTTAGTAAGTTCGCTTATGTTATTCTGAGGGTTATTGGGTGGGTGTCATGGTTATGTTACCCATAATTCCAGAGTTAGTTGGGTTATTTCTTGATGTCTAAAAATAGGTGCAATCAGTATCTCAATTATTTCTAATTTATTAATTTTATAAGAGTATGTTGTGGATTCCGGGTGAGAAACCGCACATAGTAATGAACAACAAAAACAGATATGGAGATAGAAAAGTAGGTTATATTGAACGTAATATACAAAACTTGAACGCAGGTTAGTAAATCTAGGAATACAATTAGTAAGAAATAAATATATACAAGTCTTGAAGTGAAGTCGTGGAAATAGTATATCCGTGTATAATAATCTGATTGGAGCTCAGAGCTAGTCTGACTTCTGATGCGGTAGTCTCTGGGTAACTTCAGTATCTTACATATCAGTTCCGGTACTCTCCGACAATTCGCACGGATCTCTACAATTGCTCTCAACTCTCCACTCTATGGCAGCAACTGCTGTTCTCTCTATGGTAGGAGTATATGTATACTCAGTCAAGTCCATTATCAAATATAAAGGGGAGTTCCCAAAACGCAGTAAATGAACGCCGGATCAAACAATTTAATTCAGTGTGCTTTATCGCTCGACTGCCGAGAAAATCAGTATCCAGCAAGACTGTATATTTCCCTGTGATGGAGAGAATATTTCCTCGTGGAGATATTTTTTCTTGAAAGATCATCTACACTCACCATTGTGTCCGAAATGTAAAAAAAAAATAGCATTTTCTAAAGAATATATGCGTTTAATAAGATACATTTGTTCCTTTTTCTTATGGCTGCTCTGTAATTTACTTCATTTAATAGTCCTACAATGAATAATGAGAAACGCAATAATTTTATTTATCAGAAATATTTTTTTTCTCTCTCTCTCTCTCTCTCTCTCTCTCTCTCTCTCACTCTCTGCCGCTTTCTTGTGGCTATTACGAAGACCGTTTACTTTAAAACAATTTTCTTCGAGAACTACACTTGTCGAACATTATATATATATATATATATATATATATATATATATAACCTTAAACAAAATAGACGTCATAATTATCCCGAGGAACCTTTCGGCCAACACTTGTCAAGGGTTACGTTGGCTTAATTACAAAGGGTCAAAAATAGAGGACAAAAAACAAAAACAAAACAAAAAAAACAATTGAAAAACTTACAATACTGGGGGAAATGGAACTCGATTAAAAATAAACTTTATTCAATAAATATTATAATATAAGGGGGTGTAAATATGCAATTTTCTCTTTTTTATTTCACTCTTGTGGAATTGCATGTTTACACCCCCCTTACATTTTAATATTTATTGAATACAGTTTATTTTTAATCGAGTTCCATCTTTCCCCATTATTATAAGTTGTTTCATTTTTTCTCTTTGTTTTTTTGTCCTCTATCTTTGACCCTTTGTAATTAAGCCAACGCAGTCCGTGACAAGTGTTGGTCGAAAGGTTCCTCGGGATAATTATGAAGTCTATTTTGTTTAAGGCTATTAACTATTTTTGTCGGTACAAATCATTATTTGTA
Organism: Ascarosepion bandense; assembly: GCA_037127315.1. Classification (NCBI taxonomy): domain Eukaryota; kingdom Metazoa; phylum Mollusca; class Cephalopoda; order Sepiida; family Sepiidae; genus Ascarosepion; species Ascarosepion bandense. Next base: position 322,222 of record JBBBDQ010001952.1, read on the forward strand.
TATATATATATATATATATATATATATAAATGAGTAAGTAACGAAGAAAATAATTGCAACTCTCAAAACACTAATTTCAAACAGTGCTCAATATAAAAGTAGAGCAATGAATATTTATTATTATTTATACTTTAGAACATGTACAAACTACAAACTACAACAAAATTGTACACTTTTTTGACATTGAAAGAACAATTTAGGTAGTTAATAATGACGGTAACATTATTAACTACCTGATGAGACATTGTTCTTTCAATGTCGAATCAAAATGTACAATTTTGTAGTAGTTTGTAGTTTATTCTTGCTCTAAAGTATAATATATATATATATATATATATATATATATATATATATATATATATATATATATATATATATATATATATACATACACAGAGTGAGAGACAGACTATTAGGAAAAGTGTGAAAGATTTGACAATGATTACATAGCTGAATTTCTCACTCTGTCTGCCTGTTTGTCTCTCTCTCACTCTCTTTCTATATATATATACATATTACTCAGTTAAATGCCATACGTGATATACTCTTTGGGCGATCACATGTCTTCGGTCCATGACTGAATAGACAGATGATTTTTCCGTAGAAGGTCGCCATTTTTTTATACGGTAGACTGGTTGCCAACCAAGATTCTAGAACCAAATCTGTCTTCTTAATAAAGGGGTAGATGAAGGGAAAAGAGACGAAAACTTACGCTGTTTACGTAGACGTTCTTGTGAAGCAATTCTTTTCAAAATGAAAATGATTCAATTCACAAAATTCTTACTGTCTAATTCTTTTTGAAAGTTCTTGCAACTTACACGCAATTTTCCATTTAATCAACAAGTCTTTCTCATTGGATATAAGCGGAACAATCAACGCATGAAATTTGTTCTCTCAAGCAAGCGAATTAAATAAAAGATTCAATAATAACTGAGTCAAATGCGACGACAAAGAAACCGTTCAAAGATTTGACACGGTATCCACACAAGATGGAACCATCATTTTATTCAATGATTTCAATGTCAATGATTTTTTTTTATTTCCGGGTAAGTGAAGCCAACGAACCAGACCGAGGTTAAGAAAATCAAGTTGTCGATTGTTACAAGTTTGTTCATCCATGCTTAGGCACTGATAACGTGTCAAATCCGACAGGTGAGCAAAGAAAAGGAATTCTCACATTTTAAACAATCTTTCACAAATTAAACTTTATTGGAAATAACTGTCTATTTTACATTTTTCATTATGATTTAGGAGTACGAAATTATTAAACTTACAAAATGTTTTACAAATAAAATATTTTTATCTGGGTGGGAGTGTGATCTCAATATTTTCATGTGTGAGTTTATTAGTAATAATACTGTGACTGAAATTAGCAGTAATACTTTCATGATTAAGATGGCAGTAAAATTTCCATTAGTGAGACTTGCAGTAAAATTTACATGACTGAGATTGACAGTAACAATTCCAGAATTGCAATTGGCAGGGATATTTCCTTGAATGAAATTAGCACTAATCTAAACTTATTTATAAATGGAACTTTGTCTGTGTGTGTGTGTCTCTGTGTGTGTGTGTATCCGTTATCTATAGACTCCGAAATGGCTGAACCAATTTTCTTGAAAATTTACACAGTTGTACTATAAGCGTCTGTGAGTGTTCTTAGCTAAGTTTTGTGTCAAGGTACCCCGATAAATATCGAAAATCGATAATCGAAAAAATCGGGTTATAGAAGGAGTGGTCCGATTTTAATCAAATTTGATACACTCATAGACAAAGACATAAGGAACGATATTCAGAATTTCAAGGTTGAAGTTCTTACAATAGTGCAGAAAATCGATAATATATATATAAAAGTTTTCATTACACCCGAGCAAGGCCGGACTATTCTGCTAGTATTTATATAATTGAGAATGGCAGTAATATTTCCACGAGTGATATTGGCAGCAGAATATACAAGATCGAGAAAGGTAGAAATATTTCCATGATTGATATGGATAGTAATAATACCAGGGTTGAAAATGGTAGGAGTATTTCCATAACGGAGATTGATAGTAGCATTTCTATAGTAATAGTTTTCAGAAATATTTCCTTGATTACGATTGGCAGTAATATTTGCATGAATGAAATTGGACGTAGGATTTCTACAATTAAAACAGGCAATAATATTAGCATGATTGAGATTGTCAGTAATACTTCAATCATTGAGACTGAGATTAGCAGTAGTAGTTTCATGACTGAGATTAGCAGTAATAGTTTCATGACTGAGATTAGCAGCAATAGTTTCATGACTGAGATTAGCAGTAATAGTTTCATGACTGAGATTAGCAGTAATAGTTTCATGACTGAGATTAGCAGTAATAGTTTCATGACTGAGATTAGCAGTAATAGCTTCATGACTGAGATTAGCAGTAATAGTTTCATGACTGAGATTAGCAGTAATAGTTTCATGACTGAGATTAGCAGTAATAGTTTCATGACTGAGATTAGCAGCAATAGTTTCATGACTGAGATTAGCAGTAGTAGTTTCATGACTGAGATTAGCAGTAATAGTTTCATGACTGAGATTAGCAGTAGTAGTTTCATGACTGAGAGTAGCAGTAATAGGTTCATGACTGAGATTAGCAGTAATAGTTTCATGACTGAGATTAGCAGTAATAGTTTCATGACTGAGATTAGCAGTAGTAGTTTCATGACTGAGATTAGCAGTAGTAGTTTCATGACTGAGATTAGCAGTAATAGTTTCATGACTGAGATTAGCAGTAATAGTTTCATGGCTGAGATTAGCAGTAATAGTTTCATGACTGAGATTAGCAGTAGTAGTTTCATGACTGAGATTAGCAGTAATAGTTTCATGACTGAGATTAGCAGTAATAATTTCATGACTGAGATTAGCAGTAATAGTTTCATGACTGAGATTAGTAGTAATAGTTTCATGGCTGAGATTAGCAGTAATAGTTTCATGACTGAGATTAGCAGTAATAGTTTCATGTCTGAGATTAGCAGTAATAGTTTCATGACTGAGATTAGCAGTAGTAGTTTCATGACTGAGATTAGCAGTAATAATTTCATGACTGAGATTAGCAGTAATAATTTCATGACTGAGATTAGCAGTAGTAGTTTCATGACTGAGATTAGCAGTAATAGTTTCATGACTGAGATTAGCAGTAATAATTTCATGACTGAGATTAGCAGTAGTAGTTTCATGACTGAGATTAGTAGTAATAGTTTCATGACTGAGATTAGCAGTAGTATTTTCATGACTGAGATTAGCAGTAATAGTTTCATGACTGAGATTAGCAGTAATATTTTCATGAATATTTTTGGCAGTAGAAATTCTATGATTGAGACTGGCAGTAATATTGTAGCGGATAATAAATTAATTAAATCAACCTTCTTTCCTTTTACAAAAATTCATAATGACGTGTGAAGTCCTGGTTTTCCCAAATAGAAAAAGGATAGACCATCTGATTAACGAAAAATCGAAACCAGATTTCGTAAGTAGGTGTTAAAATGATTTTTGACCAATGGTTGCGACTTGCACGATTTGAGGACTTAGCGATCCAGTGCTAAATTAAAAAAGTATATAAATGACCTCGGCGTCAGTCAAGAGTCAGAATTGGGAGCCGCGAGAAGACAAACATCTAAAATGTAACTGGGACATTGTCCTCTTTCTTTTTCTCCTTATCTATTTCAACAATCACTACTAAAGCATTTTGTACGAAGTCTACCCTTAACCTCTTAATAATGTTTCTAATTGAACATTAACTTCTACAACTTACGCGAGTCTTTCCCTTTAATAAATTTCTATTTTAAAATGCAAAATGTATATTTTATTCTTCTTACGCTATTCCACACAATTCCACATATTTAAACCTGTCGACAACCATCCCTCTGATGATGAAAAACCTTCTGATGATTATAACTCTGCATAAAACTTGTAAGCTGTAGGAAGTTCGGTTAAGTCTGACACAAGGCCGAATCAAAAGAAACATTAACCAGCTCTTTACGCTACACTCTCTTCTTCACTTTTACAAAAATTCACGACGATGTGTGAAATCCTGGTTTTCCCAAATAGAAAAAGAATTTACCATGTGCTTAACGAACAAGTCGAAACCAGATTTCGCAAGTAGGTGTATTGTAAAACTTGAAAGGAGTTAGCGATCCAGTGCGAAATTCAAAGGGACATATAAATGACTTCACAGCGTCAATAGCAGAGATGGAAGCAGCGTAAGTGACACACATCTAAAATGTAACTTCAAACTTCAAGCGACCAGGACATTGTCTTCTTTCTCTTTCTCTTTCTCCTTATCTCTTTCAACAATTACTATTACGAACATTTTGTACGAACTCTACCCTTAACGTCTTAATAATGTTTCTAATTGTGCATTAACTCCTACTTCTTAATGTTTCTCATTGAACATTAATTTCTACGAATTCTTTTTATTCCTCCCTTAAAAAAATTATGTTTTAAAATGCAACATGTATATTTTATTCTTCCCACACAACTCCACACATTCCAACCGACAACCAACCTTCTGATGATGAAAACCTTCTGATAATAATTCTGCATAAAAACTTGTAAGGTATAGGGAATTCGGTTAAGTCTGACACAAGCCCGAATACAAGAAAAATTAACCAGCTCCCTATTTTATCTTTATAAATCTACCGTTTGTTCGTGCATTGAATACTGTTCCCATATCTGGTCCGATACTCTTGTTATTCATCTTGAGTTTCTGCACAAAATGCAAAGAAGGATCTGCAATTTAATTGATCCTCACTTGACATCTTTACTTTAGCTACCTTTTCGCTGATGTGACATATCTTTTTATTCTTTTCTACAAACATTTCCATAGCAACTTCTCTGACAATATACTCTTTCCTCTAGTGCCCCGGCCAAATGAATTTAAGCATGTTATTAGATTAGCCTCTAGGTCCCACCCTTTTACATTTGAAATAGTTAAACGTAACAGCAACTTCTACTCCATCAGTTTCTTGTCGTATAATTCCCGCCTGTGGAACCTCCATATGTGATAAGCCTCGCTTCCCTGATAACTAAAAATTTCAAAAATCTAAATGCAACGTAAATCGTCAATTTAATCTCGTCCATTTTTTACTTTTTCCCCATCACCCCTATGCCCAGTTTTTTCTTTCACTTCAACCCCCTGTAACCACCTGTAGCATTCCAACCTTACTTTGGGTGAAATAATTAAAAAGAATATTTTCCGACGATAAAGAACTCAATTTAGTAGTGGATATTCATCGGTATGATATTATACGATGAAAATTTCCGATCAGCTATTAACTCCCGGTAAGGTTACGATATTTGATCAATGTCTATTCGGTCACCGTGAAGAAAGCTTTTGATCGTGTAAGAGCCTGGTCCTTGAATGATCGACGGTGATGCGTACCAGAGCACCTGAGAAATGTATTTCCCGAAATATTAGTAGAGTTAGCCATCATCCTTATTTTTCTAATCTTTGTTCTGAAATAAGACTACGCCCGTGTCTGTCTCCAGAGAGGGTCAACCTCAATACATCGGTAATTTTAGGCCGCCTTGCTAAACATTATATTATGGCGATGTGCCAAACAAAGCTATGAACACCGAATCAGCGAACAAGAAAATGTTATATTCTCGAGAACGTCTTATAGCTCGAGGTAATGTTTTTGTGAACATTTGATGTTGTTATAAAATGCGTGCCAAAGTCAGAAGAATTCCTATATAACTAAATATGACATTAAATTCTAAAGGCAAAGACTAATTAGATAATTTCGTTTGTTTTTCTTATTAACGAGTATCTTTATCTCGGCGCTAGGTACTACTAATATTTATTATCAGTGGACATTGGAGTAGATAGACTAAACTAACGCCCGGTTCACACTCCACCCACGTCTATTGAACAAGTGTAGAGGCTCATCCCTTGTTCCCTGTTTAGGATGTGGTTTCCGGCTTTGTCTTTTCCAATCTTTTCACACTTTTCTTTCTTTTTTTCTTCCTCAACTGGAGTAGATAAACTAAACTATCGCCCGGTTCACACTCTACCAACGTCTATTGAACAGGTGTAGAAGCTCATCCCTTGTTCCCTGTTTAGGATGTGGTTTCCGGCTTTCTCTTTTCCAATCTTCTCTACTCTTTTCTTTCTTTTTTTTCCTCAATTGGAGTAGATAGACTAAACTATCACCCGGTTCACTCCACCCACGTCTATTGAACAGGTGTAGAGGCTCATCCCTTGTTCCCTGTTTAGGATGTGGTTTCCGGCTTTCTCTTTTCCAATCTTTTCACTCTTTTCTTTCTTTTTTTTCTTCAATTGGAGTAGATAGACTAAACTATCCCCCGGTTCACAATCCACCCACGTCTATTGAACAGGTGTAGAGGCTCATCCCTTTTTCCCTTTTTAGGATGTGGTTTCCGGCTTTCTCTTTTCCAATCTTTTCAATCTTTTCTTTCTTTTTTTCCCCTCAATTGGAGTAGATAGACTAAACTATCACCCGGTTCACACTCCACCCACGTCTATTGAACAGGTGTAGAGGCTCATCCCTTGTTCCCTTTTTAGTATGTGGTTTCCGGCTTTCTCTTTTCCAATCTTTGCATTCTTACGTAGCCCCCTGCGCATCAGTGGCATTACCGCCTTAGATAGATGGGGTTACACTGGTTCTTACAAAGATAAAGGATGGTATGAAGAGTCAGGTGTTTACTGGTGCGAAACAGAGTGCAAATTAATTTACCTGCACTTTCAGTGATGGACCGAATGTATCAGTTATACTTGAGGTTGGATGTGAGTTTGAGGCCAGATCCAAATGCTCGATAAACAGGAGCCAAAATCATATTTTAGTTGGGTAACGTGCCATATTTTCTTGTTATTTTACAAAAAACTTTAAAAGAAGAGACAAATAAAAAACAAAAACATTTGAAGTGTTTGACAAATGAAAAACTTCGCCATTATCCGTGGCTTTTCGTAATCAGCTCAGCTACATAAAACAATCGTTTTCAGTTGCTTTGTTGAGATCTATCCATAAAGTAGAAAAATTTCGATAAAACTTGGTAGTTTAAACACGTACACATAGGTGCCTAATTTGAAAGTCTTAATATTCGACGAGACTGGATTTTTTCTCGACATGCAGTAAACGGGATTTCGTAATAAAATGGGGTTGAAAAGTCATTTACAATATCGAAAATTATGATATTACTAAAATCGAGTTGGGTCAGAAAATTTACTCAAATGAATAAAAGTATCCCGTTTTCTTAATCACTCTGTATTGGTTACTCCTGGTGCCTAGATGATGGTGATAATAATAATAATAATAATAATAATAATAATAATAATAATAATAATAATCCCCGTAAAGAAGGTGGAAGAGGTCTTATTAAGCTAGAATTGTCATACAAGACAACAACTATTGGCTTGCTAACATACATAGAAACAACAAAGAATTGGATGATACAATTAGTAAGGCAACATGAAGAAAGAAAGAAAAAATATTCAATAATAAAAGAAGGCAGTTAATAAAAACAAGATTTACCGTTAGTAGATTCTGTAGAAAATCAAAACAGAAGCCAAGAAACAACTATTGCAGAAAAAAGTCTGAAAATGAAAGTCAAAGATAAAGCTCTTGAACAGATAAAACAACGCTGGCAAGACAAACCAGAACGTGCCAATAAATCCAATGTTGATAAAGTTAATACTCATCGATAGTTACGTGCATTTGGATTAAAGTCTGAGACTGAAGGCTTTATTTTTGCTGCACAAGACCAAAATCTTTTCACTAGGAACTTTCAGGCAAATATACATAATAATATGGATCCAAAATGCAGGTTTTGTGATAAACACCAAGAAACAATAGACCATCTAATCTCAGGCTGTTCTGTACTTGCCCCAAATGAATAAAAATCGTCACGATAGAGTGGGGCAATATTTACATTGGACAATATGCAAACACTATGGAAAATCTGCAAACAAACACTGGTATGAACATCTCCCAGTACCGGTTACAGAAATAGGAGATGTCACCATTCTATGGGATTACACCATCTACACTGACAGAAAAATTAAAGCAAATAGGCCAGACATTATTGTTAAAAACCAGAAAGAGAAAACTTGCCTATTAATTGATATGGCTTGTCCAGCGGATTGTAACATAGCAACCAAGAAATTTGAAAAACTGTCAAAATATAAAGACCTGGAAATTGAAATAGAAAGATGTGAAAATTCAAAACAAGCATCGTTCCAGTGATAGTAGGTGCACTTGGAATGATATAAAAAGGAACAAAACAACACATTGAAAGAATCCCTGGAAACTCCAGCTTAAGAGATATACAAAACATTGTCTTATATAGTACAGCCCACACACTAAGGAGAACTTTGTCTATGTAACGCTAAGGATGGTGGGGATGATAGAAAAAACAGGAAATGGAGTCATAACAACACACTACGATCTGCTTTAGGTCTTCCCGCAGATTTGGCTGTTTGTGCGACCAGAGCAGAAATTAAAATATGATGAAAAATGGCATAATAATAATAAACAATCATCGTAAGTGGTTTGTGGAAGCCAACATAACATGATATTTTCTAAAAAATACCAGTGTCTGCTAAAAGCTGATTGATGGATTTGCGGGTGGTGCAATGGAGTGTAAATCGTAATATAAAATTGGAGAGCCGAATTCGTATTCCACTCGGATTCGTTACATTAACTAACATGCAAGTAAAATTTTTAAAAAATATGAATCCATCTCCTCCCCAAAGTTGTGGGTTAAATAGTATGATTTGTATTTGGAACTTTTCTTGTAATTCTCAAAAATTATTATGGCAATATTCATTTGCAAAAATAATTGTTCATGCACTTCAAAATAGTTTTCGGTTTTAAATAACCCACAAAGGTTAGATAAAAGTTTTTGAAAAATCAGTCAACCAATAAAAAATCAGCCAGGGAAGTGTCATATGTGATACACACTTGGATGATCATGTCTCGAAAGAGACATGACTGACCAGGTAGAAGATTTTCCCGCAGTAAATTGCCATTATTTCTGAGGTAGACTTGTTGCTAACCAAGTGTTATTGATCCCAATATGTTCTGCTATTAAAACCATAGATAGAGAGAGAAGCAACAGCTTAGTACCTTTCCCAGTGATATTTGCGCGTAAGTGAATGCAACGAATTCATCTGGAATTAGAACTCCGCTCTCTCGTTCAGAGCCGATATCCACTGCACCACAATGCAGCGCACAATACAAGATAGAATGTAATTAGTGTAGGAAAATCAATTACTAATGTGTTATGGTAAAACACACCTATACCCCAGATAATGAACTCTCCCTTCTATATTAATAAGAGCTAACAGGGTGTTAACAGAGGAAGTTCTTAGGAGTTCTTAGAATTTCTAGGGAGTTCTTTAGAATTCTATTGGAGTTCAGTAGAACTACTAGTTAGTTCTAGTTTCAACATAGTTGGACTAAGGCAGTTGATATTAGTCGGCAGTCAGCCGAATACTAAGGAGTCAGCTTTCATTGGAAGACTATCAAGTTCCTAACATTTTGGGTGCGTTACGTCGATTAGCAACCGATATAGCAAGATTATAACCTTCAGTGCAAAAACTACTCGACAACACAATATAAACTTCACGCAGACAGACTTCGTTAATATTATCAAAATTTTCAATTGAAAAAATGTATTTCATTATTAAAAACAAATTTTTACTGAATGTAACGATAGTGGATGCTCGAATATAGAAAAATAGTTAAAATTTTGATCGCTGTCTTTCGGCATTTTAAATCTGCCGCTATAAAGTCTTTCTTCCATTTTCATTTAGCGTTTCATTATATCTATATTTGTCTATTATTTACAATTTCTGTTTTAAAGAGTCAAGATTAACTAAATTTAGTGAGAACATTGTTCTTAAAGTAAGATCAGTGTCATAGTTTAAGATAAGGACTTTGTGCGTTGTGGTGCAGTAGTCATCGACGCGGAACGACAAATCAAGTTCGAATTCCAGTGGAATTCCTTGCATTCACTTACGCACAAATAACCTTGGGAAAGGTATTAATCTGTCTCTTCCCTCCAGTTATGGGTTAAATAACAAGACACATTCAGTTTAATAGCCTAGGCTGGTAACCAGTCTTTCGCAGAAAGCAATGGCAACCTACTTCTGCCCAGTCAGTCATGTCTCTTTCGTGACAAGATCGCTCATGGCACTTAACTGACTGTCTGTAGATTAAGATGACTATTATGTGTACGTTGTGGTGCAGTGGATATCAGCTCAGAATGAGAAATCAAAGAACGGATCTCGAATTG